>JAGFMF010011620.1:234743-270964 GCA_019455555.1 Galemys pyrenaicus
GGGATTGCCGGATCATATGGTAGTTCCATTTCTAGTAGACTGAGGAACCTCCATACGGCCTTCCATAATGGTTGGATTAGCTTGCATTCCCACCAGCAGTGGAGTACCCACTTTTTAAATGTGAAAGTAAAAACTGTTTTTTGGACTGTTTGTATTTCTCTTAGGAATGAAGACGCCATAATTTTTGACGTATTCTCTGAATATTGAGTCCTATATCAGGAATTACCAATTCCTATTTGTATTTGAAAAAAGAGTTTGTCAGACATATATGCACATATATATTTGCATTTATACCTATACTAATGTACATTAACATCATTTTTAGGGCCTACCTATATTTACGGTTATGTGTATGGACAGGTACCTACATATATGAATGTGTATATGATACATGCATATGTGAACATAAATACACAAATAGAAATATTTTTTACATTGTGGCTCAATTAGTCACAATTAATTGCTGTTACATTATATTATAGAGCAAGACTATTGATGCTTTTCTATATACATATATGTGTGTGTGTGAGTGTGTATACATGTAATTGATTCAAGAACTAATATATGATAAATTCTCTATTGTTCTTGAATCTTTCAATTTTGAAAGTACCTTTTCAGGAAAACCACTATATGTTTTAAAATTTATCTTATATTCAACATTATTAACATTATAAAGAACTATCATTAAGCATCTGTCTACAAGAGACACATGCTCAAGCCAAACTGAAATAAAAATGAAGCTGCTGACCCACTCTGTATAGAATGTGCTTAGAATTGTTTTCCTGTCTTTGTAATGGAATTGGACTAATCTTTCCACACATTCACTATGTACCCATCTTGATCAATAATGCACACTTCCAAGACAGCTGGGAATTGTGATTCATTCTGTGTCCCTGTAACAAAGCAGAGTAAACTGGTACATCCGGGAATTAAGTGCATGACTTTAGCTTAATTATCAACATATTCTAACCAATAATAAGTGCTGCTCGAATTTATATTGCACTTGGTATTTCTAATTTTATTCTAATAAACTCATTTTGCATTGACTGATATTTTATATTTTAGTCCAATGTAAAAAATACAGTTCACCTCCTCATTCTTATTTCAGCAGAAAACAAATACATCTATTCACTGTTTTGTTCTTAAAAATAAATACATTTATTCATTGCTTTAAAAGTGTGATTTGGTTGAATATTATCATGATTAGTTCAAAAGTATTTGGCGTTTTCTTGTGCATTTGATTAACATTTTTTGAAAGCTCAATATTAGTTCTTGAATAACATTTCCTGATTCAACTCCTAAAGTAAAGACCACTTGGAAAGACAATGAGAATATAAGTACTATTAGTTTGCAGAAAATATTAATTCATAGTCTAATGGCATTATCACCACATATTATTAGATTTCCCTAATTTTGCTTGATTACTGGTTTGCTTTTATCATAAAGAAATTGAATTTGTGTGAAGAACAGACAACTGGGAAGTTAAGTTTTAGTTAATTAGCCAAATAAGATACATTTAAGTTAGGAAAAGGGGATATGGTTATTTAATAAGTGTAAATTATGTAGCTATTATTAACATGAACGTCTAGGAAACAAGGGTTTGATTTAACCTATCAAACAAGTTATTGTTGAAATTTGACAATGATGGCATTATTTTCAAATATGCAAATGCTGTGCATAATGATTGATATTTCATGTGGTTACTTTACGTTAGGTACTTTCCTGAACAGTTTCAAGTAGTGATTGATTTATTCTTCAACAAACTTTAAGGTAAATTCTATTATTTCCATAATTTTATAGATGAGAAAATTGAAGCATACAATAGTTAAGAAATTTATAAAAAAGAGCAACTAATTAGATATGTTTTAAATGTTCACTGATCTTTGGCGGGCTTCTGGGAAACTTCTGGGAAAAATAAAGACGTTTCCTGAAAAGGAATAAGAATCATTCTGATGCCCATATTCTCATTTCAATCGTTAGTTTCTAGAATACTGTTCAGATGTTTCTAAGGGATTATAATAGATTTAGATTTAGAATTTGGTAAAATTTAAGCCATCATTGAATTATCTGGGCAATGTATGTTTATTTTCAGACATAAAGAAATTGGACGTATGCTACCTACATATTATTAAGGATGTGTTACAGAAAATAAGAGAAAAAAGGAATAGGAAAAAATATAGGTCATGAGATGCTGTGGTATATGCCAGAGCAACACATTGGATCTGTTCCTGGGAAACCCTATTTTCACACTGCATTTTATCAGAATTTCAGTTGAATGTTTATACAGGCAGAGGTGGAGAGATACCATTTCTATTTTCTGCCCCTTAGGCACCTAGCCATGGAAGATTTCCAGTTAGAGGCTAGGATGAAGGAATGAGATAAAGCTGAAGTTGTCATCTCAGCCAAGAAACTATGACTTCTAATGTTCATTGCAAGAAAAGTTCTGAAGGAAAGGCGCTGTGATTTTAGTTTTATATTAGTGAAGATGGCCAGAAAAGTAAACTGATAATCTCACTAATAAATATACTTCAGTTGGCACATATGAATTGCCTTGAAAAAATTACTCTGACAATTTGACCAATTAAGAAATAAAATTGAGGGAAAACAAAGATTGATAAAAGAATTGCGGTAAGAGTTAAATAGGCTTAATTGAAGTAACAGACATGAATGCATAGTTCTTAAATCCTACAGTCATAATAAGAATGATAGCTAGCCCTTATTCTTTATCATCTTTGCCAGGCATATTTTCAGTTGCTGTCTGTGTATTAAATTATCAAATTTTGCACAATAAACTTCTATGCCAGGTATTATGATCTTCATTTTACAATTAAGAAACACTGCCACAAAGACATTAATTAAAAAGTTAATTCTTAATTTATCTAAGGTATGCAGATAATAAGAAAGAACTCAGATTTAGATGGCAGAATATTGGTTCCAGAGTCTATTTACTTAAATTAACATTGTTTATAATTTGTATGATGTTCTTAAAAATCACTAACCTGGATATGTGGAGATAAAGGTCATAAAAAAGACAAATAGAATTATAATTTTCTCATCTCTTCATGTTAAATTTTAACTATTTCAGGTAGAATCATAATTTAGTACATTAAGATCACATCCTTAATAAAGATATTTTTGATGAGCTATAAAGACTATTTTAGTCATTAGTAAATAAAGAAAAAATAGTTATTTCAAATTCAGCAAATTAGCTAATTTTTGTTTTGGCTGAAAATACTTCCAATATATTTAGATGAACTTATCACATGTAAAGTTTGTTAACATTATTTCCAGTTACTTATTCTTCTTTCTATAATTCTGTGTATCTGTAGAGACATAGATGAGAATATATCAAGTTTTTATATATATATGTATATATATAAAAATATAATATATAACTTATATATAAGATAATATAGATAAGAATAAAGATCCAGTTTTCCTTTCTTAATAATTTTAAGTTCAGCATCTCTTGTGGTTGAAAAATAGTAGATACTTAATAAATGCTTGCAGTTGATAGACAATAAAGTTCAAAGTCAAAAATTACAGAATGATATCCCTATCAGTTGGAAATATTTAAATATATTGTAAAACTAGTGTTTTCTGACCATTTTTTTGAGATTGTTCCTTTAAGTTCTCTTTCTACATTGAACTCTGGTGAGAGTTCATAGAAGGAACTTTTATAATCATAACCGTCTATGCCAGAGTTTAATTTAAAAACATTTTAGGATTGCTGCTTTTGCCAAAGATATGTAACTGGGTAGTATAACTTCTACTACTTTTTCATTTAAAAAAAATTCTTTCACAAGATTTTTGTGAATTGCATATACACATATGTATATGCCACATAAGTGAAATCTTCAAGATATATTTTGACTTAATTTTCCCTCCTTTTAACTTTTGAATTTATTCTTTGAGAATTTCTCTTCCTTTAATTTTAGAATATGTGAGAGAACAACATAATAAAATTACTGAAAAATCATCTTCCATATTGAACTCAGAAGCAAATTGAGTAAACACTAGAGAACATTTTAATATATGTGCTATCGCCTTTTCTCTTCCCATTACATTTAGGATATTTTTTTGCTTTCACTTCTGCTTCTTTGATTTTTTTTTCTAGTTCCTGATATTTCACTTTTCCTTCTCCCATGTGCTCTAAATCCTGACCCTTTCCTAAAAAATCTGGTCATCATCCATTACTTTGAAATTAAAAAAATGTACACTTACGCACTAGGACATATGGTGGGTGTGGTTACTTTTTATGAAGACTAACCTGTAATTCACCTCAGACCAATGGTTGATGACATAATTCACTAACCTTTTTTTTTTTTTTTTTTTGCATAGACACAAGGAAATTCCCAGGAGAATGAGAACTTTCACAAATACAAAAATAAGATTATCATTACTTCCAAAACAGAACTTCTCTTTAACAAAATATAAAATCCCAACATCTCAAATTATCTTAAATTACAGGAGAATATTGGATTTCAAGCACATACCTAAAAAAATAAAAATGATTACTTGGAACAATTTAATTGGTATTCATTGAATAAGCATGCAAGTGCATTGTGAATGATGCGAATGCTAATGCCTGAATTTCAAGCATGAAATCAAAGTGTTAGATGCTTTCAGCACAGAGTACCATTGCTAATTAAATTTTTCCGGTAACTGTGCACAGCAGTGGGATTCATAGGGAGTGCATAGATATTTAAGGTTATTTATTTCTGCCATGTGACTTTTTTATCCTCTGAAAACATTTTCTTATACAAGTTGTATTTACCAGGTGGTGAAAAATTTATAGTTTCATTATTTCCTTTCATTCAAATTAATGTTTTCCTTATATACCTTGCCAAAACTTGAAGAGCTTGTGTAACTAAATGTATGGTTAAGATTTTTTTAAAAGTAAAATATAAAAAGCACAGAATAAATTATTAGTAATTAAGATGACTTTGTTACCATATATAGAACCAATTTTAGTATGCAAATCAAGATTTTTCAGTAAAGAGTAACATGAGATTCTGTTTTTTAAAATGCTAATTAAATGTTCAGATTTTTTTGAATTACAAAACACTGAAATTATTTTGTATGAATTTGTGTCAAAGATAACAGTTGAGAATGTTTTGTAAAGAAGCAAACCTCATAGAAGATTTTTTTTTAAAGGATTTATTTATTTATACATACCAGAACTAGTGTACAGGTCAGAGGTGTGGGGTGGGGGTTGAGAAGATCCACCAGAGACAGAGTGGGGAGCAGAACGGGCAAACTGACTGAAACACACTGCTGGGGGGAGCAGCAGGCAAGGCAGGAGAGGTCTGCTGCGCCATGTGGGTCTCCTCCCTGCCGGAGGCAGGGATCGAACTTGAGCTGCAGTGGCTGCAGTTTGCCTCATAGTGCGTTGCTTAATCTACCGCGCCACCAGAGAGGCCCTCATAGAAGATTCTTAACTCAAATTCAACATTCTTTATGAGGTTATCTTGAAATATTTAAAAAGTGTTTTCTAAAGAAAAACAAAACCCAACACTGAAGCTTTAAAAACCCTATCTTTAATGCATTTAAATTCTTGTACTGTTTGAAATGTGTGCTTATTTAGTGTAGTTTTTCAGTGTATACAAAATTTTTTAATATTGTCTTTATGAAGTAGCCATACATTAACTATATGTATGTGTATTAGTACATACATATGCATACAGAAATATGCATACACACACATACATGATAATTGTAATGGGTTCAGTTTGACCCAGTTGTAGATTGGGGCTGAGCTAGTGTGGTTAATGTCATACAGCATTTGTTTAGCCACTACTATCTACTGTACCAGTACTGGGAAGTTTGTCTAGAATAACTTTTTTAAAACTTTCAAGTGATAAGGCCCATCTTCTGATTCTAGCCTTGTCTTAGAATCAGATCAATTCTGAGATAGTTCAGCTCCATCATGTCTGTGAATAGAGCATATTGTGGCTATAACTCAATTGTACTGACTGTGAGTGAGTAGTCTCCTTTATGTCAGGACAAGGTGTACAATGAATTGTCAACTCCTGCCTCCTTTTTAACGAATGATGGGTAAAAAAATCTTGATTAGGAATAAATAACTTTTCAATCAATATCAGTTTCCATTCTGGTTCAGTCTGTGCTCAACCTCTTACATTTATTTCACTCAGGCTATTTTTAATGCAGTGGTGCATTTTCGGTCACTTATATACTTTTTTAATTTCCATTTTAATCACACTAATGTAACTACGAATTGCTTTCTTTTGTAATTTTTACTTAAAGATTTATTTTTATATATTTATGCCTACAAGAACTGGGGTGTAGGCCAGAGATGCGGGTGGTGAAAGGATTCACCAGAGACAGAGTGGGGTGCAAAACAGGCAGATAGGCTGAAGTACACTACGGAGGGGGAGCAGCAGGCAAAACAGGAGAGGTTTGTGGTGCCATGTGGGTTAGCTCCCTAGTCAGGAATGGAACTCATGCTGCAGTGGCTGGTGGTAGCTTGTTAGTGCTGAGACTTTAACACCTATGCCACGAGAGAGGCCCCTTCTGTAATTTTTAAGGTACACTTGCTCTTTTGGACAATGGTAAAATCCTAAGTTGGAAGTGTAAAATCTTAGGTTCATGCTACGCCTTTTTCACTAATATATAATAAACTTATGTATAATATAATTCATATACAATAACTATATAATTTATTAATTATATATGTATAATTTAGATAATTATATAATTTATTAACATTAAAATTGGGTGAGT
Source organism: Galemys pyrenaicus (assembly GCA_019455555.1). Lineage (NCBI taxonomy): Eukaryota > Metazoa > Chordata > Mammalia > Eulipotyphla > Talpidae > Galemys > Galemys pyrenaicus. The sequence continues at coordinate 241,488 of JAGFMF010011620.1, forward strand.
AGATCTCATATTTAGTATTCTTACTGCATTAAAATTTTTAAAAATAAGTAAAAGGTTGGGTTTTTTTTTAACAACAAATTTGAGATTAGGTGTGAGAGAAAGAAAAATTCAAGAATGACTGGAGGTTGACATTTTGGGAAACTGAGTGAGGGTACCATACAGAAGACTGAGGAGACCTAGACAAGAACATGAAAAGCAAAAGAAATGAAGAGTCCATTACAGCTGAGACCCCTGTGGAAACCTAAGTGGAGATGTGGAATAGCTGTTTGGCTGTGAGATCCGAGAGTTCAGGAAAGGGCGTGGCTCCCAGCAGCCCGGCACAAGTGGTAATTATCAGCCAGTAGATAACCATTAAAGGCAGGGTATTGAAAAAAGAGCACTCCAGGAGTGAATAAATTGGAATAAAAGCAAAGCAAAACAAAATCCTTAGCACGGCTCACCATGTGAAGTTTAATGTACAGTTCATAAGTAGACCACATCTTCATTCACCTATGTGTCAAAAAAGGTGGTAAATATATAAAGTGAAAATTCAAAAACTTGATTTAATATAATTATAGCCGATTTTAATAAAGAATCATATAACTAAAATGGATCTGAGAATACTTTTTATTTTCCACTTCTCCAAACATAGCTGTTTCTATACCATCTAACCCAGATGGTTATCTATTTTAAACCATAGACAACGTCAGAGCTTTTATAGTACATGTTCATTATAATAAAGGCACTTTTACTGTCAAGCAACCAAATCCATGCAGCATTCATACATCTTTTGAAAACACCCTACTCAATTTTTCCCTTTAAAAACATTCCTCTTAATTTTTCCACTCTATTTTCCCCTTTTTGTTAATTCCTCATCTGTTTAAATTGCTCCTATAAATTGCTTAGATACTTGCATTTCAACTGACTTTTAGAATTTTTGTAATCAGAACCATATATCATTGCTGTTCTTCTGATGTCTTATTAGTAAATTCTCTATTTTATTATATTATAATTTATCCTTTTTCTTGCCCACATTCTTTGTTAATGTATGTTAAATGGTTTTTGATTCAGAGTGTTGAGAAACTCATTTTAACATTGTCACCTTTCTCTGCATTCATTGCTTATACTGATGCTTTCTCCAACACCAGGGTTATGGTAACTTTCACCAACATTTGCTATGCAAATGTTACACAGCATATTTCTGATTATCACTAATAATTTAGGCTCATTTGGTAGTTTATTACCACTTTTATAGTATTTTATTACCCCCTTTATAATATTGTATATTATTCCTTTGTATAATATTTATTACAGAACTTTGTTATATATTTATATAGAAGTTTTTGGTATTTATTTTTAGGTCCTGCTTTGCTGGCAAATTGATTTTAGGATGTTCTAAATATCTCATTTGAATTTCATATGAGCTTGTTTCCTCTAGTGTCCCTACTGTGAAGGTGAAAACCACTTTCACCGCCTGCTTTATAATTATCTTTTATATTGACAATTAAAACACTCAGTCCTCTTTCCTTCAAGCAAATATCCCCCAAATGCTTTAGCTTTTCTCCCCAGGATTTTCTGGTTTGCTTGTTTGCCTTTCTTTAAATCGTTTCTATTTTATAATTATAAATACATAGTGCTGAATAACCACAAAGATCAGGCCAGTTCATATTAAAAGCATTTTGTAAGTTATAAAGTGCTATTCAAATATAAAGTATCTATTTATTGCCATAATTTAAGAGACAGATTTTAACTTAGAAAAAAAAATTCTTAGGTTTATTTCTCACAGGGATGTATGTGTGTGTGTGTGTGCATGTATATATTATATGTATATATAGCTATCTTCTGGTAAAAAACCTAAATTTATAGGGTTTGAAGATATCTTGGTTGTGTCATTTTCATACTGTGTGACTTTAGTTAAATGGTAGTCTAGTTAAATGAGTTACTTTATTCATTTGTCAAACGGAGATGAGAATATATGTAAATGTCAAGGAACGTTTAAAGCAATTTAAAAATCAATATGAATATAGGTTATTATAAAATAAATAGAATAAATAACAAATCGACATAGTGGGATGAATATAAACCTGATATTAAACTTGAAGGAAACTGAAGTTGAAAGAAAAATATAATTTTATTTATCTCATTATCAGAAGTAGAAAACACGTAATTTTTCAATGAAATTAATATCCACTCCCCCCTGCTGCCGAACTCATGGATCTCATTGTGTATTCAGAATATAAAGATACTGTATATAGTAAGTGTGGAAACACAATATATGTTATTTCTCACAAATCTTTTTTTTTTTTATACAAAAATACTGGTTTCCTCCCTATTGGGTTGGTGTTTGACCAAGTCTGCATAAAAATCCCTTGGCACTGTGCCATTACTGCCTCTAGTTTAGCGAGGAGGCACATAGCGCCTAAATAAAAGGTACTTTGAGGTAGCTGGTTTCCTTCATGACTGATTTCTCACTAAAAAGAAAATATACCTAACTTCAAGATCTTAGAAAAAGCTTGTATTCTTTGATTTCAACAAAGTTGGGGGGGGGGAAGTAATGAAAAACCTTCTTATATCCCTAGTTGTCATGTCCTTTGTGCCCAAGGAGAGATCCTTGATCAAATTTTTGACTTTTTCTTTCCTAAAATGCAGCTCTGTAGAGAGAGAGTTGGGCTAGTTCCATTGTTCTCAACCACTGTTCTCCGGGTTCCAGCTGCCCTGGAACTTTAAGAGTAATGTCATTAAGGTGATATAACTCCATGATACTCATAATCACTAGGCCTGAGGATAAATGTTATTAAGATAATGTTTGTTAAATGAAATTTTGAACTGAATGGCCCTCATGACTAGAAAGTAAACAGCATGTTTATTGTATATATTAGATTTTAAAATGCTATCATTGCATATTTTCTTCTCATGCAAAAATAATATAGGATCAAGAATTTCTCAAATGGCAGTATCTTAATTGCAACATTACTCCCTAGCTTAATCTCTTTGAGTATAAGTAATCTGATATGGCAAAACTCTTACAATTTTTGAAAACATTAAAATCATTGAACAAAATGGCAAATGTGCATAGGCAAATGTTAGGGAAATCGTGATTTCCATGAAGTTCTCTGTTTCTGAATGTCTCTCTGACCTCCTACAACTGCTCTTTGAGCAATATCATTGATCAGGAAAACAGTTGTAATTTCCAGTGTAAAAGAAAAGTGATTATTTACCTTTTGCACAGATACTGATATATTTGACGTTAGCTTACAGGCAATTAAATAACCATCAATAGAAAGGTTATTTGGATGCTCAGATGAACTGATTAGGCTGTTTTCAGGAATGTTCTTACTTATATATGCTTATATTTGTATATGACAGAATTATCTGTGACTGTTACATCCTATAAAATGATATAAATTCACTTAACCATCTCTTGGGGAGGATAAATCTTTCTATTGATTTTAAGCAGAGCTTCAACATTATGAAAGTAAAGGTGCTATTGTGACAGGTTTTCTATTGCTGAACATGACATTTTTAATATTACATTAAAAATTTGATTCAAGGAAATTAATACATAAAATTAAGATCACTTTTACTATGAGTAATTATTACTCCTCAAAGTGTGAAGTACCATATTAAACACTATGTTGTTTTTTATTTTTAATAATTAAATTTGGGCCCTTTTCAGAGAGTCTAACTTTGTGCCTTTTGCATAGGTTGTTGACTAAAGACTGAATATTTTGTGTTAGTCTTCTTTTGTGGCAGTAACTAGTTAAGAAAGTCCTGTGAAAACATATTAAATGGGAATAAAACAGCTTAATTTAGCTGACACTTGTGGGTACCATTTTGTACTTAACATATGTGTGAGGACATCTAAGTTGAGTGCTCATTTTGCTATATTCTTGATGGGAAAATGCACTGCTAAATCAAGGCTTTGCTAAAGAGAATTGAAATATAAACATATTTTATTTTCATCAAGCCTAAATACGAGCATATCTTTAAAAACAGAAATTAGTGGTGTGTAACATTAATCTTGCATTGGCTATGGACTTCAATTTTCGGAACTAAGTAAAAAATATTAGCAAAAAAATGTAAGTTTCAGAGAGGCAGAGACTCACAACTTAGAAAGTGTTTTAGGATTGATGATAGTAGCTTTTTTTATATCCATTATTCCCTGCTCAGAGTGATCATTTCATTTGCATAGACAGTGTGTTAACAGTGATTTGTCTGCTTAGAGACTAACAGTCTAGTGTTAATATAGTTATTGCTTACTAATAACTAATGAGCTTATCACTACTCTGCGATCACATCATTCATTTGCTTGCTTAAAAGTCATTTGTGTCTTGAGTCTTCAAGATCATATAAATTCCTGATTTAATAGTAATTTATGATTAGTCCCTGCTTACTTCATTGGCGTCATCTCCCCATGTTTGTCTTACCTTAAGGACTATATCCTAACCATATGCAAAACTTGATTATATCTTTTTTACAAACAGTTGAAGTCACTTTGAACTGTTCATTTATTCATTGGCTCCCTCACTACCTGATACTGTGCCTGACATTTAGTAGTATTCAAAACTGAACAAATAATTGTAAGTTTTTCAAGTGCATATCAACTACAACACAGCAAAAATAAAATTACAAGTATTTTATTGATACTTCAGGCAATAAAATCCCTGAAGATTTTACAGGAAGAAATAGAAAATCCAGAATATTTTTTATTTTTGGAACATAAGATAAAGAACCACATTGTCTTAACTTACTGTCTTCTTCAATTATTTTGTTATAAATAGTCATAAATAATTACAGCAGATTTTGCTGGTGATACAGGTCCCCATTTTTCCCAGTAAGGGTTTAAATTTCTTAATATTGAAGTCTTCTAAATTGAGAAATCTTAAGATCATGGTCATGATTTTTCTTGATTTTTGTTTACCTTTGATCATATTTCCTCATGATTTATACTTCATTTAATATATTTCACTGTGTTGTTTCTTCATTTGTCTGCTTTCTTCACAATTGACAATTCAGTGTGGGATCACATTTTTACATTGAGACGATGAGTATTTCTTAATAAATGATCATAAATGAAAATGAATTCACACTCAGTGGGACATATAACCTGAGGAACACAAATAGAAGAAACACTACATGATTATAAATTCCATCTTCCTATAATGAACCCAAATATCTTATTTTTATTTGCATATATTATAATAATGATAATAATGACTATGGTCCTATATCTATGAATCATTTACAAAGACAGTCAGTGGATGCTTTTATTTTGTCTAAATCAGTAATTATGAAAAGAGATGCAAAGTAGTAATTGTAATATAATGTAATTTTGTTAAAATACATATATTCCTTAGGACTGGCAATGTTCTATATGGAAACCCTTTAATATAAGAAAGAATGCTTATCTCTCTCTTATGGTATTTGTGACTTCGATTAGTGTCTTTGCCATGTCCTGGTGTTCTATTTTCACAAGGTGAGTGAAAGGGAAATAATAGTTAAACATATATAAATTTAGATGTTTGTTAAAATGAGATATAAGAAATGAATATTTACATTAATTTTTTTAAATCTCTGAGGTTAATTAGAAATTATTTGCTTGGTATATATCTTGGCTCTATTTATTTAATACAAAATGGGACCTAATCCTCTTTCGATTAATGTGGTTATGATCTTTGCATAGTTTCTGTAAACTAAAAGCATCCTTAGTGAACTCCAGCAGTACTTCAGTTAAAAGAAAATATAGGATTGAAATTTTTTTAAGGAAATACAATTGAAGTCTTTCAAATAATTGCTGTAGTTATGAAAAAATCTGTCCTATTTTCTTAATTTCATTGTGAGCAGGATGAAGAAATTTCTTCAATGTTTATCTAGCACTTAGTATGACTAGATATGTATGGTTAGTGGACTAACTATAGTAGCTTAGTATGGTTATTTAACACAGTATGGCTGCTGTGGGTCTGTGTCTATAAACTGCACATTGCCATATGTACTTGAAATAAAGATTTGCAGGAAATTGTTTAAAATCAAGGAACGAGTGAGGCATATTGATTCTTGTGGATTTATGAAAGGAATGACAAGCATTCCAAAATGCATTTTTATAGGTTTGTAAGCAGTGTTAAATTGAAATTAAGAATGGATCCATTGAATGATCTCATTTAAACTGTTATGTGTTAACATTATATCATTTGTTTTTTTAAATTTTTAAAAAAGATTTTTATTTATTTATGATACAAGGATTGGGGTACAGGCCAGAGGTGTTGGGGGGGTGAGAGGATTCACCATAGACAGAGCAGGCAGATGGACTGAAATACACTGCTGAGGGGAGCAGCGGGCGAGGCAGGAGAGGTCAGCTGCGCCATGTGGGTCCCCTCCCTGGTCGGGGATCAAACTCTGCAGTGGCTGAGGATGTTTCGTATTGGAATAGTGGAGTGCCTAACCTCTTGCGCCACCAGGAGGCCCCTATCTGTTAAAAGACCAAACCAAACAGAAAATTTAAGAATCTGATTGTTTCACTGTTAAAATTCTTGTATGAAACAGCTCATCTAGGGTCGTGAATGTGCCAGCAAGCACAAGGCAGGTGCACTATGGATTCAGGCTGACAGATGACGGAAAGTCCCAGAACTCTCTGTGGATTTTTCACGCTTTAACAGTCTCAGGAAATAGGCCCACCAGGTAGGGGGGCGAGCATTCAAGGAGGCAGGCACAGGCTAGGAAGGGGGTTCTGGAAGACAAGCAGGCAACCAGGCTTCCCAGCATCCCCCTGTAGCAGCAGGATGGGAGTGGCAGCAAGGTTCGGGATGGTTCTGGGCATACGGGTCTGGGAAGAAGTCTCTTGGAGCCCTCGGTGACTTTTCATACTTTATTTAGTAGAGGTGGCCAGGTACATGGCAGGCAGGGATGCCAGGGGGCCGGGAGGCTGGCAGGCCTCCCAGCCCCCAGCGCATCTCACCCTCTCGGCTGCTTCTTCTCTCTCTCTGCTGCTGCTGCTCCTTCGTCCTGTTGGTCCTCACAGTTCTGTCTGTTGATTCTCACGGTTCTGGCGTCCTCATGACACCGCCCATTTATGCCCGTGTCCAACACAGCTGCGCCCACTTGCGCATGCCTACCCTGTAATGCTCGCAGCACCGTAGGTGTCCATCATCAGTGGTGGGAGGGTGGAAATACCTGATCAACCTTTACCCTACACCCCCCAACCAAGGAATCTTTAAGCTATTCTCTGGTATTCTCTCTCACATGGTCTCTGGTGGTCTCACCTCTTCTGTAGTCACGCCACCTGTCCTCTCATAACCATAGCCTGTCTGGGTGGCGCTGCCCTTATAGCCCTGGCCTCTAAGCCCAGGTGTGCACACTTACACATGAGTGCACATCCATGCCCCAGGTTTTCACAGGTAGGCATGAGTGCCCTGTGCCCATGCACCTTCTGCGTCAACATGATCAAGGCCGTAGGTGATAGCCACAAAGGCTATCAGTAAAAAACTGATTAACTCATTTTTCCTACAGTGGTATAATCCAGGGCATTGACAAAGATGAAAACATCCAAATCATTTCATATTAATCTAAACTCTGATTCTAAAATAGATGAAGCATGCACGGACGATTTATACGCTCATACTTTAATTCATAAATTCCTAATCCTCTGAGATACTTAAAACTAAAATCTGTGCAGTTATGTTTAATTGACAAAAGTGACTTCATGTGCAAATATTTAAAATAAACAGTAATTCGTTATGAGGATTCAAAAAGTTCTTTGCCAGATAAAATATGCTTGACCCGAAGTTCCCAGGGGTACTTGATTATAGATCCCTGTGTCTGGTTACATCGACTGCCATACCGGTTTTTCAAGGAACACACATCGAGATATAGAACTATACCCTAAGATCAATTTACAGATAAAAAACCCTATGGCAACCCTGCAACCATCCCAGACCCGGTAGGTTCATCATCAGTTCACGCCGTCTCCTTGTTATCTTAGCTGTTCTCATGACGTTCCCTACTGTACTCTGCCAGCCTCCACTGTACTTCGCGGAAGTCCACCGTCACACTTCGGCTGCTCCTGTAGCAGCTAACCTTATATGCCCAATCTCTTTGCACAGGTGTGCCCACCTATGCCCGCATGCTCACATCCTACTTGAGGTACCTGCTGTTGGGCATGCGTGCAGGACCACAGGTGTCCATCATGGACACTAATGGTGGGAAGGCAGAAAAACCTGATAACCTTCGAATAACTTGCCAAAGTAAAATCAAAAGTGCATTTATTTGTAGTTCTCAGCATCAATTTTATTTTTAAAGTTTATTTATTTATATATATATATTTTACATTATATTACATTTTTGTACAGTGTATATTTCTCATCCCCATGAAATTCCCATCACCAATTCACCCATGTGCCATCACCATAGTCCCTTGTGCTCTTCCCACCCATTTTGCTCCTTCTCCTTCCTCCTCCACTAGGTAATGTCTCAGATTTATAGTTGTCTGTTGATGTTGATTTTTAATTTATTGTAATTTTTTCCCTTAGTCCCTTATTTGTTTCCTCTATATTTCTCCTATATGTGAAACCATTCAATATTTTCCCTTTTCTTTCTGGCTAATTTCACTGAGTGTAATCCCTTCTAGCTTCATCCATGTTCTGCGAATTGCACGGTCTTTTTTGATTGCTGTGTAATATTCCATTGTGTATATATACCACATCTTCTTGATACAGTCATCTATTTTTAGGCATTTGGGTTGTTTTCATTGCTTGCCTGTTGTGAAAAGTGCCACGATAAACATAGGTGTGCAGGTGTCCTTTTGAGTTAGTGTTTTTGTGTCCTTTGGGTAAATTCCTAGGAGTGGAATTGCTGGATCAGATGGGAGCTTGTAGGGTCAGAGAAATCAGGTCTTTCCACCCTCCTGCCACTGGTATAACGATGGACACCTGCGGTGCTGCACCTCAGTGGTGGACCTCGGTGGGCATGTGCAAGTGGGCACACCTGGGATTAGACATGGGCATATAAGGGTGGCGTCATTAAGATGTCAGTATGAAAGAGCAGCAGTAGAAGCAGAGAGAAGCAGTCGAGAGGGTGAGATGCGCCGGGGACTGGGAGGCCTCCTGGCCCCCCGACACCCCTGCCTGCCATGTACCTAGCCACTTCTGACAATAAAATGCATAAAAGCCACCGAGGACTCCAAGACTCCCTTCCTTGACCCGTCTGCCCAGATCCATCAAGAACTTGCTCTTGTGCCACCTTTCCTGCTGATATAGGTTCCAAGACTCCTTCCTTTACCCCCGTCTGCTAAGAACCATCCCGAACCTGCCTTGTGCCACCCTTCCTGCTGCTACAGAGCTTCATTTAAAGTGCATTTAAATGAAAAATTAAAGCAAAAGAAAGCAAAATATCAAACAAGAACACCAAGCATTAATTACCTCAAGGGTAGGATGGAGTGGGATGCTAGGAATAACTTCTCATTTTATATATCATTCTTACTGTAATAAAAAGTGTTTATTTCATTTTTTTGAAAGGAAAATAATAGAACTGTAAAATAGTCACCAAGCAAAGATTGCAGCATGTTTAACTGTAGCTACAACTAAAACAGGTATGTCGTTGCAATGGCTTGCACGTTGCAAGAAATGAAACGAGCCTCACAGCTTGTTTGGGGCACGACTGGCCTTTCCCACCACCATCTAAGTGGGGGGAGCCTGTGGAAAAATGTGGCAGTTTTCCCTGCAGCACCATCAGTTGCCGCCTGTGGGCAGTCCCTCCCCTGGGCGCCATCTGGGTTTTAAGTGCAGATCCCAGGAGCAGAAGGCCACCCTGCACCAGAGGGCTGCTGGAGGATACATGAGGCCTGGCGCTGGTGGGGCTTGATTGCTGGCCAAGCGCTAGCCATTTTTTATTTGGCACCTAGATGGTAGAATGGAAGAACCAGATACAAGCAAGTTCATAAGCTCATTAGTTAATTATTTAGAGCCAGATGGGCTGCTTCATCCTAAAATGGTCTAATCGCTTATTTAGAATTGAAAAATGATCCATTTGGGCAGGTATTAAACTAGGGTAGGGGATTCTGAAAGAGGATATAAGGCAGGGCAGGAGCCAGTTTGGGGCTCCCAGACTCCTACTGTTTCTTCCCTCTGAAGAGAAAGAGGCAGCAGCCAGCTTCTGAAAAGAAGCCAAATTACTTTGCAGCAACTGGTCAGCTGCACCTGCCTCTGGTCCTGCTTCTGCTACCACCTGAAAAGAACATCAGAGACCCAGGCCTGGTGTCTCAAAGAGCTGTTTGTTGTTGGTGTGGGCCAACTCACAAAGAGCTATAATGTTGCTGTTCTAATACTGCTTCTGGTGACCAGGTCCCCAGAGCTATTGGTCAGTGCTGCCCGGCACGGCTGACGGGTGACCAGCACTCTGTGTCTGAATCACTTTTGAGACCTGTTAACACGGTGTGTCCGATCATTCGTCCTGACTCAGAATGTTGCTGCAGGCTGCTGCAGTCTCCCACCTGTGCAGCCGCCCCACCTGTGAGCACCTCCAGCTGCAGTGAGTTGGGTCCTAGCCTGATGCTTGCCAGCGAGCCACACGCTCCAGACCCTCCTTAGTGGGATAGTGCCATCTTGCATGAGCAACCTTTTGTATGGGACTTCTGGGACTGTGGACACTATCTAGGCGAGACAGCCAGCCACCTGTGGCCTTAGAAACACTTTGATACCTTGTACAGTGCCAGGAAGGGCACAGAGCACGTTCTGGATGGTTCTAGCAGATGGGGTAAAGGAAGGAGAGTCTTGGAGCCCTCGGTGGCTTTTATGCTTTTATTTACAGAGGTGACACCATTCTTTCAGAGGCGACCAGGTACATGGCAGGCAGGGGTGTCGGGGGGCCAGGAGGCTGGCAGGCTTCCCAGCCCCCAGTGCATCTTACTCTTTTGGCTGCTTCTACTGCTGGCGTCCTGTTCCTCCCGCTGCCGCTGCTGCTCATGCTCTTCTGCTGCTGCTCTTGCTGGTACTGGTGTCCTCATGACACCGCCCTTCTATGCCCGCCGTATCCAAACCCAAGTGACCCCACTTGCGCATGCCCACCTAGGCATGTGCGCAGCACCACAGGTGTCCATCATTACACCAGTGGCGCGAGGGCGGAAAAGCCTGGTAGTTCTCTGACCCTGCATGTTGTTTGCTGCATAAGTCCCATTGCTGTTGTCCTTCGAGCCTGACTGCTCTTGCCGTTGGGCATGCGGGTGCAAACCCACACAGTGACCTGTCCTCTACCTGCCCACTGCCCTTTGACGCGCTGTAGCCCTCCTGTGCCCTGTTTCAGTATGACAAATTCAGCACATCCAAAAATGAAATATTTTTCATCACTCTCTACCTGCAAAATTTCCCCAAAATATCCCTTACCTGTGCCATTATTAACTACTGTCTTTTCCCCTTGATATCTCTATACATTAATGTGAGAAAATCCAAAAATACTGCTTGTAAACCAAAAGCTGTCTTTGCTTCAGAAGTTTGTAGTCATATTGTTAATATCTTATTGTTTGTAGATATTTTCAATATGAAATTCCCTATAGTGAAAGGGTATTTTTCTATGATTCTGGTATATTTGGTGGTAATCAACTTCTCTCAATAGTTATTTAAGGACATATTTGACTGTCATTTTTCTCTATTCTGCACAGTCTAAGTGCATCACCACTTCTATTTAGAAAAATTTACCAAATTTAACTTCCACTTAATTTAAATTTTTAAAGGATAATTAGTCTCTTGAGAGTTATCTTCAAAATAAATGTCTTCACAAATGGGTATTCACATAAAACTATGTAAGGAAGAAATGACTTGTAAATAAGCTTTGAAAAAGCTATTTAATTTCAATATTGTATTGTGGTAATTATGCAAAAACATAATATGTACACACAGGAATTCTTTGCCTTCCCCATAAAGAATAGGTATAGTTGATAGTTATCAGATATAAAATCTGTAAACTACATAAAATACCTACTTAAATGATAATAGTGAATTTGTGTGAGTGAAATAACAAATGGTAATTTTCAGTGTTTTTCCCAAAATATTACTCTTTCAACATTTGAATATTAATATATGATGATATAGTTGTATATTTATTTGTTAACTTAGGTCAGTGAACCATTTAAATATACAAATATATAGATAGATAGATAGATACAGCCTTTTATATAATTGCAATAGAAATTTCTTTTATTCAAGCTAGCTCAGTAACAAGTAGTTCTTTTAACAAGTAAGTCGATAGCCTGATATTGACATTTTAGCCCAGAGATAGCACCTTATCTTTTTTCCCTTACTGCATTACCAAAAACCAGTTACCAGTTTCTGTAAATGACAGCAGTGAACCCTACAAAGGTCAGCTGATATCATCACACTCTTTCTAAACAGTTAAAGATTATGGATTTGCCTTGCATATTGCCTAATTCTTCTTTCTCAGCCCCCACCCTTGCTTATGTTTCTACTTTCATAGCAGTTGAGAGTTACAGGGGTGACAAATTGCCGACTGCTAATAACTCTGACATGCTATTTTTTCTTGCCCCTTCTTTCCCCATAATTTGTGACTTTGTTATTGATATTTATTTCTTTTATCAAGTGGAAAACAAAATACCTAGTCATACTTTTATGTATATATTTCATATATTTCTCTCATTTTTATACTTTTATTTCTTTTATGCTGGAACTGATATATAAACAACAAAATTATTGTATTCAATGAATATTTTTATATGTCTGGCATCACTTTTACTATTAGCTAATTAATTTTGACAGTAATGGAAGAAGTTAATATTACATTTGCTTTTTAGTTGAGGAACAAAAAGTTTTAAAAGCTTAAACATTTTAATATATGGTATCTTTTTATTAAAATGCTTTTATTGAAATCAGTTAATGTTGATTTATGTTATGTATGTTTGGGAAGTATCGTATTTCTCTCCTTTAGGGTCAATAGTATTTCCAAGTTAAGGTCATATTATTCACTTTAGATTTCAGAAACCCTGTTTTGTGTGTATACTTGATTATCACATTCATATCTGAATCTCTGATCTCCAGCACAATGCCTGGCACTAGTTGTTTATTATAAATGTACTTATATTAATAACTTGACTAACATTTAGAATATTAGGTTACTCTTTTTCTTTATTGGAGTAGAATTAAGTTACAACTGTATATACTCTCAAGTGTACATTATATTTCAACTTCTATATATGCTACCTTATTGTCTCTACCCAAATTCGAGTTTCCATCAATCACCACCTTTACCTATTGAACCTACCTTTTTGCATTGTGAAATGTTTATGTTAAATTTTATAGCACCTATTGATTATATATTTTTTCTTTAACATTCATAGCTATTTTTATAATGCATAAATTATAAGAAAATTATATTTATTTGCAATTTTCCAATTCAGAGTCAATCACTGCAAATGAATCTGAATAAATTTATGTGTATTTATCTAAAAAAAAGATACACAGAACATTTTGTGCCATTAATCTATTTTTTAAAATAGAGGCAACATGAATTTACAACACATATGCACACAGCTCACCTAGCACCAAAGCAACAAAAGTCCTCCTCTATACAACTCCTTCTTATCACCATTCTGTAGGAGAGGGGTAGGAAGAGGGATCAAAACAGTGGAGGGAAGAGCACAATAGACTGGGGTAATCGTGCACAGGTATATTGGTGGTAGGAATTTTTCAGGGACTACACCTGAGAGGAGAAAGCATACGTTGTACCAAAAGGAAAAAATGATGTGAAATATATATAAAATAACAAAAATAAAAAAGATGAATGGTATTTTTCTGTATGTGCATCTACTCATCTGTCTTTGGGCATCTACTCACCTGTGTTTGGGCACTTAGGTGGTTTCCATAACTTGGCTATAGCACTGCTTTGAACATTAGCGGGCAATTGTAAATGGGATTATTTCCTTGTTTTCTTCCTCCTCTAGCTCATTGTTTGCATATAGAAACACAACTGATTTTTGTACACTCATTTGTAACCTGCCACTTTGTAGCACTCATTTATAATTTAGTTTTTTTTTAGTGGAATTTTAGGAATTTCTATGTATATTTCCAAGTTATCTAAAAATATGATAGTTTTTATTCTTTACCAATTTGGACTCCTTTTACATCCTTTTCTTGTCTAATTGCACTAGGACTTCCAATACTATACTGAATAGTAGTGATGACAGCAAAAGTCTTTGTCTTTACCAGATCTTAGAGGAGAAACTTTTTTTATTTACCACTGTGAATTATGTTACCTATGGTTTTATATAGTTTTATGGTTTTATATGTTACCTATGGTCATATATTGCCTTTATCATTTTGAGGTATGTTCCATCTATCCCAGTTTTTTGAGGGTCTTTATCATAAATGAATGTTGAAGCTTAGCAAATTATTTATCAGCATATACTGATATGGTCATTTTATCTTCTGTTGATATGGAGAATTATACTGATTAATTTTCAGATGTTGAACCAAACTTTTATCCCTGAAATAAATATCACTTGGCAATGGTGTATGGTTTTTTTTAATGCATTATTAAGTTCAGTGGGCTAAGATTTTGTTCAGGATTTTTGAATTTGTGTTCATCAGGGAAATTGGTGTGCAGTTTCTTTTTTGTGTGATGTCCCACTTGTTTGTAGGATTGTTTTCCAACCCTTTCCTCAAGTCTTCATTTTTATTTTTGGAGCTCAGAGCATTTCCTGGGAACAGCAGACAGGTAATTATTTTCTGATCACAACACTCACTGCCTTTTGATTGTTGAGTTTAGTCCATTTACATTTAGGGTGATTATTGATATGTGAGGATTTGCTACTGTCATTCTTAATTTTCTGGTTCTGTCTAGTTCCTTGTTAATTTTTTTTGTGGATGTTCTCTTTGATTTAGATAGGAGAGCTTCTTTCAGCATTTTTTATTTGGGCGGTCTAGTGTTTCCTAACATCTTCAATTTTTGTTTGTCTGAGAAGGAATTTATTCATTTCTTCATCAGCCCATAGTCCTGCCTAAGAGTCAGATAAAGGAATAATTAGGGTACCTTTATTGGTTATCGTCCTTGCTTTGTCAGTATTCTGTATTTGTCCTGAGCTCTTGGATATTTCCCTAACAATGTATCTTGGTGCAGTTCTCATTAAATTTTGGTAACTAGGTGTTCTTTCAACTTCACAGACTTATATATTTAGTTCCTCTTCCAGTTCTAGAAGTTTTCCTCTATTTCTTTGAACAAGTTCTCTGTTTACTTCTCTCTTCCCTCTCTAAAATACCTGTTATTTTTATATTGCCTTTCCTCTGGGAGTCTGGTAATTGTCAAAGTGCATCTTCATTATTTTCTTCATATTTCCCTTTTTTCAGCTGGATTCTTTGGCATTAATTGGATCTTTCACTTGGTCTATTCCACTTCCATAGTTTTCTCCAAAATTTTTTCTCCTCTATTAATGTTTTTACATCCTTTGCCTCTGTTATTTTTCTTATTTAACACTTCAATTTCTTTCTTTTCTTCATTAACTAAATCTCTGTCACTCATTTGTTTTTCTGTTTCTTGTACATTTTTGTCAGCTTTTCTGTATCTTCCATTTTTCTTAATCATGGCAATTTTGAACTCTGTATCTGATAGGAAATAAAAATTCCCCCATGTCTTTGTGGTTAGATTCTAGAGATTTCTTCTCTGTGTGTGGTAAAATAGTTCCCTGAGAACTCAAGGTGCCATGTGCTCTATTTTTCCATCTCCTGGTTTTGTAGTTTTCTAGGTTGCTATTCAACTGTCCTAAGGTTGCAAAACTTCCACTTTCTAGTAGATGGCACTGTATGTTGGGGAGAATTGATTTACAGTTGCTGAATTGGAGGGTGGGAGAGGGGTCTGGGAGGTTTAGTCACTGGTGGAATTGGTGTGCTGGGGTGGCTCACTTTTGTCACTTGCTATCCCTCCTCTCTGGGTTTCTAGACTTGCATCTGTACAGTCTACACGCTAGGGGTTTAGAGCTGATTGACAGGACCATCTTGAATTCTAAAGGAATAGGGGAGGGGCAGTGATCTCTATGTGTTTTCATCTCTGGAGAGCCTGCCTACCTGCACCAGCAGCACCTCAACGACTCTCTCTCAACCCTTATGGGTGTGCCTCTATACTACTCACCTCTCCTTTCCTTAGGACCACTGGCCATACATGGGAGCACCTCTGCTTCTCATCCAGGTTCATCTCTTCATCCATCATTGTTATTCACAGCTGAATTTCCTCATTGTCCCTTCTGTCACAATCACCATTGGTCCGCTGGGTCCAAGAAACACTTTAGTTTTGCCCCAAATCATGAGATCTTCCAAGTCCAGTGTCTCTCCCGACCACTTAGGTTATGTTCCCAACAGTAAAACAGGGAACCTCCTCTGATGTCATCTCCCTGTCAACCTTGAGCTCTTTATTTAATATCTAAATCACTACAAATTTTTTAATGTCAAAAGTTTAGGGATGCAAGATAATTAAATTCGTTAGAATTAGATATCCACTAAATTCAAGCATTTTATTTTTAAAACATCACTGTCCAATCACAAAACAATATTGAATTTGATTACTTGAAAATTTAATTTAATATCCGGTAGCTATGATTGTTTTAAAATTATGCATTATTAAATTTTTCTCCTACTTTCAGGACAGGATTTAAATAGTTCAACTTGATATTTTGTTGACTAGAAAGATGTATCTCTCTTATGACAAAACTATATAGGAAATTTTCATTATGAATGTGCTTTATTTGAGCACATTCTTGGATTTGAGCACATTATGAGAAAATCTGTGCCCGTCATTAAAATCACTTCTGGGTACAGACACAAAATAATAATTAACTGACAGTCATCAATTATGTTCAGGGAGTAGAAGCAGTTTTGTTTAATAATGGCTCCAAATACATCTGTGAATGAAATTAGATAACAATCTATATTAAAATGGATTATAATGACTGCATAGTTTCAAATCTTTATATAGCATGTTGTAGCATTCACAGAGCTCAGCAAAATAGCTAACATAAATGAAATATTAGTCCTTATAATGCAAATAAAGGGTATTTCAATGCCAAAACTGTCTCAGGCTCAAGAATTATATATTAAAGTAACAATTTATATATTTACCTGTCCTGAAGATACACTTTTTTGCTCATTCATTTATAAAAGTAACTGAATTATTTTGGGAAGATAGTTTATATGAAAAGCCAAAATATATTTTATTTATATAATTGAGCAGTGATATAAATTTATATATCTCTTTCTTTCTTTCTCTCTCTCTTTCCTCTCTCTCTCTTTCTTTCTTCAAAACAGTCTCCATTGTCTGTCCAATAAGAAGTAGTAAGTAATAAGTTGGTAGGCACTTTTAAACTCCATGCATGCATAGCAATATTCCATAAACGGTAATAGGAAATTCTGTCTCCATATAATATGAACCAGGCAGCGTGGTATGATGTCTTCCCCTTTATTAAACTTCTCTTTGTATTAGTATTCAGTTTTGTAAAGTACAAACATGGAAAATAATTTTCAAAATGCTTTTTAAATTTTAACTTGTGATGCTATGAGAAGTTTTAAACACTAATTTTTACTTAAATAATATGAATATGATACTTTAAGAATTTGATAAGCTCATACAAATTTCTGAAAAATTCCTTTTTAAACTATTTCTAGTATTGTGATTCTTTACCTATATACGAGGGAGAGGATATGGAAGTTAATAGGAAAGTGGCAACAGAATCCACATTGTGTAGTTATTGTAGGTAAATCTCTAATATTGAGAGTACTTTCATTTTTCCCATAAAGCATTAGTATTTTCATAACATGATACTTAATAATCAACCTGATTTATATATTAGATACTTACATATCTAATAGAGTATGCAATATTTACTACCTGTGATATGTATGAAATTTCAAGTAAAGCATTTAATTAGTGAATATTTAAATGTAAAACAATTATTTCAAGAGTTCAAACCATAGATAACTGTTAGTGATATAGAAATTCTAGAGTGTAAAATGACTAAATAAACACATTTAATATATGAATATTCAGTTTGATGGTATAAAGGACATTTTCTTTGCCTATACTTACATATTATGTAAGCAGAATTAAGTTCAATGTCACATTTTTATTTTCCACATTTCATTTATTATATTATTCAACTATAACTAACTAAAATAAATGAAGTTATTAATACTAATTACTGGGGTGAGTAAGACCTAATGCTTGTTTATAACACTTGAATGTTTCAAGTGCTATTGAATAAAAAGTGGTGAGAAAATCAGATTGATGGGTTATCATATCTACTTCATCTGACAAAGAAGTATTTAGTCTTGGCACTTAATTATACTGGAGTCTACAGTTACAACAGTGGTGAAATGAACACTTTTGTGTGCTTTTTTCCCTTTTCTTTTATAAATTATATTTATATTTAGTTTATAGCTAAATGGGCTAAATAAATTAGTGATTTAATACTGAAGTCTATAACTTTTATGTTCTGACCCCCCTTTATTCATTCTGCAAATAATGAATATTGTTGTGTGCTTACCAGTATTCTAGTGCTCAGGCAACATGGATTAAAAAAAGACCTTGACCTTGTCCTAATATACCTCCATTCTTCTAGAAGGTTACCACACATATCAAATGACTAAAATTATGTTTCTAAAAAAATTAAGCTGGATAAAAATGTTTAATATACCTGATCAGGCTAGATATAAATATTTGAGGGCTGTGATGGGTTAGTCCTAAAGCTATATAGGGCAGTAGGATTCCTGAGTCAGGAATATGCATGAGTTTTGGTCTGAAAGCAAGAAGTTAGCATAGCTAGGGCAAAGTGATCCATTGGTGGAAGAGTTGGAAAGGAGTCCCAGAGGTATAGGGAGGGATCAGATTGTATAGTGTGTTATAAACAAGTGAAAGAATGTAAGTAAATAGGGACCCTCTCAGGGTTTAAGTAGAGAAGTAGCATGACTTCCCCTACATTGTTGCAGGACAGTTCTGGTGATATGTTGATTATGGGCTGTTGAAGTAAGAGTGGAAGTGTTTATTTCGGTGATGGGAAAGAGATGATCGCATCTATCATCAGTATTCTACTGATAACAGTAGAAATAATGGTGATTGTGACTTCTAGTTCTATTTTGACTCTGGAAATAGTGAATTTGCAAGGGGTTGGATGTAAGTTGTGAATATAAAAGAGAAGTCAGGATATTTACAGGGTTTGGCTTAATTAATATGTTTTATTTGGCACCCTCTGATGTTGAAGAATTCAAGAGGAACGCATGTAGAGAGAAAGTTTAGGATTTAATTCAAACATGTTAACTTTGAGGCACTTGAAGGGATTATGCTCACTGAAATAAGTCAGAAGGAAAAAGAAAATACTGGATGGTATCACTCATAGGAGGAAGATAGGGGATAAAGGAAAAACAACAACAAAAACCAACAACAAAACAAAACAAAAATCTACAACTCTAAATCAGAGAGACATTCTGCAGGGGAGGGGCGGGGAAAGGGATCAAAATGAGGCCAAGAAGAGCACAAAGGACTATGATGATGGAGCACTAGTGAATTGGTGGTAGAAATTCTATAGGGTCTACATCTGAGGAAACAAAGCAAACATTGCAATAAATAAATAAATAGATAGATAGATAGACAAATAAAATAAATAAATAAATAGATTAAAAAGAAAAAAAGAAATCCAAGGAAAAAAGTTGAAATAAGTGTTGGACGATGCTTGGTACGTTTAAGGCTGCTAGACTGAATAGCAGTGGATGAAGGAATGACTTACAAGATGAAATTAGAGAACAGGGCCTTTGGGATTTCATTCTAAACTTGATAGATAAAAAAATTTAAGAATTATGAAAAAAGAAGGAAGAAGATTTGATTTTTAATTCAAAAGGAGTACTGTGTTTTGGGACTAGATATTTATCTAGTTTGCTTAGGGACAGGAAGGAACTACATTCATTTATTTATAATCAAAATATTTATTAACTTCGAACAGATCATGATAATGTTAGCTTTTTAATGTAAAGTTACTTTTGTCCATGAACATAACTGGTAGTCCATTTTATAAGACCCTAAAGGAACTAGCTGGTCATATTTGACGTAGGGCTTCAGAAATGGGAATTACATATAAGTATTGGGGAAAGAGGGATTTCAGTTGAAAGGAAACTCTTGTGCAGAAGTACACATAGGAGGCAAGGATTATATATGATGATAAGTTAATCTAAATTGTGAAGGGGACATGAATGAAAGAAAATTTCAAGAAAAAATAGATTAGTTAATGATGCTGGAGTCATCAAGTCTTTGTACCACATATCCCTTGCCAAATTACAAACCATCTTCCAAATTAGTTGCTTAATTTGTTGTTGTTTCAGCATTGTGATTGGTAGCTAGTGCAGTTTTCCACTAGTCTCTCCTGCAGTTACTTTTTTTAAAAATTGGAATAATGGTGCATTATAACATTTAGAAGTTTAATGTGCATCATTAAGAGACAGCATGTGTTATAGTATATTACATGCATCCCTAAAAGTCCAATGCAGCTAATTTCTTAACTCCAATCATGTTGGTGATCTGCCAGGAGCTGGAGCATCCAAGATCACCTACTCTCATGTTGGGCAGTTAGTGCTAGCTGTTAACTGGGACATTCTTCCACATGAATTCTCATCCCTTGTAGACAACACTAGACTGCCTCATAGCCTGTTAGTCTCAGACTGACAAGAAAATGAGAACAAGAGCTTCAGGGTCTGCTAAGGTCTAGGGTCTGCAATTCATACAGCATCGCTTCTGCAGTATTCCATTGATCAAGACTTGCCCTAATTCAAGAACTAGATTTCACTCTTACTGGGAGATACAATGTTATATTGCAAAGGGGCATGAACATAGGGAGACTTGATTTATTGATAGTTGCGATAATAAATGATCATACCACAAAATAGCATTTTCTTCAACTGAGAAATCCCATGACTTTCTGAACCCGAGAGTGACATATTGCAGCTATGTTTAAAGAATATGAAAAGATAACATTTATAAAGACAGACAAACTAAAGACCAAGCACCACATCAGGAGCTTTTTCTGTTGTTTGGGTCAAAATAATATGTCAGAAATAGGAAATGTACATTTTATCTATGAGCAGAAATTGATACTTAAATATAGTAAGCCCTTAAATAACATAGATTTTTAAAAAATATATAACTTAATTATCTTCTCATTCTATTTTCTATGGAAGTGTAAAAATTACACCTGGATTTTTACATTTTCAAATATGTATTATTTAAAATAAAATTAAAGACCTACTTCACAGAAATGTCTATTATCAAGCAAGTGTGTTCTTTGTATTAAAGCTCCATCTCAATAGTCACATGATTTGGCTGGTTATTATATTACATAGAGAGGCAGCTGAGCAAATAAACTGATATGAGTCAACTCAGATGACCTAGTAGGGCCCACACAATTCCTAAGCATAGGACAAGGGTAATTTTACTGAGAGATTCTGGAGAACTGGGGTTAGGTGGGAGTTTCATGGGGAAATAATACATTGGACAAATATGAAGGATGATCCAATAAATATATATTTTAAAAAAGAAGGAAAGAAAAAGTAAGAAAGAACAATTTTGCCCCAAAAGTAAAATGATGACAAACACTCTACTGTTCTTATTCTGATCCTTGATACCTCTTCTCATGTACCTAACCCTCTACATCTCTATCAGCTTATAGTCTGCCTTAAGAAATAAAAGATTTAGATGGGGAATACATAGGGATTACAATTGATGTCAAATATATGTAAATTTAAAAAAATATATAAAAAAATGAGAAACTAGGGGCATTTATAGAAACATGGATGGAGCTAGAAGGAATTATACTCAATGAAACAAGTCAGAAGGCAAGAGAAAAATATTGGATGGCTTCACTATTAGGAGGGATATGAAAGAAGAACAGCAACAACAAATAAGCTCAAGGAACTGGGCAATTATAAACAAAAGCAAACAAAAACTCAACAAGACCAAAAAGCCAAGATAAACCAAAGAGACAATGGGGGGAGGGGAAGGAGAGGAGGGCAAAAACAGAGATGAGGGCAGAAAGTGCACAAGGGACTGAGGTGATGGTGCATGGGTGGAATGGTGGTGGGTACTCCCTGGGGAATACAAATGATGTCAAATATAATTAATAAAAAAAAGAAATAAAAGATTTAAGATAATTGAATATTTCTATTATATAACTTAGGAAAAAATAGGCACTCATTCTAAAATGTGAGAAAAAGTATTGAATGTTACATGGTCATAATAATAATAGAATTATATCTGCTTCTTGTGCATAAAAGGTGAAGGGAGTGTTCAGAATTGTATGCTGATATTTTAACAGCACTATAATGGTATAATTTACGTAACCATAAAATTCACTCATTTTCAGTATATATTTCAATCACTTTTAATATACCTACAGAATTATTTAATCATTACCAAAACCCATTTAGAACATTTCCATCATATCTTTCCTATCATCAGACCAGCCAGCCATCAATTTGCTTTTTATCTCTTTTCTGTACATTTCATATAAACAGAATCAAATAACAGGTATCTTTTATATCTGGCTTCTTTTACTCAACTGTTTTTTGGTAAAAAGAATCATTATATTATTTGAATTCCTTTTTTCTTGCAGAATAGTATCCCATTTTATACTGATTTTATGTTGCAAATGTCTCTCCCTCAGATATAGCACAAGGTGTATCTATTTTAGTCTTGCTTTTTAAATGTAGCAGTGCTGTATCTAATGGTACTTAACAACTCTATGAAGACTTCAGAGTGTAACAATTTCTATGCCTTTCCCTAAAGCTTTCATATTATCAGCAGGTTTGTACAGATGAATTATCCAGTTAAGGAGTCCTTTTGTGAGACTCTTGGCCGTTGTTATCTTCTCAAGTTTTTCTCCCTATGCGCATGCGTGCACACACATTACAGTAAAGTGCTTATTAATTTTATATGTCATTGAAATATTCTTTGTGGTATTTTGTTTTTGCTTTTTTTGGTAATTTTAAAATTATTTACATTATTTAGGTAACATTGGTTTACAACATTATCTATGATTTAGAGGTATAGGATTATAGCCTTCAGGTATATATTACCATACCATACCCACCAGCAAAGCACTGAAGATCCTCCGTCACAGTCTATTGTCTATCCTTCCCACTTTACTCACCCCCATCTATCTCCCTTCCTTCCTTTCTGGTAACTTCAATTGTGCAATCACTTTTCTAGGGTTTGTTATTTCTTTTTTCTGAACCCCTTTTCTTTTGCTTCTCTATATACCATATATTAAGTAAAACCATCTAGCATTTGTCTTCTTACCTCGGATTTATTTTGCTTAGCATAATCCCCTCAGTTCCACCCATGTTGGTGATATTTTGCCTATAATTGTGACTATTAATCAAAATAATATATCTGGTTAATGAGAAGAGACTAAAAAATTTATTTCCTGAAAGAAATGTAGATATTGCAATATACAGCCCTGTTAAATGCCTTTATGAAATGTACTTTTCAAAAGAATAATGATAAATAAGGAGCTTCTCTGGTGGCACAAGAGATTAAGGTGCAGCACTGTGAAGCTGACTGCAGCACCTGCGGCATGAGTTCAATCCCCGGCCAGGGAGGTGACGCACATGGTGCAGCAGACCTCTCCTGTCTTGCCCGCTGCTCCCCTCAGGAGTGTATTTCAATCAATCTGCCTGTTCTGTTCCCCATTCTGTCTCTGGTGACTCCTCTCACCCCATGCCTCTGGCCTACACCCAGTTCTTATATGCATAAATAAATCTTTAAAAAAACAATAATGAAAATTAAGGTGCTCCGTTTGAAGGTTTTAATCTTTTTTTTTATTAAAATATTTTAAAATTTACATATACTTGCCATTAATTGTAATCCCCATGTATTCCCCATCACCATCTCACCAGTGCACCATCACCTCAGTCCCTCGTGTTCCCATCTTCCCTCAACCCTCCCTCTCCCCTCCCCATGAAGGTTTTAATCTTAATGCACATTTATTTCTTTAGCATTTGTGGAATCCAGCATCTGGAACGAATAGGAAAGAAGCTGAATCTCTTTGACTCCCTTTATTTCTGCATCGTTACTTTTTCTACTGTGGGCTTTGGGGATGTCACTCCTGAAACATGGTCCTCCAAGCTTTTTGTTGTTGCTATGATCTGCGTCGCTCTTGTGGTTCTACCCATACAGGTAAATGTAACATGCTAAATTTTAGAGAAATGTATGCATTTTTATAAAAGCAAAACTTTCCTGTTTAATATGAAATGTAGGGTGACGTTTTTAATCTAATGTAACTAGATTATTACATAATCATTACAGTAATATATTAACGCATGTTGTGATTACATCTAATCAATGAATTTACATTGTTTTATAAGTCTTTTTACTTTGTTATAAACTGAGCTTTTTTATCCAGTGTTAAATCCTAGCTCACATATTTTAATTTTCAAAATGTTTCTTCTAAGTATAGGGTATTAAAATATATTAATTACATGTAGGATTGTGGGATAATATTTTAAGTTATAGAATAATAGATCCAGGAAATAAATGTATGAGGAGTTGATTTCTCTTGATTTTCAAAGCAATCTAATAACCATTTATATAACAAAAATTTGAATATATATCTTGGTCAACTAAACCAAGTAAGATATAAAGATAATATATAACTGCTCTAATTATGTAAAGAAGTTACAAAGGGAAAGAAATATAAAATGAGACTAAATCTAAATAGAGGACTCCAACTCTTTTCTACAGTGAGCTCTGAGCTCATTGGATGAACAGGACAGAACCAGGTTTGGCTAATCAAATTTGTTTATTTCAGTATAGAACCTTTGGCTATAGTGTGTCTAAATATATTTTCTTTGATCTCCCCACTCCTGTCCAATCATGCATATCTTCCTTCTGTATACTTGCCATACCAGTATGTCTGATTGCATGAGGTGTGGATTGAACTTGAGAGAGAATGTGAAAAAATGTCAATGAAGTTGTCTGTTTGACCAAGCACATGACATAAGACTGCATACTCCACTGAACATAAAGCAGAGAAGTGAGTCTGTCAGTGCCCTGTTATGAGCTAATAGGAAAATCACATTAATATGTTTCCTTAGCGACCTGAAACCTGAGGGAGGTATTAGCAACCTTTGCAACAATAATATGAAAAGTCTATTGTTGAAGAGAACACAAATAATTTGAATCTCGATGACTTCTATCTAAGAAATTATGTGTATCTAATGGCAATGATGTATTGCATTGATTTTTTTTCTCATCCAGAGTTTTTAATTTGCATGTGGAAATTATGTTACAGGTTGAACAACTGGCCTATTTGTGGATGGAGAGACAAAAGTCAGGTGGAAATTATAGTAGACACAGAGCTCAAACTGAAAAGCATGTTGTTCTGTGTGTCAGCTCTTTGAAGATTGATTTACTCATGGATTTTTTAAATGAATTCTATGCTCATCCAAGACTGCAGGTATATTTAAATTGTATTATGCTCCTGGTGGATCATACCTACTAACATATTGTCAAAGTCAGTTAACTGATGGTGCAGCCTGTGCTATGGAGGATTTTTATTTATACATTCAAATTTAGAAAGAGTAAATGAAGAAACACAAATATAGCCAGGAACATAGAAAAAAAATGCTACAGGAATACACAGTATTTTAAGTTTCCTTCTGTATCTACAAAAAAGACAGATGGAATTATGTTAATGCTACAAAGAAAGGTTTTCTTTGAATTAAGAGGATTGCTTTTTCTCCCTTGGGTAGTGCATAAGTGATATTTTTATGAAACAGTGAAATGTAACATGAAATATAATAAAACAATGAAAAAGTCATTTCAATATCATCTGTTCTCTTGAATAGTTCAGGAGTTTATATAAAGTGGTGGTGATGGAAATGTGGAAATGTAGAAGTTCCATTTTTCTTTTTTTTTTCTTGACTGCAACTAGATTCTACTTATTGTAACAATATACGACAAAAAATTGGACAATAACTAGTTGAATTGAGAACATAAATTCAGAAAAAATGTCTAAGCAATAAAATTCTCAGCTACTTTTTCACTTGTCACTATTCTGTTTCAGTTTAGACATAGGTAATTTCATTTTCTGCTTAATGTATTTAATCCAGTCCAAACAACAAAGAATTGTTTGAATAGCTTGTATTTCCTCAGTAAGTATATATCAAGAGGATGGAAAATCCTGAAATCAAAACAATACTGAGTATATCTAACTCGGCATAATCACTTCATTTGTCCCAAAAGCACCATTTAATCTTTTAAAATAGCTGAATGAGTAATATTCCATTGAGTACATATTCTGTAATTTAGCCAGTTATCAGCCCATGGGCATTTAGCTTGTTTCCATGACTTTGATGATGTGAATAATATTGGTATAAACTTAGGCATGCATAAATCTTTTTGTATTAGTGCTTTCATATTCTTTGGGTAAATACCTAGAAGTGGTATTGCTGGAACATATGGTATTTCCATTTTTAGTTTTTAGAGGAATCTCCATACTGTTTTTCATAGAGGTTTCACCAATTTACACTCCTACTAACAGTGGATAAGTTCTTTTCTCTCTACGTCCGTGCCAACATTTGTTGTTTCCAGTCTTTTTGATACAGGCCATTCTCACAGGAGTGAGGTTATATCTCGTGGTTTTGACTTTCATTTCCCTTATAGTAAGTGATACTGAACATTTTTTCACATGTTCATAGGCCATCCTTATATTTCCCAAGTGTCTGTTCAGGTTTTTTGCCCATTTTTGAATGGGTTGTTTGCTTTTTGTTGTTGAGTTGGGTAAATTCTTTCTGTGTTTTGAAAATGAGCACTTTGTATCATGTGCAACATCTTCTCCAAGTCCTTAGGTTGCCTTTTTGTTTTTGTGGTGGTTTCTTTAATGGTAGAAAAGTTTCCTCGTACAATGTACTCCCATTTGTTTATTTCCCTTGAGAATAGACTTCTGTCCCCACATGCATTTCTGTGGTAGACATTAAGTTTTCTATCAACTGTGTTTTCTTTTATGCATTTTATTTTTTCAGATCTTACATCAAGGTTTTTAACTCTTCTTGTTTATGAAGAAACTATCTAGTTTCATTTTTTACCTGTTCTTTCCAAGTTTCCAAACACCATCTGTTGAGGAGGCTTTCCTTTCTTCATTGTATCTTCATGGCTCTATTGTCAACTACTAACTATACATATTTATGTCAGTTTATTTCTGGGCTCTTTTCTATTTATTGGTCCTTGTTTTTGTTCTAGTACCATATTTTTTTGATTACTGTAGCTATGTAATATAGTTTGAAGCCAGGGAGTAGGATGGCTCCATTTTCTTCTCTCAATATTTCTTTTGCTCTTAAAAGGTTTTCTATTGGTTTCATACAAATTTTACAATTGTTTCATTTCCTTGAAAAACATCGTTGGAAATTTGGTAGATGTTGAATTGAATTTGTAAATTCCTTTAGGTAATATGGCCAAAATAAAAATATTTATTCTTCCAATTCATGAACATGCGGTATCTTTCCAGTTTCATATGACAGTATCAGAGTTGTCAGTGTATGTCTTTAATGAGCCATTGTATTTTTGTGGTATTTAAAAAAAAATTTTCCTCTTGCATTTCTATTTTTTTTTCATAGAGGTTTCACCAAATTATACTCCCACTTTGGGGTTTTCTGTTTTTTGAGTGAGTCTACCTAGGGTTTTATCAATTTGTATAACTTTTTAAGTAAGCAGTAAAATTTAGAATTTTTATTTGTTTAGAGATTTTTATTGCTTATTGTGTGGGTCTGTGTTGCTATGTACGTTCCTTTTTTTTAAGATTTATTTATTTATGCATACAAGAACTGGGGTGCAGGCCAAAGGTTTGGGTGTGTGTGTGAGAGGATTCACCAGAGACAGAGCCAGGAACAGAACAGGCAGACCAACAGAAAATTGCTGCGAGGGCAGCAGTGGGCAAGGCAGGAGAGGTCTGCCACGCCATGTGGGTCACCTCCTAGGCCAGCAGCAGGGATCAAACTTGTGCTGCATGGCTGTGGTCTGCTCCACAGTGCATTGCTTAACCCACTGCACCACTAGCAAGGTCCCTATGTACTTTCCTACCACCTTTAGTACATGCGATATGGTCTGATGGCTTGTTTGTTTTTTTTTTTTTTTTCAGTTGCTCCCCAATTTTTTTTATTTTTTGATTTCTCATTGACCCAGGGCTATTCATTCTGTTTATTCTCTGCATGATGGGTATTTTTCCAAGTATTGTGTGTGTGTGTATGTGTGTGCTTGATTTCCAGCTTTACATTGTTGTGATCAGAAAATACACTTGATACAGTTTCAATGTTTTTTTTAAAAGATTTATTTTTATTTATTCATACAAGAGCTGGGGTACAGGCCAGAGTCCAGGGCGGTGAGAGGATTCACCAGACACAGAGCAGGGAGCAGAACAGGCAGATGGACTGGAACACACTGCTGAGGGGAGCAGTGGGT
This sequence comes from Galemys pyrenaicus, assembly GCA_019455555.1. Classification (NCBI taxonomy): domain Eukaryota; kingdom Metazoa; phylum Chordata; class Mammalia; order Eulipotyphla; family Talpidae; genus Galemys; species Galemys pyrenaicus. Next base: position 269,937 of record JAGFMF010011620.1, read on the forward strand.
AAGGCAGGAAAGGTCTGCCTGACCATGTAGGTCCCCTCCCTGGCCAGCAGCAGGGATCAAACTCGTGCTGCAGTGGCTGCGGTTTGCTTCATAGTGCGTTGCTAACCCACTGCGTCACCAGGGAGGCCCCCTGTTTATATGTTTTTTGAGACATGTTTTGTGTCTTGACATATAATCTATCCTTGAGAAACTTCCATGTGCTCTTGGGACGAATTTGCATTCACTTCTTTGTTGATGGAATGCTCCGTCACTGTTTATTAAGTCCATCTGTTCCATCGCTTCATTCAAGCACACTATTTCCTTGTTTTCTTTCTGTCTGAATGATCTACCATTGGTATAAATGATACGTTGACATCTGTATTATCATTGTGTTGTTTTTGATGTGTTACTTTAGTTGTGTTATTTTTTATAATTGGGTATACTTTTGTTGGGTATGTAAATATTGATTACAGTTATATCACCCTTCATGGTTCTCATTTCTTTAGTTTCTTCATTTCTTCTAGGTGTCTCCAGTCTAGGTTTTGTTTTTTTTTTTTATGGTTACAATAAGGGTCTTATCAAGCTTTCTATATCTAAAATAGTCCTTTGTGTGCTGTTATCAACTCAGTGTCCTTAAAATAAACACATACTGTACACATATTGTCTTTTGCTTCTTCCTTTTAATGTTTTGTTCTTGTCTCATATTTCTCTTGTTTATATTTCTGATTATCTGATTATGTATTACTATTTATTACCTTGGTCAAAGTCTTATGTTCTTGTGTTTTTTATTTTCATGTAGAACTCCTTTTAACATTTCTTGGAGGGCTGGTCTAAAGGTGGTAAACTCCATTAGCTTTTGTATGACTGAGGAAGTCTTTTTTCTCTATCATATTTGAATGATAATTTTGCATGATAGGGAATGGTTAGTTGGAAGTTTTTTTTTTTTATAAATTTTTTTTTTAAAGATTTATTTATTTATGCATACAAGCACTGGGGTACAGGCCAGAGGTGTGGGGGGTGAGAGGATTCACCACAGAGCGGGGAGCAGA
>JAGFMF010011620.1:271161-289295 GCA_019455555.1 Galemys pyrenaicus
GGGCACAGCAGGAGAGGTCTGCTGCGCCATGTGGGTCCCCTCCCTGGCCGGAGCAGGGATCGAACTCGTGCTGCAGTGGCTGCGTTTTGCTTCATAGTGTGTTGCTTAACCCACTGTGCCACCAGGGAGACCCCTGATATGTCTTTGTATAGTTCATTTTTCATTTAGAAATTTGGTATTCTTTTGGTTTTCTGCACATTCGTGTCTCTTTCTTTCCTTATGTTTGGGAAGTAATCAGTTTGGCTTCTTTGATTAAGGTCTCCCCCTCTCTTTCTCTTCATATTCCGGGATAATTATTATCTTTATGTTTCTTCTTCCAATGGAATCTAATGTTCCTCAGTTTATTTTTCCTAAATCTTGTTTCTTTCTCTTATTTTTCTTGAGTCATCTGTACATTTGTATCTTCAGTTCCCAAAAGTTTTTTTTCTGCCAGTTTAAGTCTACTTAATGTTTTCCATATTTGCTCTCATTTAATTCATCTTCTTTTGAGTTTTCTTTATAGTATCTTCAATCTCTTTATGAAGAACTCTTTTTGCTCTGCATCTATTTTCTAATATCTGGAACTCACATGTTGTATTTTATTGACCTGCTGAAACCTCTTTGAGCTTCTTTAAGACTGTTACTCTAATTTTTGTTTTTTTTTCTGGCAGGTCTCAAATTCTGTGTCCTTTTTGCAAGTCTCTGGAGTTACAGTTTTCTCTTTCTACTTTCGCATTTGTGTGTTCAGTAGCTCTTTATTTCTAGGCTTGCTTTATTTGCTTTTGCTCATTGGAGTGATATGGCTTTCATTAAAAAACAAAACAAAACTTGTTTGTTTAACTTGGCATCCAGGAAGTGAGTAGAAATATGGTTGTGTCCAAAGACTTGATCTCAGTCTTTGTGGGGAGGGAGGTTGTTTAAATGGAAAAGATTTACACTGCCTGTTTTCCCTTTGCTCATTAGAGCAAACATTTTTCACTGCTACAGGGAATATAATTCCAGAGCCCTATCTTTTTTTAGGGTTTCTCTGTGGTGCACACTGTGCAATACGTCCCTCTCTCTACATCTTGGCAGAAAGGGGTACTCTGCCATTCATGCAGCAAAATCTGATTTTCTGTGAGTGAAAACCAATCCTAGGTCCTGCGTGGGTATAGCTCTTCACTCTCCCCTCACTAAAAAACATCCCTGCACACATCCCCTGTTCTCACACAGTCTGTGCCCGGTTCCCAGCTTGTTCTGCTGAACTGTATGGTCACCATGCTAGCCACGACTCTCTTACCCTCTCCCTGCTCTGCCCCAACAAGGTGCCACCATCCTCAGAGACATATATACACGGTTCAGGCTCCTGTTTCTAGTGAAGTACCGGTGAAATATCCTGTGAGAAAAAAATTATTTTTTTTCTATTTGTACTTAGGGAAGTGGTTTTTATCAGAAACCTCTCTTCTGCCATTTTGTAGATAGAGCCTATGGAGACCTTTTAGGTATTATTTTTATATTGAAAATGTCTAATAAGAGGTGGTTAAGTTAGATGTGCATTCTTTTGTATTCCTATAAATTTGCATATTTTGAGAAGCTCCACATATATTTATTTTTGTTATTATTCAATTTTTTGAGGTTTTCTTATAGAGAATTTATTTCCAAAAAATGTGATTCCCCAAATTTGATCCCAACTAATTTGTCTGATATTAATTTAGAGGGCTTTTTAAACTCTAAAAGTTACCAATAGTTATCTTTTAGACTGATGAAATGATAACAGTTTACTAGAGAATTTAAATTTCTATAGATAAGTTTTAAACTCTGTCACTAGGAGTATGTTTATATTTTCACTAAAGGACCTTTTCTTTGAGAAATATTTTTACCAAGCCTCCTTTGTTTAATTTACCATCAACATCATCAATATTTTAATGAATCATTATCATTCAAATATTCAGAAGATTTTCAATTAATTCATGATATTATTAATAAATTACATAAATCTACAGTTTTTATTATAAAAGTAACAATGTGAGGTATAAATTATATTTAAGCAATTTTGCCTGCAAAGTATACAATATATAATTTTTAGTCTTAAATCATAACTAAAACTTTTTTAGGTTGCAAACATTAATTACCCCCACTTCATGAACAATGGTAAAATTGAAAAGTCAGGATGATCAGATTGGTTTATGAATATTTTATGTCTCTGTTATATTTGTTATACATTTTTTATGAATTTACAAGCAACTTTTAAATGAAAAATTTTAATAGGAGTTCATTTCTATTTTACTATATTTCAAAATGTTCTTAGAAATTCACTGTTCACCTATGCAGTATAAAATAAAACTTTGTTTCCAATTACCTACCTTGTTTAAACAGGATTACTATGTGGTGATTTTGTGTCCTACTGAAATGGATGTGCAGGTTCGAAGGGTACTGCAGATTCCAATGTGGTCACAAAGAGTTATCTACCTTCAAGGTTCAGCTCTTAAAGATCAGGATTTGTTGCGTGCAAAGTAGGTATCTTTATTTGTCATTTCACCATGCTATACTATTTTTTTTTTCTGACCATTTCAGTATTGCAAGATGGCTTAAGTATTTTTGAATATAAAGTTTTACCTTAGTCCTACTGTTGGTCAAATTGAAAGGTTAAAATTGTAAAATTAGTGTGTTTTCTGCTCAGTAGTTCTTAGTACAGAGATGTTCAGCAGACCATGTCTACACAATATGAGAAATGCGACATGGTGTAATTATCTCAAGCAGCCAGAAATGAGTTGAGTTATCCAGGGTCACTGTTAGTCTCCAAGTCACTGAATCTGTTTTTATTCCACCAATAAAAGTTTTGTATAAAACATCTGAGATTCCAGAGTAGTTTAAGGTAGGGTTTAAATATATAGTTTTTAAAGACTTATTTATGCATACAAGAACTGGGGTACAGGCCAGAGTTGTGGGGGAAGGTGAGAGGATCCACCAGAGACAGAGCCAGGAACAGAACAGGCAGACCAACAGAAAATTGCTGCGAGGGCAGCAGTGGGCAAGGCAGGAGAGGTCTGCTGAACCATGTGGGTCACCTTCCCAGCTGGAGGCAGGGATTCGAACTTGTGCTGCAGTGGCTGTGGTTTGCTTCATAGTGCGTTGCTTAACCCACTGCGCCAATAGGGAGGCCCCAGGGTTTAAATATTAAGGAGTCTGTATGATGTTCTTGGACGGTAACACTTGTGTTGCCTGCCATTAAGTCTCTGGAACTGGAAGAATCACAAAGGTGAAAGGGGTTCCTTAGTTGCTCTCTTTTTGTTATGCATGTTCCAGCCAATTTAACTTAATGGTGACATGGTATTAAACAGTTGTCACACGTCACAGGTTATTCCACATGAGCAGATTGAGAGTGTGGTTGGGTAGACCAAGGCCACCAGTGTGTCAGAGCAACTGCAAAACATGTATAGTTTCAGAAGCCAGAAGATATCCTTAATACAATTGGCTTAGCTTCATGTTTTCTGTTGCTTTTAAAGTTTTAAATATGTCTTCATGTTTATCCTTGAGTTGTCCTACATACTCTTTTAGATTTAAGTCTGCACTGAATTTTGTAGCATAAAATTTTATTTTTTCCCCTGAATTGCTTATGTGATTTAGTGGGTATATATATGTTTGTGTATGTTCTGTGTATTTTACTTATATTGTGACTACATGTTCTATTTTTGTGTCTGTGTGTGGTGGGGGAGGGTGATAGAAAAGAATAGGGGAAAACCCTCAGACTCATTGCTGCCTCATCCTTCAAGTAATCACTAAATATCTCATAATGGAAATCAGACATTTCTTTTGATTTATATATAATAGGTTGATTTAACTAAGATTTTTTTTTCAATGACTTAATAACATCTAAAAAAGTCAGCAGAAATTAAGGATGTATTGAATGGTACATAATTGAAAAATTTCTCTTCTTTGAGAATGTATTAGTATTTTTAGTGCATTCAATATGTCATAAATGTTTTCACGGTATATATGACAGTTCTCTATTACTCAGATTCTCCCAGTAACTCAAGCAAAACACAGCGTTTGATGTTTGCTATTGAAAGGTTTCAGTTAGAAGAGTGGAGCGCCAGGCCGTTTCTGACAAGCAGGAACTTTCTTGCGCCCCCTGGCGAGGTTCATGAACCACGCAGAGTGGAGGTCAGAGAAGTCACGCCTGGTTGAGCTGGGAGGGGAGTGTTATAGGTCGTGGGGAGAGGGACTAGGAAACCGGGTCTGCATGGCACGAAAAGGAGTATGCAGAGCAAGAGATGTTTTTCTGTAATGGTGGCGGCTGTTAGTTTCAGCTTGATGGTCTCAGCAACATTGGCGTCAGGGCCATTTGGGTTTGTTGGGGGGCTGCTTTTCTCGTCCTTATCGGTTCCTTCTTTATCAGGATGGGATATCTGGTCTCCAGTACTAAGTTAGGCAGGGGAGGTTGTTTTCTATCCTCTGGGCCTGGGAGATTTGTCCTTGCTCCTGGGTCCTCGGGGAAGTCATCACAGCTTCCCTCTGGCCAAGCCAGACTGAACAGCTATTATTTAAATTTTTTATTTAAATCTCTAAGGACAGAGTTGCTTAGCACATAACTTGGATCTTTATAGTCACCTGCAAATGTTGTCAGTGTGTTTATTATTTAAGTTCATCACATTTAAAAGCTAGTAATGCCCACATTGTGACCACTATGAATTTGTCATAATTGAGACTGAATTAAAGTGCTATTATTACTGATTAGGATTTTAGCTCTATAGAAGCTATATTTAATAGTATTAAAAATACATTAATAAAAGATGACTTTCACAAGAGACACTCCTCCATAGGAATGTAAATTCCTCCATAGGAGTGTAAAAAGATGAAAATGCGGATGAGAGAGAGTTAATAGGCTGGACTTACTGAGTTAAGAAAGAAGTTAGACAGGAATATCCATTTTAATATTCATTTTTAATCCTAATGTCATAAAGAGGTTTGGGATTTAATGTTAACTAGAACATTCTTCAACACAAAACCCCATGCAAGGAACAAGGGATAGAATTTTCCAAACCAGTTACAAAGGTCAGTTGCATGAGTTTTGGATTGTTTTGTTGAAGGTATTTAGAAAATGTTATGCAATACTCATTATCTTAATAACCATGGCTCAACATTTTCCCAGTACTGTGTGGTTTGGTCTAATTCCATGTATTTTAATCTTTGTTCCCAGTAGAATTTTTTTTTGGAAAGGTTTATTATAATGAACTAGAAAGATAAACCATTCCTTATTTTGAAAATAAATATTTTTATGTTTTTAGAATTTTATAAAACACTGACATACTGTTTTTGTATCATTCAACTTCTGAAACACATTTAAACATTAGTATGAAGTTCAAGGGTTTGGAACAAGATAGTCAATCATAAAATAAAGTTTAATTTATAGATACTCAACAGCCTTGTTTATTCTTAGTTGAACTGAGGTAGAATAGAATTATAAAGTAAAAGTCAATATACTGCCCTTGGTTTAACTAAGGCATATATATGAAAAATTATAAGACCATAAAAGAGGTTAATTTTGACACTTTTTACTTTTCTCATAAACTCAGTTTTAGCATAGTTAACTTAGCAATAATTATTTTGTTTATATTCAGACATAGTGAAGATTTGATAGAAATCTAACTTTCAGTTATATTTAAGGGTACTTTATATGCTTTTCATGAGTAGCAAATTCTGTTTTTTAGATGATCATAAATATTTCTGCATGTGATTGTTTTGGTTTTTGTCTGCATTTAGGATGGATGATGCTGAGGCCTGCTTTATTCTGAGCAGTCGTTGTGAAGTGGATAGGACATCATCTGTAAGTTTCTAATATCCTTTAGTAAATTTTTCTTTTTATCTTAGAAGGTTGTTTTTTTTTAATCTGCCAAGATAAAATATGGTTGACCTTAAAAGTTTACTAAAAGGAAGCAATTATTTCTAAATTAGCTTTGCCATAAATAAGAAATAGTTGCATCACTGACTATGTTAAAAAAAAAAAGTGGTTTTGAAGTAGTTTCTATTAATCTTTGGGTTTTCTGTTGGTTAAAATGAAATGAGTCATATGTAAAAAAAACTAGACCATTTGAAATTAAATCTATGCTGTGGGGGTTTGTAATTTTGTTAAAATGGTCTCAATTTCCTCAAGTCAAAAACAAGGCAGATGGATCAGGCAGCTACATTTGAGTCAATTCTAAAAAAAAATATGAATTTGTGTAAATTTGATTCAGGATATATGGGGCAGGGTTGGAATCTGTATGTAGAAAGAGACCCAGGTGATTTTGAAGAACCTTCCGCCTTGGTAATGATTTTTGATTTCCATGATGTATTTTTTTAGGTCTAATATTCTATGAAATTGCCTAATTTACCAAATTATAACCTCTATTCTTTAAAAAGGCATTTTAATCTTATGGTTTAAAAAAGTACTTTATTATTTTATGTTGAATAGGTACTGTTAACTCTGTTTTTAAGCCAGTGTGTCCATATACAAATTTCTCCTTCTACATAAAAGTATAGAATTCCTATTTGGTAATGATACTGGCATTAATTTTATATAAAAAATTAACATTCCCAGACCAAAAGATTGACTTACCAAAATATATCAAATGGGAATAATCTTTCAGGTAGTAGGGGAACCTATATCTGCTACACAATGAGAAACATAGAGGCTTCTGTAGTAACTAGGAAAAGACAGAAACATGCGTGGATCTTTCATTGCTGTATATCCTCTTTCAGGGATGTATTTTGCCTTTTTTTGAGAGCGTCTAACAGGTGTGCTCTGGTACATTTGCTCAGGACCATAAGTCCTGAATGTGGCAGGTATTGTATTATCCTCACTCTAAGTTACATAAAATTTTATGCATTTTAAACCATCTTTCTCATCCTTCACTGAAAGGGAGCTTATAGTTTCAATTCTGTCCATTCCTCACCCCCAGACTCATATGTCAAAATCTGCACCTTCTACCTGGTACCTCAAAATGTGAACTTGTTTAATTGATAAGGTCTTAATAGAGGTAATAGAATTTAAATGAGCTCATTAGGGTGAACCTTAATTCAACACAACTGTCATCCTTTTAAAAAGGAGAAATGTAGAGATGGACAGATGTCAGGGAAGATTTCATGTAAACATGACAACAAAATTTCATGTAAACATTGACATACATGACAACTGTATGTAAGCCAAGGAGAAAGGCAAGATATATAATATTCCCACATAGCTCTTGGACCCTACTTACAGTTTGATTTTGGTCTTCTGGCATCTAGGACTAGGAGCCAATAATTCTTCCTGACATTACTAAATTGAAAGGAATAAAAAGATTCCTCTTATCAGGACAAAAGCAGTGATAGATGAGACAACACCAATACAGGTTTAGAAGCTTGAAAACAGATGGGTGAAGGGTGACTGAGAAAAAGTTAAATTTAAGTTGAAAGGGAAACAAAGCAGAAAAGAAAATGTAAGCTGCTTCTTGTGATGGAACCTTCAAAGTTTCCGCAAGAAGGGTCAGGTGTAAGAATGAACATAGGAACAGAAATTAAAGTCTAGGAGAGCATCAGAGCCCCTCCACATAGCTATTGCTGGTAGCATTCTCCACCCTAGTAAAAGACGTTCACTATTTGGAGAATTTGATTGAGGGTACCCTTCAGAAACACTGAGTACAGCTGAGGGTCCAGGTAGATGCAAAGGAAATAAAGTCATGCCACAGACCATGTGATGCTTGTCTAAAATGATTCTGAGAAGTCATATGGCCAGTTCATATCTCCACTGACAACATTGGAGGAATATTCTCCAGAAAAATAACCATACATAGGAGAAACTTCTGTGTGTGTGTAATACATTATATTTGTGTGTGTATATATATATGTGTATAGCATATAAATAGTCTGTGTTTTGTGTGGGTATAAAGATATGAAGTCTAGGATTTTCCAGTAAGTATTTAGACTTGTCACCTTGCAGTAAATTTTGTGTAAAGATCAAGTTCCCCACCTTCACTCAAGTCTCAGATGGGTTTTGAACTCTCCGTTCCTAAAATTGTTCAGATAACAGACATTGTTAGACATGTAAGGGAATTCCTAGCTAGAAAAAGAATAAACAAATAAATGTAAAGAAAGGAGAAACTTTGAGGAAACACATATCACTGAGCTGTTTTGGAATAAGAAATAAATTTTAAAATATTTGTATTGCATATCCTTAGCACAATGTGAGATGAGAAGTATAGACCTATAAAAGTGAGTAACCACAAAATGAACGGTGGAAGTAAGTATTGGAAAATGGAGTCAAAACTGAGAAAAGTAGGAGATTGGCTAGGAAGAACAATGTCTATTTAATAAGATTATACCAGGAAATGAGAAGAGACTATTATAAATATATGATAAAATCAACAAGAGCACCTACTTACTATAATGATGAAAAAAAAACTTCATTGGTCAGAGAGAGCAACAGTAATAGATGGACTTAGAAAAGGAGAATGAAAATGACATGAAATGAGAAGAAAAAGAAGGAAAGCTTTCAAAACTAAGGATGGAGAATTAGAATATATTTAGACTTTTCACCTGTAATACCAAAGCCAGAAAACAATGGGACGATCCTTTCAAAACTCTAAAGGAAAATGTTTTCCACTTAGATGTCTGTATTGTGGGAAGTTTTCAATTAAGAAAGATATTTACAAATATTAATGATTTTTAAATTCACATGATTCTCGGCAAGTTGTAGGAAGACGTGTTTAAAGTCAGGAAAGGAGGGCCTCCCCGGTGGCGCAGTGGGTTAAGCAACACACTATGAAGCAAACCGCAGCCACTGCAGCACGAGTTCGATCCCTGCTGCCAGCCAGGGAGGGGACCCACATGGCGCGGCAGACCCCTCCTGCTGTGCCCGCTGCTCCCCTCGGCAGTGTGCTTCCGTTGATCTGCCTGTTCTGCTCCCGCTCTCTGTGGTGAATCCTCTCACCCCCCCACACCTCTGGCCTGTACCCCACACACCTCTGGCCTGTACCCCAGTGCTTGTACGCATAAATAAATAAATCTTTAAAAAATAAATAAATAAAGTCAGGAAAGGAATGGAAATGAAGGTAAACTCATATATCGCTAGGGTGCTTTGCTCTTGGACTTTGGACTCAACAATTAAGACAAAATAAATTTCTGTTCTTTAAGTCACTCAGTCAGAGGTATTTTGTTATGGTATGCCTGCCAAACTAAGATGGCAAATTTTGAATTAGTGATGAGTGGTTGTGAGCAGTTTGAAAAATAAATGTTAAAAGAGATAATTATTACTTCCAAAGGAACATTGTTCATTCAAGATTGGAAATGTAATTATAGCACTCATCACTAATAATAGTGATAAGAACACTGAATATTGATCTGACCAAAATTATTCCTGAATTATATTTAAAGAATGAGGTGAAGAGAAATTGGGGTAGGAACCTAGACCAGAAAGGTACCCTCTTCCATTCTGTAGTAGGAAGCCAGCAGACAATAGCTAAAACTGAATAATCAACATATGCTAATAAGATCACAGTTTTGGTATAAGGAGGTAAATAACAGAATAAGAAAAGGTAGGGCTTTAAAGTGATTGCCTTTGTGAAATGGAAATATAGCATAAGAGTAGGAAAAACCGGAGGCTACTCTTAACATGTTTTGAAACTTGCAAAATTACTTCTCATTGAACTATGTTTGAGCAGATTTGATAATATTTTTAATCATGAGTTGGAATCATGATAATATTTTTAATCATGAGTTTGTCTAGGAAAAAGTTCTTTAGTCAAAAAATTGAGCCTTTTGTTTTAGGCAGAGAATAGTTTCCTCTTCAACTTTCACCCATAAGCCTGTTTAAAGTATTCCATGTAATCCACACTGATTAAATTATTCTGCTGTTCATACCTGACTGAATTATTCTATTGATTCAGGAAAACCTACAAGGTGTGCCAAGTAAGGCTGAATAAAACAAGTAAAATAAAAAAGTTGTACTATTTATAAAAAAAAAAAAATTGGTAGAGCAGTTTACATACTAAAGCTGTAAAAACCTAGCAGAGTGGCAAGGGGTCATAGATAAAGGAAGAGGAAGTAATTCCTTAAAATTCTAGCCAGGAACTTGTGGTTTTTTAGTTACCCAGCTGAGGAGATTGAAAGTCGCCATTCTAACATGAAAATAAATAGCTGAACCACAGTTCTCCCAAAGTCTGTAAGAGACATAAGGACACAGAGGTTGCCCCCAAGATTGAAGAGACTGGCAAGCACACACAGAGAATGACGACTTACCAGAGCAGAGGCTCACGCATGGAAACCACTGAGGGGACCAGTACTGAGGTAGGAAGCCATGAACTGTAATTGATGAATGGCCAGAGGCCCAGGGCATCCAATTTTGAAAATGAAAAACTCCTGTTGGGCTGGGTCCTATAGGAGACCACAATATTGTGAAATTTACTGGAGGAGCTCAACCACATTCCCACAGAAGTATCAGAGAAAATTGCCTCTGATTCTGGAGAAGGAAAGGAAGGGAGCACTGTGTTCTTAATAAGGCCTATCTTCAGGGGAAACTAGTTAAATGGAGACTAACATACTGGTGTAGCATCAGAGCATAACTAACTTGGGGAAAGGTGAATACTCAACTCCAGCCAACTTAAGTCATTCTCTGCCAGCTAAGGGGTGACAAAAAAAAATCTAAAAGCAATTTGTGAAGCTCCCAGTCACTAGACTACAGTATTCTTACCCCTCTGTCTTATCAGCAAGCACAGGACAGTTTCTCTGTGGATCCTGCAGACCAGTAAAGGAGAGTCCTGGAGCACTCAGTGGCTTTTGATGATCTTTCTACACCATTTGTAGTGAGGCAACCAGGCGTAGGGCAAGGCAGGGTGGCTGGGGGACCAGGAAGCTGGCAGGCCTCCCAACCCCCAGCAGAATCTTAACTCTTTGAGCTTTCTCTGGTGTTCTCTTATAATCTCACTGTCACCTCCATCCTTTATGCGCAGCCTCCAGGCTCAGGTGTGCCCACTTATGCATGGCCACACTTTCCTCCAGGTGTCCACCATCAGGCACACATACCCTAGGCCCATGGTCCCAAATGCCTCCTGCATTCAAGGCTGCAAGTAATAGCCAATGGTGCAGAAGCCTGAGAAATCTTCATTTACCTTACACCCTCCGTCCACCTCACCTTACATTTCTAAAGATCCACTTCCTTACCTGACACTTAATGTCTACCAACCAGAATTAGGGTTTTTCAAAAGGTAAAGGACATAATGAAGTGACAAAACAAGCATACAATCCAACATAGCAGGGATATTGGAATTATGGGAGCAGAGATTTAAAACAAATGTGATTAATATGCTGAGGGCAAATGAATAACAGCTTGCAAGAGCAGAGGGTCAGTGTAAGCAGAAGCTATGGAAACGCTAAGAAAGAATCAAAAAGATCCATGGGGACCATAATTGATGTCAAATGTATATAAATAAAGAATCAAAAGGAAATGCTAGGAATAATACCATTTGGAGGAACACAGTGATGGGCACCGGTAAGGGAAATGAAGGTTATTAGGTTTTTCTGCCACTCCCCCCCATTAGCATCAGTGATAGACACCTGCAGTCCAGCACGCATGCTTGATGGCCGGCACCTCAAGTAGGGCATGGGCATGCATTGGTGGGTGCACCTGCACAGAGACTGGGTGTATAATGCTGGCATCGTGGGGACACAGGGGAAGCAGCTGAAAAGGACAGTAGAAGACAGCTAAGGCAACAAGGACTGCTTGAACTGATGGTGAACCTACCAGGTCTGGGGTGGTTGCAGGACATCACCACTAAAAAAAAAAAAAAAAAAAATCTCTGAGCTTGAGAATATCTCAACAGAAACCAATACTTAAGCTCAAAGAGAACAAACACTTACAATAGAATGTCCAAGGCTGTGGGACAACTATAAAAGTAACGTTCTTGAAATGAGAATAACAAAAGAAGAAGAGAGAGGAATAGAATAAATATTTGGAATGATAATGTTGACTAATTTCTCCAGAATTAAATGACACCAAACCACAGATCCTGGAAGATCAGAGAACACCAAGTAGAGAGATGCCAAAAATCATTTTGAAATTCCAGAAAATCAAAGTTAAAGAAGAAATCCATAAAGACATGTGTAGTGGCAGGAAACGGCAGCACAGAACCAAGGTTCGGGATGGTTCTGGGCAGACGGGTCAACGAAGGAGAGTCTTGGAGCCCTCGGTGGCTTTTCATGCTTTATTTAGTAGAGGTGGCCAGCTACATGGAGGCGGGGAGGCAGGGGTGCTGGGGGGCCGGGAGGCTGGCAGGCCTCCCAGCCCCCAGCGCATCTCACCCTCTCGGCTGCTTCTTCTCTCTCTCTCTGCTGCTGCTGCTCACCCTGTCGGTTCTGTTAGTTGGTCAGTCCTCGCAATTCTGGCGTCCATCATGATGCCGCCCATTTAAGCCCGTGTCCCAACTCAGGTGCGCCCACGTGCGCATGCCCACCCTGGAATGCTCGCAGCACCGCAGGTGTCCATCATCACAGTGATGGGAGGGTGGAAAGACCTGATCAACCTTTACCCTACAACATGTCAAAAGAATAAAACAGTTCACTATAGAGGAGCAATTTATAGAGGAGCAACAAGAATTATTTACCTCTTCTCAGAAACCATGGAAGCAAGAAGAGAATGGAGTAAAACCTTTGAAGTGTTTGTTGGGTCAGAGAACTATCAGGTCTTTCCACCCTCCCGCCACTGGTGTGATGATGGACACCTGGGGTGCTATGAGCATGCCTAGGTGGGCATGCGCAGGTGGGCGCATTTGAGTTTGGGCACGGGCTTATATGGGCGGTGTCGTAAGGCCGCCAGTACCAACAAGCAGCTTCAGCAGAGGAGCAGCAAGGGCAACGAGAGCGGGAGGAACGGGAAGCCAGCGGAGAGGAAGAGAGAAGAAGCAGCAAAGCAGCCGAGAGAGGGTAAGAAGGCCAAGGGCTGGGACGCCTGCCAGCCTCTCGGCCCCACTGGCACCCCTGCCTCCGTACCTGGCCACCTCTGACAATAAAAAGCATAAAAAGTCACCGAGGGCTCCAAGACTCCTTCCTTACCCCCGTCTGCTAAGAACCATCCTGAACCTGCCCTGTGCCCCTTTCCTGCCGCTACAGTGTTGAAAGAGAATCTTGTAGGGATGTCAGTGTCAGATTTTATCACATCTTGAATAGAGGAGATTGAGAGGGATGGCATTAGAGGTTTTGGCAAAAAGGGTAAAGAAGAAAAACAAATTTCCATGAGTGGCACTAAATGTAAAGCATCTTTCATTTGGCAAAAACTAGAGTCTCTTCAGTGTTTCATACTTGATTGCACAGAACTACCTACAGTCCCTGGACAGAGACTTTTAGGGACTTAATTACACCATGGATTTCTAGCGTGCTCATTCTGGATATATATCACTCATCTCCTTTTAAAAATATATTTACATATATGTGGGCACAGTGATCCAATTAAAGAAAATATTAAAAAATGCAAAGATGTTGTACCAGTGTTAGTATAGAGGAACTACATTGCTTGATGAAGAACATTCTGCCATCTTAGATGTTATGTCATAAGAAGGACCTGCACAGTTGCTGCTGTAAATAATACTACATTATTTCCTACAGAGAAGGTAGCTTAACAATTACTATAACCCACATTTCTCTCTTCCCACAATGAAGGGTTTAAATTCTAGCAGGAAGTTGAATGTTCTGCCTCTTGGTTTCTTGATGGTAAATAATACGCACAGGCATACATATATATGTATTTGAAGAAAATCTAGGTTTTCTTGTTTCGCTTTTATCTTTCTGTAGAGACAGTTTCATATATAATTTGTCCAGGCAAGCTATTTTAGTTGCCTCTTTAATTGTTGTTTTGGAGGTGAAGATGAAGATAAGCATCTCCTACTTCATGACTATTCTATTGTAAGATCAAAGAAGAAATTTCCCTCATCCTTCTGTGTTCTTTTTGGATTGGTGAATCAAGTAACCAATTTTTTTTTTTCTAAGTCTGGTTCTAAATCATTCTGAAAAATTATGAAAATGTTCTCTTTTCTTTCATGGGTTAAAACTTTTGAAAACTGTTGATTGTAACGCACTATTTCTGAAAGATACATATTTATTATTGCTGAATTTGCAAAGTTAGATGAATGAGTTCTTTTGTTATCATAATAACAATTTTGTAACTAGGCAAAATACTGCCACTCCTAGCATTAGTTCATGTACATTTTTTATGATTAGAGTGGGAGTGGGAGTTATGAATGCCATCAAAATAAAAAAGTAGGTATTCTAAATTATTATTCTTTGGAGTTAGTAATATTTCAAAGATAGTGTATTCATATACAAAGTTTTGTATTCTTTATTAGAAATTCAGAGTATTATGATTTTGAAAGTGCCGTAATAGCATTCTTAGTAGTTTTTTTCTTTAGATTATAGATCAAAATCATTTTTTTAAAAACCTCATTAAATATAGTTTCACTTAGGTCAGAAATCCGTTTTGATGCTTCCTATTGCCTTTCATCAGAAAGGATAAAATCTATGTGCTTTTTAACAAAAATGCCCATTTTTTTCTTAAGATAGCATTTTAAAATTTTCCAAGGTTATAAATGCTAATTTTCTTCAACAATCTTGCATGTTTATGTAGTTTTAGTCAAAATGACTACTAGTGGTATACATATTTTAGATAATTTCTTCATCTGTTTAATAAAACAAACAAAAAAGGGATCCAAACAGATTTGACATAGAGTAAGTGGTCAGGCATTTTGCACACTACATGTCATTTAATCCTTGCCACAGTTGTTTTATAGATGAAAGAACCAAGACTCAGAGTTGTTAATGAGATTTCCCAGAGTGGCAGAGTGTGACTTCCACTCAGGTCAGCCCCCCTGCAGCACCCCTTCCTTTGTGCTAAGCTATTCCCCTTGGTGATAAACTTACAGTTCAAATGGGTTACAACCTCATAAATAAAAGTGGTTTTACTGTTTGAAATTGTAAGTATAATGTTTATAGGATTTCATGCATCAGCTATCTCTTCTACTCCCCACATCTTGTCTTTCTGTTGAAAGAATATATTTACTTCAAATTCATTAAAGGATTCATAACATACTTGGTTTCTTTGTTTTGTGAAAAATGATTTGCTTCCTCTTTGTTTTACTTTCATTTCTAAATTTGTTCTTTGATACTTTCGTTGTTGTTTCTAAAGTCTGATACTCTTCCTTTTTCCTGTATGGCTTTGGAATTAGTTATTAGGGAGAGGGTGGAAGGGTTTTAAGGTGAATGACAAGAAATATATTGAGTTGAAGAAAGTGTTGGTATAAATACAAATATTAAAGGAGAATTGCTGATGGATTAGAAAAAAAGAATAGGACTTAAGGAAAGCTCATATTTATAAATGTTATCAGTAACAAAATGTTGCCAAGAATATGTTATGAATATACAGATTAGGAATATGTCTCAGACAGAAGTGGAAACGGAATGAAAGGTGAGCCTTGCTATAAAGTGGCAGTGGACTTGGGTAAATTGTGTTTTATTGGTGAAGAATAGAACTTTAGTGTCATGAACTTGGACATTAAAACTAGGAGATTTCTAAGCATAATGTAGGTGAAGCTTGTTTTCTCCTTGCTGCTCATAGTAGAATGCATAAAGAGAGATAATCCAAAGATGGTTTTGAATAGATCTAATGTGATCTGTCCTACATTTTAAAAGAACACTTTGGCTAATTCAAGAAATGAGTGTTCATATGGGAGGTACTAGAGATAGATGTCCAGTTAATAGTCCAAGAAAAGTAATATGGGTGAGCACTGATGGATTAATTTTATGGTAGTAGAAATGATTAAAAAATATTAGTTTGGCGCTGATTCAAAAGAATACCTGCACCCCTATGTTTATTGCAGCACTATTTACAATAGGTAAGACCTAGAAACAACCTAAATGCCCAAAAACAGATGAGTGGATTGGGAAGCTGTGGTACATAGACATAGTGGAATACTATTCAGCAATTTAAAAAGATAAACTAGAGTCATTTGTAGGAACTTGGATGGAGCTGGAAGGGATTATGTGCAGCGAAATAAGTCAGAAGGCAAAAGAAGAACACCGGATGGTTTCACTCCTGGGGGAATATAAGGGAACCATGTAAGTGACCAAGGAAAAGAATAGTAACAATAAAAACAAAAATAAAAAGATAAGGACAAATCAGAAACACTTTGCGGGAGGAGAAAGGGAATGAGTTGTGGGCGGAAAGAGCACAAGGGACTGAGGTTAATGGTGCCTGTGAAATGGTGGTGGAAAGTCCATGGGGACCACAGTTGGTGTCAAATATAAATAAATATAAATTAATTAAAATAAAAAAATTAGTTTGGGGATATGTTTGAAAGTGGAGCTGGCATAACTTGCCAAGATAGTGGGTGTAAGATTTTAAAGTCAAAGATAAGCCTATGCCATGTGAACTTTGCATAGTAATTGATGTTTATTAACATTGGGATGATTGGAGAGGAGCAGTTTTGGGGAAGGAAATCAGTAACTCTTGGTACACATGAATTATAAAGTGTCTGTGAGACATCCAGCAAGAAATTAAAACAGTAGTTGGAAGTGCACATTTGGTTTTCAAGTGAGAGTATAAGATTGAGTATATAAAACTGGAGTAGTAAATAGGTAGAGGTAATTTATATATAGTACTGGGGTGATTACAGAGATTCATTTACTTAATAAAGAGTAGTCTTTGGACTGAAGTCAGATGCAGTTTATTCATTTGAGGTCATGCAAAAAAGTACAGTTAGGCAAAAATCAAAATATGACAAGAGACAATACTAAATATTAATAAATATAGCTGAAGTGGGTCTATTAGCTTGGTAAAGATATTAAAACAACTGTTGACTAGATCAAGAGAAATATTTTGTAGTAAGTACCAATTCTTCAAGAAGATATAACACTCCTAAATATGTATGTACCTTATTCACAGAGATTGACCATACCTTGATAGTGAAAGAAATGCCAGAAATACTAATGGTGTAAAAACATAACAGAGAATGTACTCTGATCATGAGCTGTACATGTTATTAAACTCCTGGTTTTTTTTTTTTCTTTTGTTATTCTGCCTTTTCTGATGAGGGAGTTCGCAGTCACAATGTAGAGGTATAAAGAGAAATAATTTTTACTCCCTTGCAATTGCAAATGTTCAGCACTTTTTTCATGAAAGGGCCACATAGGGAATTTATGTCTAACTGTTCAGTGATTGTTTGTATTCTACTCTGTGATTCCATATGTTCAAAAATGAATGTCATAATCAGGGTAAAATGAATGTCTTTGACATTTAAGAGGAAAGCTAGCAGTGTGGTATAAAATACATTTCTTTCTGAGTGTTGCAATTTAGTCTTTGAGCATGATGAAGCTAGACGAACAAGATGGCCTTAAAGTTCCCTTCCATTTCACTTCTTGACAGATTTTTTCCCTCACTTTAGGGCCCTGACCTCACTTTTCTTAAAACATTTACTTTGGAAAATGTTCAATCATAAAATAAATTCTCTTCCCTTTGAGATACATCTTCTTCCAGCTGCGCACCAGTTTTATAACCAGGAATGCCTTTCTCAAGGACCTGGGGCCATCCCTTTAGTAATCATAAAAAGCAAGAGAGTGCCTATCTCTTCTGGGAGAGAGAGAAGTCCCTTTGGGGGTGTAAGAGCCTAATTTTCATAGGGGACAAATAACAAATGATGGCCTTATCAAATTGACAGACCTGCCCCCTCCAGTAATTTTCCACTAGCTCACTCCAAATCATAAAACTCTTCTAACCTTTAGTTCCAGAGGAATTGATTCCTAATGTTCTCCTCTTGTATTGCAAGAGTCTTATATAAAGTGTTCCTTGCCTGTTTAACTTTGCCTGGTACATTTTTTTCTATGACACAGATAGAGTAGGGTATGTAAGTTTGTGAGCTACTAAACATAATCTCCTAAAAGCAAATAAAAATCTAACCTGAATCTTGGCTCATTAATCTACAAGCTAGAGCTATACTTTGTTTGTAAATTGTTATGTGAAATAAATCTGCCTCTGTCTGTCTCTGTCTCTGTCTCTGTCTCTCTGTCTCTGTCTCTGTCTCTGTTTCTCTCTCTCTCTCTCTCTCTCTCTCTCTCTCTCTCTCTCTCTCTCTCTCTCTCTCTCTCTCTCTCTCTCTCTCTCTCTCTCTCTCTCTAAAACA
>JAGFMF010011620.1:289345-458128 GCA_019455555.1 Galemys pyrenaicus
CTCTCTCTCTCTCTCTCTCTCTCTCTCTCTCTCTCTCTCTCTCTCTCTCTCTCTCTCTCTCTCTCTCTCTCTCTCTCTCTCTCTCTCTCTCTCTCTTCCACACACGCACAGGCTCTTTCCTGTAATAAATATTTATTAAGGGCTACTAAATGAGGGTTCTTGTTATGTATTTCTTTTCTTTCTATTTCCAAGAAGCAACAAATCTGAAATTCTGTAATGCTAAGAAAGCTAAAGGAGCAAAATAAACACTACAGGTTTTCTCAGAAATAGATCAGTTACATAAAAATCCAAATGTCTATTTCAGTAGATTAAATAAAATTATTTCACCATTGCAAAGGAAAGCCATATAATCTACTATACTTATGCTTTAAAATGACTCATAGGGGAAACTTAGATCTGAACAGTTCTTTAAGAGCTTACCTAGGGAGAGTGAGGGAACATTTCTACTATTTAATTCCCTAAAAAAAATGTACCTTAAATTCTTTAGGGAGATTTTGCAGATTTATTTTGCTTTTTATTTAACTTAGTGGTTATTTTCAATCGTTACTAAAAAGATCCTTCTTGTCAACTCATCAATCATAGAATTTTAAGCTTTAAAAAATTACCAGTAATCATGACTGTAACTCACTTTTCAGTTTCCCAGAAATATTTTTTTGGCATATTCTTCAAGTGGTCATCACTGGAATTTAGCTACATACTTTTAAGATAACCCCTTTGTGAATCATTTTAATGATCATTAATTTCACATTTGTCAATGAGTTTTGTGAGAATTTAAGATACCATGGTATAGTTTTGTTAAATAAAATACATAAACCAGGAAAGAGACAAAAGGATAAAGATCTGGAGTTGGATTTGGTGCTGAGGACAGATTCCTCCAGAACTTTGAAAAGGCTATAATAAGCAGAAACACTGCTATGGGATGGAGTAGTAGACATATTGACTAGAACGCATACCACCAACAGTACGGTATCTCACCTTCAAGAAGTAGAGCAAAACATAAGCTTTGGTTCTCTAACAAGCACGTGTTTGTCTCTAATGGAACATGTTTAACTGTCCATAAATTTGATTTGTAGTTCAGTCCCAACATTTCTATTAAGGTTCTAGAAAAATATCATATCTAGAAATTCAGATAGGCAATCGGGTTTCATTCCATTGTGTATGTAGTACACTCAGTTACAAGAACAGAAATCAAGGTAGTATTATAATCTCTGAAAGGTAATTAGAGAGAACCGTAAAACTGAAATGTGGTATAATGATTTGGTTCCCAGATATACGAAATCCCTTCTGTCAGGAAGGGATAAAATGTCAGGAAGATAAAGCTTTACCTACCATTCCTAGGACTTTTGATGTCAGATGCTAAACTAAGGCTTCCTTAATTTTTCTAAAGTGTAGTTTGCTCTTGGAGATTCATTATGGTTGAATCTGTGGGTATAGAAATGAATTGTAGTTTGTTTTGATTCAAACTAAATGAACTGTGTATACTTTCGTTAGTTTGCTAGCCTAAAATAGGACACATTTTAATGTTTTCTTATCTATTTGGGTTTTCCTTTTTATACTTTGTTTTAAAGTATTTTACATAAGAATCTGAATTATTTCTGTATTCGTAAATAAATGTATATCAAATTTGAAGCCTACTTCTCAAAGACATCAATTACATTTCAGTAACTAGGTTGTTTCCTTATTTGAGTATTAAAATAAAGTCAGTTATACCTATTGTGGAATATATATAAGAATTATAGCTTTTTATTTGATTTGACATATACATATATTATTTTATATAAATACATATACACACCTTTTAGACCCAGGTATTTGTTCACAATATAATTGTGACAAAACAGAAAATGTACTCAAGGTGCTTTCAAGTCTAATATAATGCAAAACCTTTATAGAGATTTCTGGAAGTGAGTTTTTCTCTGGGCAAGGATTATATTTGGCAAGAATCATGTGTAAATTGTTGAGTGCTTTTATGAAAAATGTGTTCTCTAGTTTACTACAAAACCTTTTATTTGCTATTAAAAAAAATGTTGTATCTACTTTAGTTGCCTATACATTGCAAACAAATTTATTTATAGTTGTTACTTTTATAAATCAATTTTATTTTATAAATTATCTTGTAAAGTGAATTTTTTGGTAGGTCTGTTAGTAAGATTTAATGTATAAAAATAAAATATACTCAAAATATTTAAAAATAATTTGCTAAGACCTATTTTATAAATTGAATAAGATATATTTTATAAATTGAAAATAATGTTGAAGGTGACTTTTGAACACTCCAAATGTCTTACTTACCCTTTTCTGGGTCATAATCTGTATTTGAGATGAAGAGAGGAATAGGAAACAATTCAAGCACAAAATTTCATCTACAGTGTCTGAAATCTTTCAAGGGTCATTTGAAGTTCAGTTAAAAAATAGAAAAAAATGATTTTCTTTAAGTCATTTGAATGTCAACAAATAATTTTTAGATGCTTCAAATTTTAAAGACACGTAATCCTCTACTCACAGGATCGTTGATGCATATTATATTTTGATAGTGTACAATGCATGAATAAAATAGGGAAGGCTTATGGGCCTTTAGGATTGCATTGCCACCGGCAGTAAATGGAAGTTGTTATTCATTCTCAGCAATATTTTATCTTGTCAGTGTTTTGGATTTTGGTCATTTTAATAAGGTGTGTAGTGATATCATATCACATTTTTGTTTTAATTTGCAATTCCCTAAAGACATATCGTGTTAATGATCTTTCCAATACTCGTTTGTCATCTGTCTTTTTTTGGTGAGGTGTCTGTTTAGATCTTCTACCCATTTTTAATTGGGTTATGTATTTTTGTTTGTATCTACTTTTATTCTAACAGTAATTTTATATTTAAAATGAATCTTTTCTAATAGCTTATAGTTGAGTCTTATTCTTTTAACATGTTTAGCCTATTGATATTTAATATAAATTTTAGTATGGCTGGGTATAATCTAACTATTTTTCTCACTTTACCAGCTGACTTTGTTCCTGTCTGCATTTTCCTATTGTTTTAAAAATTATTATATTTTTGTTATAATTTGAGTATTGACTTCTTGGAAATACCTTTTGAATGCTTTTTCATAACAGCTCTAGGAACTACAACACATAACCTGAACTTTTCATAGTCTGCTTCTGCTTCTTGTTAATATTGTACCACTTACTTTCCATATATTAAAGTTATCAGATGTCAGTTATTCCCATGTATTTGAAACCCCACAAGGAAATAAATTTCTTTCCCTCTCTTTCTCTCTCTCTCTCTCTCTCTGTGTGTGTGTGTATATATATATATATATATATAAAGAACAATTTATTTTCTTTGGCTTGAAGTTTCTTATAATTTTTCCATCTGCTACATATTTATTGTCTTAGATTTCATTATTTGAAAAAATTAACCTACACCTTTTTTTTAACCTCTGAATACTCTCAGTGTCTGGAAGATATGTACTGCCCATTTAAGGAATTCTGGCCTACTGTTTATCAACTTTGAAAGTTACTGACGTGAACCACAGCTTCTTTCTGCCTTTCTACAAAACAAACAGTTCCATATATCTACTTGTGTTTTAAATACGCATTTTCATTCCCTAACAGCACTGTCAAATAGAACTTTCTGTGATGATAGAAGTTTCTTCACTGTCCAAGAGAACTTTGAAAAGGTCACATGTTGCATTACATACTTGAAATATGGCAATGTGACAGAGTACTTCTTAAGTTTATTTCATTTAAATATAAGTAACCGCATGCGGCTAATGACTAATCTAGACAGTGCCTTAAAACATGTGTTTTGCTTACTTTTTCAAAATGTATTAGCTAACTTTATAGCATTACTCTAGTTGTCTGTTTATTTTTGTTTTGTTTTGTTATTTTTTTCCTTGATCCTTTATATTCCTCCTATAATTGAGACCATCTGGTATTTTCCTTTTGACTTATTTCACTGAGAATAATCCCTTCAAGGTCCATCTTTTTGATCCAGTCCTCTATTTTTGGGCATTTGGGTTGAATCCAAGTCTTACCTATTATAAATAAAGCTACGATAAACATAGGGGTGTATGTATTCTTTGAATTAGTATTTTTGTGTCCTTTGCATAGAAGCCTATGAGCATGATTGATGGGTCATTATAGTAGCTCCATTTTCAGTAGACTGAGGAACCTCCATACAGCTTTCCATAGTGGTTGGATTAATTTGCATTCCCACCAGCAGTGTAGCAGAGTCCCTTTTTCTCCATATCCTCACCAACATTTGTTGTTGGCTAGTTTAATATGTGCCATTCTTACTGGTGTAAGGTGGTATCTCATTGTGGTTTTAATTTGCATTTTCCTGTTTATGAGGGACGTTGAACATTTCTTCATAGGCCTGTTGGCCATTTGCATTTCATTTCTTTGGAGAAGTGTCTTTTAAGTTCTTCTGCCCATTTTTTGACTGGATTGTTTGTTTTTGTTGAGTCAGTGAATTCCTTATAGATCTTTGTGATCAGTCCCTTATCAGTTGTATGAAGTGCAAAAATTTTCTCCCAATCAGTGGATATCTCTTTGTTTTGGGTAATGTCTCTTTTGCTGTATAGAAGCTCTTTAATTTGCTATAGTGCCAATAGTTTATATTTTCCTTCACTTTCTTTGCTTTAGGTGATGTTACTAAGATGTATGTCTTGTAGTGTTTTGCCTATATTTTCTTTTATATATTTTATAGTTTTAGGTTTTATGTCTAATTCTTTGATCCATTTTGTGTTGCTTTTTGTGCATGGTGTGAGGTTATTGATCTCTTATTAACCACACATAGACACAAGTCCTCGTCCCTTTACTTTTAGTGTTATATATAAAAAAATCAAAATATGTTCTTTGTTTGCATGGCTACTATAGTCATTCCCCTTTACCACCTTTGTAAGTATGGTAAAATTCTCATGATTAGTCTGCATTTTTTTCCAGTAAATTTATTATATAAGTTATTCGTTGTGTTACATATGTGAAGACTTCTGACAATTTAATATTTTCTGGGAAAATTATTTTTAAGCTTATTAAGAGACTCCCCCCTTACTCTCTGCTAATTTTCTAAATGCTTAAATTAGCACTGATTGAATTAATTATTGTTACTTTCTTTTATAAGTATCTTTAAAAATAAATCCTCACATAGAATTATTTTGTAAGTTTAATTTTAAACTGTGTATGTCATCATTTAACACACTAATTATTTGATGATTTTTGCTTTATCTATTAGCATTTTCAATTTATTTTTTGGTATTTTGATTTTTATCATTTTAGGATCACCAAACAATTTTGAGAGCATGGGCTGTAAAAGACTTTGCACCAAATTGTCCTTTGTATGTCCAGATATTAAAGCCTGAAAACAAATTTCATATCAAATTTGCTGGTAAGTTAAATCTGAAATGAAATACTTTAGAATTTTCTCAAGGGCCCATTGTGATGGTGAGGGTTATGTCTCTGAAGCTGGTGGCAACAACATATTCATGATTCTATATAAGGATCTTCTTTTTGTGCTTTATTTGTTATCAGAATTTATTCACTTAAAAATGTGATGAGGTAATTTTTTGGGGTGAATCTACTTTTTTTAGTGGTAGCTCTTTTGTAAAATGTAAGCACAGGTTTCCCATGATCTATTTCTATTAATTTATACTTACATTTCACAATGATATATAATACTTTGCTATAGTTACTTAAAACATATAAACATACCCTGCAAAGTAGAGTAATATATTAAAATGTATTCAGATTATTTAAGTAGACTATTTGGGATTAGGTTTTGAAAACAATTTGAGAAAAACAGATAAGTAAATTTTCATGAAGGCACTGCTTTTAAAGTAACTGTGCACAAGGAATTATATTTTAAAAAGTAAGGAAATTGTACTACAATGTTAATGAAACAGTATTTTATTTTTTTTCTTACATGCTTCTGTAGGAACTAATTTTGTTCCAGACAAATTTATATTTTTTTCAAACATAACTACCTTGTTTTTTCTATTATATTTTACCTTATTAATCTAGATTCAAGTCATTAAAGTTTAAATGGCTTAACCATGTACTAGCACAATGTATTTCCTAAAGAAGTTGTGTTCATGCATCTTAACATAGTTACCTATTCGTATATAATATTTAAATAAAATACTTAAACAGTAAGAAAATTTAATATAAGGAGGAAATCATGAACTTGTTGCTATTCAGTTTACTCTTTCATCTAGTCTTGCTATTACTGGCATCATTCCTTTTTAATAATGTATACCAAACTACTTAAATGACTCTTAACTCTGGTTGTATTTTAGTGGGTTTTTTGAGATTTTTAAAAAGACTTATTTTTATTTATGTATGCATTCAAGAGCTGGGGTGCAGGTCAGAGGTGTGTTGGGGGGGGAGTGAGAGGATTCACTATAGAGAGGGTGGGGAGCAGAACAGGTGAATTGGCTGAAATACACTGCGGAGGGGCACAGCAGGTGAGACAGCAGAGGTCTGCACTATGTGGGTCAGCTCCCTGGTCAGGTATTGAACTCATGAACTCATAGCTGCAGGACTGGTGATAGCTACATAATGTTGCGCCTTAACCCTTTGCGCCACCAGGGATGCCCCCATTTTAAGGGAAGAATTGTTTAGAGCACTAATCACAGGGATTCTGATTTAAATGATTTGAGATTGTGTCAGGTCTTCCACAAACCTGTGTTATAAACTAAAAATTAAAACTAACACTACAACGACTTTTAGACAAATTTTAAAAATTTAATTGAAAAAATACATCTAATGTACTCCAGTTATGGTCTCTTACATATGTAATTAGCATTCAAGTATGCCAAATGTTTATCTCACAGACCTTTATAACAAAGCTGCCTTTATTATTATCACTATCCAAAATTTCCTTTGTATCTTATAATGACTTGCTATGCTAAACTTTTTAGGAAGGCACTAATCACATATGCACCAAAGTCCTAAAATTTGAATTTAAATTTGTGAGTCACCATTTATGCTCTAAAAGAACGTATTTATTTTCTAAGTTCTATTTTCCTGTCCTTTTTAATGACCATACTCTTATTATGACTCTGTTCCATACCTTAGAAATAGCAGTAAGGATTAAATAAGAAATGTCTGAAACACACTAGGTGTTCAGTAATTGGTATTGAATGGAACTCTTAAGACACTGGTGTTTGGGAAGATAATTTATAATTTTGAGTGTTACGCAATTCGATTTAAAACAATATAGTTCTTTCTACTTTCTTTAAAAAGCTATTAAGATGCTCACAACAGATATATGTAACTCATTGCAATAGTCCAGGTTTTCAAGCAAAAAAGTTACAAAAACTATTTCTTATTTTGTCATTATTTTGGTAAACCCATTGAAATGAATTGAGTATAGGAAAATTCTGCCGTAGTAGTCCGTCTCAGTATTGTCATTTATGGGCATCTGCTGAAATTCCTTTTAATAATGTCTATATTATTTTATGACTGAGATTACACTTTTCAGAGGAGTTCTTTTTATAATATAAAAAGATGAAAGCACCCTACTTTCATTAAAATGCTATACAACACAGTTTGGGGTGATATATGAGACTTTCAAATCAATATCACTTTTTAATATCTCAGCATGAGTTTGAAAAGATTATAGGTTTTACCTTTCAAGAAGCAGTGTATCAAGTTGTCACTTAGTTTATGTAGCAACTTGTTTAAATAATGATCTCCAGGGAACCAGTCTCTTTCTGGCTGTGTTATGATGTGCCTTTGCAGCTTATTCCATGAGGAGGTGAAATGGGCTGTTTTGTGACTTCTTGTAGCCAGTAGCATGTGCCAAAGTTAGAGTGTCTGACTTCAGAGACCGGAAAGGAAATGTGACTTCTTTATCTTAATTGCATCATTGCCTAGAGACACAGTATGAATAATCCTGATTTAGCCTTTCCAAGAAAGAAAAATTACATTGAAAATGAGGCACAGTCATTCGAGGCACCTCATCTATTTATTCTTTACTTTTCACCATAACTATATTTTGTGCATTTAAAAAACAAATCTATGATTTTTAAAAGATAGAATGGAAAGACAACTAATTCCTTAGCTAATCCTGGGAATCACATTGACCCACAGAATTTTGAGAAATAAAGTTAGTCATTTTAGTTAATTCACTAGATTTTGTTTTTAAGAAGTAAATCACTTTTTACTGTAATAATAGTTATTACAACTTAAGAATGAAAATTTAGTTAAAATATATTACTTAAACATATATTTAGTTGTAATACTTAAATATGTTTATTTATAAAAATGGTTTGTAATAAAATAATAATTGCTTTAGACTTAAACCATATCACCTCATCTCTTCTTATCCTTGTATCTGAGAGTATACTTGACCCTTGAACAAAATGGGTATGAAAAGCAGGGGTCTATAGATACATGAATTTTCTTGTAAAATGAAGATATACATTTATGGTATAGAAAAATTCAGTTACTGTAAATGTATCTTCCTTATGGTTTTCTAAATAACATTTTTTTTCCTGTAGCTTACTTGTTGTAAGAATGTGGTATGTAACACACTTACAGTGCAAAATATGTGTTAATCAATTGTTTATATAGTCAGTGAAGGACTAATCAACAGCATTCTAGTAGTAGTTAAGAATTTTGAGAGTCAGTTATATCCAGATTTTGACTGGGTAGGGTGTTAATACTCGTAATCTTGCACTGTACAAGGAACTGTATTAAATAGTTTAATTTCAATTATCATAGTTATAAAATGAGATTTTTATTTAAATTTGCTTAAGTAATCTCATCTATTTGCCCTGAAATGTGGAACTTCTACCATGACTATCTTTTATGTGTTTTTTAAATAAATCTATTATTTTAAAAGATAAAATGGAAAAACTTAACAATTCAACTTTTAAGTTTATAAAATATTAGAAAGCGAAAAGCAACATAACAACTATTAATTTGTGCAGATCTATGATTCATAACCTTAATGAATCATTTTCTCCCAAACAAATGATCATAGGCATTCTTTAAAGTAAATTTGAATTGTTACTCTATTATTTGAATGAGTATGTGAATCATTACACCATTAATTATAGTTATAAACTATACTTTGATCAGAAAAAATGCATATGGGTATGATTTAAGCAATATAAACTTTTTTTTCTAACTCATATTGCCAAGAGAGGAAGGTAAAAAATAGTAAGGCTACAGATTGAAAATCCTCTGTAGACTAATAGTTATGATAGCAGATGTCTAAATATAAATAAAATATACTACAAGTATGAGATTCAAGTAACATAAAAATAAGCTTCACAGATAATTTGATTATATTTATCACCATAAATTTCCTAAGTAGAAAATAAGCACAAATTAGTTCATAGGAAAACACAGTGTACATTCAGCAATTTGTGCTTTTTATAATGAATTTGTCAAAATAAACTGATTAAGTCTGCAAATTCTGCAATGAGATAGTTTGTCCTCACTCAGTCTTCATCTTACTGTATTAACTGCATGACCATAGTTTCTCAGTCTGTCTAAACTTGACTTCTTCAATATGTAAAAAGAGGATAAGAAGAGAAACTATCTCATAAGGTTCTTGCAATTAAAACAATCCTCGAGGGACTATCAGCCACTAGTAATTGTTATGGTTATCAATAATATTAAATGCTTATTTCTCATTTTCCTAAAAAACCTATATTTGTTTCCAGGAAAAGTAACTGAGGATTGTCTGTAATATTTGTAAACAGCTTGTAATAGACATTCAAAGGCACTTAATTCTCAGTTTGCACATATTTTTCTGATAATAGAAAAAGAAATATAACCTCCTAACTCATTGTATGAATCTACCATAGTCTCAAACAAAAATTTTTAATGGTGGTTTGAGAAATAAATATAGATGGATTTAATGATTAACATGAAAAATTATCTAAAAACATATTAGCAAAATGAAATATTTTTTAAAAAATAATATGTCATCACCAAGTTGAAATTATTCTAGCAATACATCATGTTAAAGGAGAAAACAGTCATCATTTCAATGGACATAAAAACTGCATTTGAGATATAATTTAATATCCACTCATAATTGAAAAAGAAAAAGAGGAAAAAATTGTTAGAAAAGCTGTGAATAAATAACTCCTTAATGTAAGGCAAGTTATCTTCCAAATAATTGAGAGAAAAAAGAATGCTTAATGATTATGTATGGGAAGTCTATCCTTAAGATTAGGTCAAACAAGAGTTCTTCCGGAAGCCACCTCTACTCAGCATTATAATCTAAGTCCTATGGCTACAATAAAACCATAACACTAAATAAAAATGATAAGCATTGAAAAGTGAGAGAATTATCATTAACCAGATATCTTAAGACTCTCTAGGAAGAGCATTCTAAGGAATTTTCTTTTCTTCATATATACTTTTTTAAAGGGAGCTCATCCATTTACATGATTTCCTAAATTAAATCTCTCCCTCAATATTAATTTTTAATACCTTCTCAAAATAAGAACATTTGAAATAGTTATTCATTTTTCACACATAAAATCTGTTTTGCTCTCATTCTTTCCAGCACTTTCTAATTAGACCTCAAGTCAAAAACCTGAGTCACTATTCATTTTTTGGTATTTACCCCTAAATCATATAAGATTCATTCCTGAATAACTTGGGCTTATTCACTGATAGAACCAAAACACTCCCCTTTTCCTGTTTCCTGGTTATTCAGAGATTGTGTCTAGAAGGTTACTGGTGCTCTTTGAATTCTTTAGCACCTTTGAAATACTGACTGCCATTTGTGTAGGCATCTATGTCTTCATATCCAATGTCATCCTAAACTTATTGGTTTCCTTTTCCCAGTGTAGCAATGTCAATATTCTTTTACATTGTTACTATTTTTAAAGGATTCTTTCTGATGAATTATTTTATGTTAACTCTTATAGTTCAGATGTCAAGTAGTAATGTAGTTTTGGTTCTGTTAAATTTCTTTTCTAGTGAGAAGTGTTTTTTATAATAGGCTTCTTTTAAAAGAAAGAAGTGGCATAGGAACATGTTTCTTTTCTGAAACATAAGAAGAGGTGAGTGCAGAGTTTCATAGCTATGACTGATAAAATGTGGTTTTATATGTATTCTCTGCTGACCTCTTGTAGAACTGGCAATTCTAGTTAAGCCTCCCCAAGGTCAAATAGCCGATCAACAGTCACATGGGGAAAAGTTACACTTCCACATTGTTAAGTTCTTCATAAATTATCTCACTTTAGTGGCATCCATGATACAAATGGCAAAAAAAAAATTAGTAATTTTATACATGTTCTGTAGTCTGAAATTTATATCTCAAGCTCATATTTCTTTCTCTGCTCTGCATTCTGAAAATCATTTAGAAACACACACAAAACAGAAAAGAAATAAATTTGTGTTTACTAGGAAAAGATTGCCTATGTTTAAAAACCTTGAACGAACTTAAAGAATAAAATGTGCCCTCTAATAGTCCTTTGGATCTAAAAGAAGTATCTGTCGATTGTCAGATGAAATTACTCAGAAAATCTGTGGGAGATGAATCCATGTTATATGAATAAATTGTTATATTTAAATTAACACTCTCCTCACTTCCTATATGAAGTGTTGAATATTCCTTTTACTTTATCAACTAATTTTCTTTCAACTATTGGATCTGCTGAAAATTTTCCACTTAATTTTAGTAGATGTAACAAAACAGAAAAATCAAATAAGCAAATTTTCACCCACTGATAGGGGTAAAAATATAATAGTCAACTTGTGAATTCTGTAAACTGTACTTTTCTTGCTTGATTCTGCTGCTTCATCAGTAACATAAATTTAATTATAGCTCATGAATGAAAAGAAGACTTATACCTCAGTAGTAAAGTGTTGTATGAATGAAATAGTTTCTACCTCACTACTAAAACATTCCTAGAAGAATGAATCATTTTGCTAGAATAGTAGGAGTTCTGGGAATTAAAATAAAATTTAAATTACAAGTTGAACATACAGGCAAAAACAAATACTTTTGAGTATTGTCATTGACAACATTGCAAAAACATATTTTTCTTTGAGTATATATTCATAATCAGCATCACAAAAAGTATATAATTTAACACACAACCTCCCACACCCATATATCATGAAGGAATGTTTGACTAAGAAAAACAAGGTCTTCTCAGTTTAGCCACTTTCTGTTTTTTTACTGAAATATCAGACATTCTAATACTTCACTTTTTCGTACCCAAGAAAGAGTGGAAAAATATTCCCATACAGTATAAATATTGGAAATTATCTTAGCTGTTTTTAAACAACATATGTATGCACAAGGATTGACTTTCACCAAATGTGAGGTGTGAGTTTTTCATGTTGAATAATTTCTTCATTTCCCATGTAACACCCACATTGACATCATTTTAAACTTCACTCTCAACCTGCTTAAGAATATAATGCTTTGGATTTATATATTTTCAAAAGATAAAATGCCAAAGCTTTTATATTTCCTCACTTTTAGATAGAAAATATTTTCTATTTGATTTTTATGTTATAGAGATCATTGGAAATCACTTCACTACAGCATGTTCAAAACCAGCACAATTTAAGTCTCTTTAAAACTATTTTCCTCACTTTATTATTTCATATGAAAACATGCCTGTGTGCTTTTAACAATTATCCATTGAAAACCTTTATGCACTCTATTTAGAGTCAGCACTTTTTGACATATTAACTCATAGGCTTAATGTTTCCTTGTGAACACACAGTACACACAAACACATTTTGAACATGCTTTTCCTAATAATGACATTTTACCACATACCCATAAAAAACTTGTTCATGCCTAAAAAAAGAAAAAATTTCTCCATGGGCCTGATTCAAATGCAAATTAAATTGTTCATAATATGTTTTTTGTAATTGTAATATGAAATCATTATTTTTTGTTGAATTGTTTTTTATTTACAGATTTTATTGGGGGACAGGGAAATATATATATTATATTATTGCAAGGTTGAGGTACTAAAATTGCAAAAATTGTGGTACTAAAAATGTAGGCAAAGGATAGAGCAGATAAAATGGGTCAACTATATGGTAAAGGATAAAAACCAGACTTTTGGTGGCAATGTGATAAATATACACTGGTTGGTTTACAATGCTCATCAAGATAACTATGTTAATTTTAGCTTCATTAATAGCTTACTGTTACTTCAATAATTTTTTAAAGGAAATTTTAGATTTGCAGAAGTGTAGTAGGAAATACAGAGAGTGCCTATATACCTTTCACATTACACAGCTCCTGGAATGTTGGCATCTTACAGAGCTGTGGCCTCTTTAATTAAAACAAAGAAATTAACATTGATGTGGATTACTTTTTAGGTTAAAGATATTCTTGAGTTTCTGTCCTTCTAACAATGTACCAATTACTTAATTTATTTTTCTTTTTGTAGCATTTAAAATTGTAATATGTGGGTTTATCAAATATCCAAAGATACTTTCTTGTTTGTTCTCCTGAAATTTGATTAAACTGCTTCTGAACAATAGGTATTTCAAGCTATTTTCTGAGGACTGATTATAATGTAATTATTTCAAAGTCTATGGTTTTTACTGTTAATTTTCTTATAGTTATGTATTTCTCTAGACTCAATTTTATAGTTATGAAAATCAGAGTGGAATATTTCTTCTGTCTTTGGAAAGGGTCAGGTATATTCTGTAATATCCTAGACTAGTGATTTTCAACCTGTAGTTTTTTTAATATAAATATCTATAAAGAAGAACACTCATTATTTATACTCACTCAAATGTTTTAATCTCACACTACTGTGAGCAATTTGCTATTCTAGGCAGTAATGGTATATTGATGATCGAGATGGACTTGCTATTTATTCTAATGACACATTTTCTCATTTCCTTTACCACTCAACCTTTAATAACCAGTGAACTAGTGTCTTCTTACCTTCTGACCTAGAATACCTCTCCAATTGAGCAGATACTTCCTACACAGATCTTCTCACAACATTGTGATCCTCCTACCTGACCTTTTCCACTCTTCATTTGTATCAAAGGTCATGATTCCAATAATAGTCCAGCCTCATCAAATTTTGCTTGATGAAATCAATCAATTAGTCAACCAGATGTACTTATTGTAGATAGATAAGTTTTCATGATTGAACATAATATATTTATCCCTGGAGTAATTCACATTTTTATTGAAAATGTTAAAATACTTTTTTTATTTACTACAATGTTTGCTTTCTTTTCTCAGGTGTAGTCCCTGTAGAATTTCACTACCAGTTCACCTGTGAACCATCACCATAGTCCCTTGTGCTCTTCCCACCCTCATTTTTATCCTTTTCCTTCCCCGCCCCTGCAGAATGTCTCTCATTATAGTTGTCTGTTTATTTTTATTTTGTTTTGTTGTTGTTGTTTTTCCTTGATCCCCTATATTCCTCCTATTAATGAGACTATCTGGTATTTTTCTTTTTCCCTCTGACTTATTTTACTGAGCAAATCCCTTCAAGCTCCATCCATGTTTCTGTGAATGGCATTAGTTTATCTCTTTTTGACTGCTGAATAGTATCCCATTGTGCATATATACCACATATTCTTGATCCAGTCATCTATTTTTGGGCATCTGGGTTGATTCCTATTCCTACCCATTATAAAGAGTGCTGTGATAAACATAGGGGTGCATGTGTTCTTTTGAATTAATGTTTTTGTGTCCTTTGGGTAGATCCCTAGGAGTGGAATTGCTGGGTCATGTGGTAGCTCCATAAAATGAAATTTTAAACTGTAAAGGAGTGAGATTCTGACAGTGGACTGGTTAGAAAGTGGAGATAGCAAAGAGAGTAGAATTTTTATCAAAATCAACATGGTGTGAAACCACATACTGCATAGAAACTTCATATTGTACAGACACAAATGTATGTTGGTGTGATTGTAAATTAGGCTTTACTAAAGAATTGGAATGTTGTTGGAGAAGTAATGAGACTAATGAAAGTTCTGGGTACATGTATGCAATTTTACCTGCATAGCAAAGTAATTCCAAGGGAAATGTGAAATGTAGCAGAGAGGACAAAAAGGACCTCATAGGAGTGATTACTGAGGAAACTTAAATTAGACTTGTTCAGGTCAGAGATACCAAGAGATTGAGGCAGAGTGGTGATAATGGAAATGGTGAGTGAGAACAAACTCATGAATCATTCAGATATATGCTGTAGACTTAATAATCAACTGTGGGAAAGACAGCAGAGTGAGAAATCATTTTATCTTTGAAATTATCTCTTTTGTATATCTTCACATTTAATATGAATTCTATTATAGCATTTAGCTTATTGATTCATAGTTGCATAGATGTTCATTTATCTTTAAAATTTGAGTTTCTTAAGTGGCTCATATTTCTACTAATAAGCATAGTAGTCTACTCATAGTATCTTATTACTATAATAAACTGAGAAAAAGATTAAAACATGAAAAGGTCAAGCAAGAATGTAAAGAGGTAGTATTATAATTCAGAAAAAGTATTATATTCAGAAATGTTAATATTATTCAAATACAAATGCTAATTTGTCATAAAAGAGGTTCTGAGAACTTGAAGAAAATATCACTTAGATGATCATCTACTAGAATTTCTGAATTAGATTGTATGTGCACTTTTATGGCTTTTATATACAATGCTGATTTCCTTTCCAAATATGTATGACTTACTTTTGTAGAAGTGAACATTATTATTTTTCAATTTTGCTGCATGGTTGAATGAAAAATAATCTATTTATAATTATTATTATGTTTATAGCAATAGTAACAGTTGACATTCATATGCTATTTACTATATGCAAGGACTTCTGGTCTAAAGTACTTTTATAGAATAAATTCAAATAATTTTCATTGTGACCTTATAAGGTTGTGTTTTAGTTATATATTTCTATGTAACCACCGCATAACTTTGTGGTGTAAACAATATTTGTTAGCTCATAGTTTCTGTGGGTCAGGAATTTGTAAAAGTGTCAATTAAATCATTTACATATTGCAGTGAAGATATAATTTGGGACTAAAATAATCTGAAGGCTGGACTTGGGCTGTGAGAGCTTCAGAATGCTTCCCTCTTCACCCACATGGCTGGCAAGTTAGTGCTGGCTACAGTTCCTCACCTCATGGACTGTCCCTTAGCTCTGCTGGAGGGACCTCATATGGAGGCAGGTGACTTCTCTTAAGCCAATGAGTGAGATGTCTGGCATTCACGCTATCACTGCCACAATATGCCGCTGGTGTGGTAGATCAGCCCTATTCTGCAGAGTAGGGAAATAAATATAAAGGGCATGAACACCAGTTTTGAAAATCAATGACTGGGAGACTGGCTGCCACAGATATATTCTATTTCTTTTTCCATTTTACAGATGAGGAAACAGAACAAAGTTACTAAGTAAAATGCTCATGGTCCCATACTAAGTGATTGAGGACTTGAATCTCTAGCTCTAGAACAGGTGTTGTTAAGTTAATAATAGGTTAATAGTTCCTTTTAAATTAAATTTTTGACTACTAATAGAGTTTTACATTCTGCACATTGAATTTGTGTACAGTTGTATACAACATATATCCTTGGTTTTTCTGTAAAGGAGACAGCATTTCTAAGTGAGTTATAAAATTTTTTCATATTGTAAAATTATTGACAATTTGACATTTTAGATTTTTTTTCAGTTGACAAGTTGTCTTTGGGGTATGTTTGTGGTGTTTTTATCTAACTGAATTTTGTCGGTGTCAAAATTTATCAGGATTTTCTTTAGAGTTTTTGCTTCTAAATTATCCATGGATTCATTATTTATTATTTCAAATCAATTTGTTTTTCCCAAAGTCACTCTTTAAGACACAATTTTTAGCAACTCTAAGAATTATCCAATAACATCAAAAAGAATGTGAAATGCCGAATTGATTTTTTATTGGAATTTGTTGATGTGAATATCATTTTGAAGAGTTGTGGGGACAGCTGGATGGAAGGTGGTGAGGTTGAGGAAGGACAGTCGTGTAGGCGGACTCAGCAAGCAAACATTTGGTTCCATTTTCCCATCGAATTAACTTCACCGTGCATTAAGAAAGTCCTTTTAAAGTGCTCTGCCACCTGGTAAAACTGAAATTTCAATCTTTTTTTTTCTGTGTTATACGCTCTCCCTCCCTCTCTCTATCATCTATCTATCAATTTTGTGAGGATAGATATTTTGCAGGAAAGGGAACAAGAAGGTCCTTTGCAATTTTGTCCAGGCTAATGGTGCTTTCAAAAACAGCTGTCATAGATTATACACAACATCTACAAATTTGACTACAGGTTGTCATTTGCCTGGCTCAGCCAAATCATAGTCTGTTCCTTGATTGGTAAAAGAAAGATGTGGGCTCATTTCCATTTTTATTTTTATAAAAGTCCTTATTATGGGGCTTTGTACCTTCTTTCATACTTCCCTGTGTTACTTCAATCTGAAGGTTACATTTTTATAAGGCAGATGTGAAACAACAAAATCCTATGTAGATGGATCCTCTTTGCCTGACCCAGAATTGATCCTGTGGGTCATAAATTCATATTCGGGCAGCTGTGAGGTCCTTAATAGTGTAGAATTTGTTTTTTTTTTTTTTTTTAAGAATTTGTTCTTATCAAAACACTCATTCTAATGGCTACAAGTTAGGAGTTTATTTCATCTAGCTCTTAAATATGGGAAAATTGCATGTGAAAATTTCCTCAAATATTTGCTATGTTATTTTCTAAATGTTACTTCATTTCACTATTACTTCCTGCTTTTGTCTTATTACAATAAGATTCCCTTTTCATCTGAAAGCTGTATCATATTGGTTCATAGAGACCCTTTCAGTAACCTGTAATATTTTTCAAATAATTAAATATTTTCTTAATCTTTAAATACTTATTTCCTTAAAAATGTAGATATTTTCTTACCTCTACAAATTTATTTTTAAGAAAATTTCCTCTGTACACTTCCTTCACCTTTCAACTAATTTGTTTTTCCTTGACCTTAAAAGTCTTAGTTTAAACATCATTACTTTGGGGACCTTTTCTTGATTTTTCCAGGATAGGAGGAATCCTTTTGTATCCTCTCACACCACCTGCATTTATTTCCTTTATGACACTCATCACAGTGCTTATTTGCTACTCATAAATCTCCTAGGCATCTTTCAAATTCCCCCTGATTAGTGATACAAATCATAGTCTAGCTGTCCAGCTCTAATTTTGTTTATATTTTTTTTGTCTGATTTTAAAGTAGTAAAACTGATTTCAAGGCTTGTGTTTAACTCTACTTCCCAAACTCTTCCATTAAAAGATGGTGTTTGGGGAATGTGTGTTTGTATTTTTGACAGTCATAACTACCATTTAGTGGTTGTTTGAGGCATTTGCCCATGGAAAACCAAGTAATAACCTTTGAAGTGTCAAAAGGAGAGCAAAAAACCCACTAGCATATATCACTTATTTTAATATAGATGCTTGATCAATTTTAGAGTTGTATACCTTTTGCGGATTTCTTTATAGGCAATTTGAATTTAAAGTAATAAAGGATTTAGACAAAATTTATTACCTCTGATTTTTTTATCTGAAAACTGCTTAATACATGTATGTATGATAGCGCTTTTGAAAAGTATATCCCTCACAACTATTCTCTACTCCTTGAGTGATTACTGTTCATAGTTGATTCCTTTTTTTTATTAATATAAAATTTTTTTAAAATTTACATATACTTGCCATCAATTGTAATTGTAGTTGATTCCTATTCATATAATCTGTATAGCTATTCAGATATATGTGTGCACACAGCAGCATACATGAAAACTTCAGAACTTTTATATAAACTAGGGACATATTTTAGTTGAACAATTATGTTATGCTGTACTTTTTGAAACTTAAATATATATAATACATACATACATGTGTATATATGTACCATTTAGCATGAGAGAAAAAAATCGTTTTTGGTATTATGTTACTACTAAGATTCAATAATTATCTCATTATTATGATATCAATAACTATCATGAGCTAGAAGGAAAGAATATTTTTGTTAGAACCTAAAGAAATACTAGTTATGAAAACAATTTTTTTAAAATAAATCTAATAAAAAATGTTAAAATTGCCATGTTTTTCTGGCTTTCTTAAATAAAGGGAACATAATAAGATGGAAATTGGTTTGCTCTAGAATACAGGAAGTTAGATTCTTCTTTTGAATATTTAATTAGCAAGATACTTTTTAAAATAAATTACAGCATTAAATAATATAAATGATTCAAGCAATTAAGAGACAAAAATGCTTTTTATACTCAGAGTTAGAGTGAAGTAAATCTCCTTTACAGAATATTGTCATTTTCAAACTGAGTTGCGCTCTGTATGTTTAATGTACATTCTTATATTTAGATCTTGTGAAACTAAATGACTTTTAAAGGTTTACTTAATTCTATTCTTAACCCGTTTGTGGTTGAATGGCTTACAGTCCCAGAGTTGGAGAAGCCTGTGATATGTGTGCCTGTGCACACACACCAACCTCACATCACCCATTGGTTATTTAACTGATTAAAGCAACAGGAACAAAATAAAACTCACTTGTTACAGATTGTCTAGATCATCTATTCTCTTCTAAGAAAAAGAAGCAATTTTCATAGCAATCAACTCACTCATGCTTATAAACAGTCCATTAAGCAAAGGATATGTGACAGATTTTATAATGCAATTTGTTTATTCAGTCTGTGTAATAAAGTTTTCCCCATAAAATACAAATAACATTGGATTTTTTAAATTGACTATCATTTATAATTTAAGCTCTTTCCAAAGGATATTTGATTTTTATAAATCAAAATCCAGGACTAGATTGGCTTAGTGTACTTTCCACTGTTGTTTACTGCTTTCCAAAGAGCTGTTACCTAGCAACTGCATGGAAGAAGCTTCTAGTACTTTAAATCATACAAGAGCTCAGGAAATACCATGAGGCTTATTTAAAGAAAAAAATTCCGAATTTTCAAAATGTAATTAACAGTTATATCTTCCATAAAGTAAAAGGAACTTGAAAATGATTTAATTTATATCTGGCTAAATTTGTATCTTTAATTATCATTGCTTATCTTAGAAGCTTTTAAATTAAAAGTAATAAATTAACAAAAAACCCAGAGATACCATGTAAAATTACTATTTAAAATTATAGCTCTCAAAACTGTTTTTTTTCCTATA
Source organism: Galemys pyrenaicus (assembly GCA_019455555.1). Classification (NCBI taxonomy): domain Eukaryota; kingdom Metazoa; phylum Chordata; class Mammalia; order Eulipotyphla; family Talpidae; genus Galemys; species Galemys pyrenaicus. The sequence goes on from JAGFMF010011620.1 coordinate 309,488, forward strand.
CACACTTTTTTTTTTTAGAATTACATGCGCACACATAAATATGCAGGCAAAATTCAGCATTTTTATAAAACCAGAATCATTTGTTTAGCAATTAAATTGTTTCAGTTGTTTAGCAATTAAATACTAGCTATATTGCTTTGCCACTTAAATTTAAAAAATATTTCATTGAATTATTTTAAAATAGTTTAGCAAAATCTGTATTTTTAAATAATGAATGATTGTGATGATTGATAATATTTACTTAGAATTTTGATCAGCATTTAATATTATCTACTTTTCTGCTCAGAAAGTCCTATTCTGTTTAGTTATTAGAGTGATTTGGTTTATGGTACTGTGTTGAGTTTCAGGCATACAGTTTCACACTTGGACACCTGGATATCTCTCCCGACCCCACCACCAAGTGTCCATGCACCACCATACATCTGCTCCTTCTCTCCATCCCACATCACCCCACCCGCTTTCACTGCTGATAATCACCATTCTGCTGTCAGAATCAAAAGGATTTGTTTTTGTTTTGTTTTGTGTGTTCATTTGCTTTGATTCTTATACATATAAGCAAAATCAAAAGATATTTTTCTTTGTTTCACATATTTCACTTGATATACTCCCCTACGGTCTATCCTTGTCTATTGCAAATGGCAAGATTTTATTCATATTTTAAAGATAAGAAATCAAGAAAGTTAAGCTGAAAGGGACAGGAACTTGCTCCCGGTTGGGACACTCAGTGGTAGCACCACTTCATCAAGCACAGAGCAGAAAGATGTAAATGAAAACAAACAGAAACATTAAAAGAAGAAGAAAATACCAGTGGAAATATGTACACTTTTGAGGGAGGAAATGCTTTCTTTTTCATGGGCATGAAATTAGAAGCTATAAGGAAAAATATTGGACTGATCTGCAATTTGCTACATAGCTATTTTTTTCAAAGTTGGGATTTTGCCTCATATCTCATCATTAAGTAATCTAGGGAAAGTGGTTTACACAAATAATCTAGAAGTTGAACAGAACCTTGTCATATGATCCTGCCTAGGGGACCTGGGAAATGTCCCCTTTCATGTCTGGAAGGGAAATTGGGAAATGTCATTTCTACCTGGGCAACGCCAGGCTGCTAGCTAAAACTTGGGGATGGATGAAAGGACATCAGAGCCTCTATTAATAAAAGGAAGAAAGAATGTATGCATATTATAAAACAGTAGTTTTAGCTACAGTTCAAGCCTTTGGCTCCCCAAGTATCCATGTGGAAAATTTTTCCTATATATGAAGATGCTCATCTGATACTATGAAAAGTACTCCAAAGTTGCACTGATTGCTACATTCAGTTCAAAATCCAGGGTATCTCAATAATTCAAAATCAGTTCTAGATGTGGCTCCAAGTGGTCTAGCAAAACACTAACAAATTGTTAATTGCTCCCTGCTCCATACTATATGCATATGTAATACTGGAGGCAAGGTAGCTCTCATGAAATGATGGTGTTTGGAAAGTGGAAGAGTGGGAGACACATCAATCACTGGTCAATAAGCAATGATGAAATTCTACTAGACATGTACTAACTGCAGACTTACAGTAAGAAAGATCCCAATTCTTCATTTAGAGAACCAAACCTTTGTCTATTCATAGCTAGATTTTTTTTCACTGTTTTCTGGTCACAGAGAAATTGTACTAGAATCTTCTAGTTCTTCCCATATGTCAGTCATTATTGGTCTCAATGTTTGTTTTTCCCAAGAACCTTCATAAATATGCCTTATATAATGACTTTTGTTACCCTGCCTGTATCACCCTTTTGCTTGCAAGATCATTTCTCTTCCTGTAGACCAGATCATCATTCTTTGTATATCTGACTGTATAATATAAGGGGCTATCAACACACTTTAGTATTCTTGTCCTATTCCTCCATTTTTCCAGAAAGGGCTCCATAGACAGCTCTCTGGATCCAGTGGGAAGTTGATAATAACAGAAAATACCAATTCTGTCACAGATGAAATGCTATATTTTGCTTTTCATAGAACTCAGAAACACTAGACAGTATTTTTATAACTTTGTCTTATGTTTTTAATTAGAAAGTCATTTGATAAAAATAACTTGAAATGTGAATTGTGACTTGAAATGTCACAAAAAGGAAATATAAGTCATTGATAAATCTAATAATATACTCTATGTCTTGGCTCATTGTCTATCTCTAACCCTGTTTGACCATGATTTTTTATAGTAATTACCATGAGAATATTTTTAATGCCCTATGACCATATTTTTTTTTTCATTTCTTTCAGTGTTGTCTGCAGCCTATCTCAGCACCCACATCTGTGGTATATGCTGTGAATCACATTATTACCATAAATGTGACCCCATATAACCCCTCACCCTTTCATCACTCCTTATCTTTTCAACTCTTGTTTTTTAATATAGAAATCCAAATATGCTTTTATTACATTGAGTTATACAATTTATTGATTGTACCGGATTCTCACTGTCACATATACTGATAGTTACTTCTTTTCCTAACTTCTTTGGATTCCATAGTGCACTATTACAACTCACAAGACACTCGGTTCATTGTTCCTTTTTCAAGTGATATCTAACTATCTTCTTGGTGTTTAATTTGATGTATTTGAATAGAGGTAGTTAGAAAAAACAAACAAAAAGAAACAACAAACAAACTATTCCCACTTTCAGTTCATGATCACTAATTTTCAGAGATATACGATTGCCACATAATCATTATTTCTCTCTTCTATATGCTCTCCCACTCTCTTAAAGAATAATACCATATTTACCATCTTATCTGTTTTTACCTCTAACCTCTTCCCTAATCATCATTTCCACCTATTTTACTAAAAAAATAGAAACATAGAAAAACAAAATTTTCATAAAACTTCCACCTACATATCTACCCACCAACTTGCATGTATATGCTCGACCTTCTTTCCTGTTATTGTAGATGAAAAATTTTAGTAGCAATGTGACTGAGAAGGGCCTAGTCTGGGTGGTAAGTTATGGTAGTAAGATTACCCTGATTTCAACAGTCCAAGGATGATAGTTTTAGGAAATTAACATCTATTCCCAAAACTATAGGATTTATTTAAGGTCATTAATCTATATGCAGATGAGTGATAATTATAGTATGCTGAAATTTGCATGGTCTAATACTGTACCCAGCAGTCATGTGCACTATTAGACACTATTATTTTGGAAATGTGGACAGTATGATAGAATAACGGAACATTTATTTGTATTAAATTTTAATTTATTTAAATGTAAATAGGACATGAGGTTGTGGCAACTGTATTGACGGCACACTTTTAGAGATGTAATAATGGAGTGTTGAAGAGTTCAGTGACATGGAGACCATTTCAGAAGCTGTTGCTTTAGCAGAAATGAGAGATTCTCAGAGCTTGAACAAAAGTCTATGATCCCTGAGCTGTAATTCTGAAATCCAAAAAACTGAAAATATTTCTGTATTTTTGTTCATGGTAAAAGCTGACCCTAAAATTATTTGGTGTAATCCCTACACCATATTTTATTCTTCCTGTGTAGTATAAGAATTTGCCTATTTAACTGAAGAAATAACAAATGTTTTAAAACATAGGTTATTTCTGGGATGTTTTACATAGACCTGGTGATGAGGCATATTTTCTTTGTAATAACTGAAATTGTTTTTACTCTAAAATGTGATATCTGACTCATCAGGATTATGGATAAGAACTGGAAGCATGTGGTAAAAAGTGCCAGTGGAGATAGGGGTTGGGGGTGAGAAAGGACTAGCAATATGTTTAACCAATAAACCTTGGCAGTAAAATGACATTGGGAAGTGTGGGCAAAATAGCTTGAAGGAATACTCTGTTTTTAAGTTGGCTTAGGAGAATGATTAGTACTTTAACAAGTCTCAGGAGGTAGAATGGATTTAGATCTGTGAGGAGAGTTTTAGAGACATATTCAATTCTGTTTTGCAGCTGAGTTTCAGTTTATTTGTACAAATAAATGGAGATTATTGTCCAGCTGAAAATTCTATTATATTTCTTTCCCTGTATCAGTTATCCATATTGATTAAAATTATATTTTCTTCCCCTGTTCCAGTACCTTCTTTTCACAATAAATATTTTATAATAACATTCTCTTTACTAACTTGGAGTGAAATTCAGCATAAATACAACCATTTATACACATACACTTTAAATAATATACTAATTGCACTATGAAGGAAATGCAGAAGAAAAAATAACTTTCCTGTAAAATAGTATCAGAGATATGTATTTTAAAAAATATCCTAAAGATCTATATGTATAAGCAAAAAAAGAAAAAAAAAAGCAATAAAACACACATACAGAAGTAGTAGAGAGACATTAACATATCCTTGATTTTTTAGAGTAAATTTTGAGATTAACAATAGCATACAATTTCTTCTATAAAATTTGAAAGAAAATAAATAAGGAAATGAAAGAAAAGATTGTAGGCTCTTTCATATTCTAACTCATATTCTCAAAACAGAGGTAAAGTGAATATTTATCTGTACTGAACATTCCTTGAACCATTTCCCAAGTGACCTTTTCTTGTGTCTTTTTAAATTGTATGGTATGTGTGTGTTCATTTTGTATATTTGGCTCACTTAAAAATTCAACCATCTATTTCTTAAATTAGCTAAAGCTGCTATTTTCTGCCTAAGAATATTTGTTTTCTTAGAACTTTAAGCATAGTCTTTATTTTGAAGACCAGCTTTGTGTTTACTTGGGAAGGGACGGTTTTGTTCTAAAATAAACAGTACTTTAATCACTTATCTTAAATGTGGCTTTTGTTGAAACTGAATATTTGCCATTGGCCCTTTTTTTCTTGTATGAAAATAATATATGTGGACAGAGTTGCATCATTCCCCTTCAAATGTGACTTATAACCTCTATGGTGTCCTCATCTCCAGCAAATTACTGCTTTTATGTCATTGAAATGAAAATAAAATGGTTCAGTTGCCATTTATTATCTTTCCTGGTTGTACCATATCATCTCTTAAATTTACTGGGTCTTAAAGTATAATTTAAATTCAAATTTATTCTAGAATTCATCTTCTGATAGATGTTTTTATTTATTTTTGGTTATATGAAGTTTATTATGAATCACATCTTTTAATAATTAGTTTGTCTTTATGCTGTGTAACGATTTCATAAATAAATACTGTTTTAAATCAACATTCTTTCCTTCATATGTTGTTTAGGGAAAGTGATTTTGTCTACACACTTCAAATAATCCAGAAGTTGGACAAAAGCTAATCAAATGATATGTCTAACTGAAAGGGGAACTGGGATTTATTTTCCAGATTGTACCTAAAGTTACCTACATCTCACCTCTTCATAGATGGGACACAGGCAAAGTAAACATTTTGCAGAAGACTGCCAATTTTGTTAAAGACAGAGCTAGAGCTAAAACCCCCTCCCTACTTGATCACTTAACTCATCACCTAGTACTCTTATGAAATAGTTTTCCTTGGGGAAAATTGCACATGTAAATACATCTCTGAAACAATTGTGTTTATATTGAAAGTAATTTTATTCATTGTTTATTTTTCATATTTTTAAAAAATATTATTATTCCTAGGTAAATTATTCTAATTTACCTATTTTATTTCAAACAGATCATGTTGTTTGTGAAGAAGAGTTTAAATACGCCATGTTAGCTTTAAACTGTATATGCCCAGCAACATCTACACTTATTACACTACTGGTTCATACCTCTAGAGGGCAGTAAGTATATTTTTTTCTTAAAGATAATGCATTTTAAATTAAAAACAATATAAGTTTAGTTATGTGATTTAGAAATATAGTAAGCCAACTATACCACTGACTATGTACCTATACTTATAATTGTAAGAGTTATTTATCTTCATCTAATAGATCAGTGGGGAGAGAGAGAGACCTGTTAAGGTATCCAAGATAGACAATTAACAGTGTTGCGCTATTTTTTTCCAAATAATCTTGAGATCATTTGTTTTATTTGAAATTGTAAATGTCTATATCATTTGTTCGGTTTAGGGTTAGTTTCTATTTCTGAGATTAACTCTTATCAAATAAAACTTTAAAAACAGGATGATGACAGTCACTAATGTAAACCCTTATGCCAATATTATGTATTCCTGAGGTAAGTTTTTATCTTAAATCTGTATGTACACAATTAAGCTCAGAATTATAATCTTGTAATTATCATAGAATAGCAAAGTAGTTCATAAAATTAATCAATATTATAAAAATGGCCTTTTTATATTCATTTCAAAGTAGATGGGAGAAGATTATATAGTCACATTTTTTTTGGCTATTCCTTGTTTATTTTGATAGAGTTTCACAAAATACACAGGTTGTTTTGACTTGATCAAGGGAGAAAATAAAATAGTCACTGCTCCTATTAGAATAATTTCATACTTTTTCATATTTGCTACTTATTATTTTAGATAAAATGTTGATTTTCTAAGTAAAATCCACTGTGGTTCTTGTGGTTGTGATTATTTAAGTTTAGCAAGCTATGATAGTTATTTTAAATGAAGTATCAAATAAAATAAATCAAGAGAAATTCTTTCTTAGGATTTAACACTCAGTGGGATAAGTTGCTAAATGGAAAGTAGCAAATGTCCTGTGATATTTTTAAGTAGCTTTACTGTTCCTTCTCATTGTGTTTGTTTCTGCTTTTTTGGAACAATGAAAGTTGTCCAGGAACAATTTTAAATTTCTGATTGGAACTATTTCTATTCTATGCATTTATAAATTTTCATTCTGTTCAATAGAAAGAATATAACAGGATCATGAATAAAATACTTTTCTCTGAAGAAAGTACTCAATATTTTGATGAAATTCAAAATCTATGTTGACACCAATCAGTTGACCGTAGAACTAATCACATGGGTCAATTTTCATACTATTTTGCCATAGAATCATAAAGCTTTAGTGTTGGCTATCTATTGTGGGTTCATTGTTACAAAATGAAAACACATTAAAAGTAGCATTCACCATGACTCATATACTAAAGTTAAATTACACTCTTCAACTATAGTAAATATTATTGGCTGACAACATTGCCTGATGAATATGTTGCACTTAACATAGCTAAAAAGACCATTAAAGAAAAACTTTTCCCAGATTACCAATGAATTTTGCTATATTAAAAAAAGAGAAAGTTTTGTTATTGACGATAACTATTATTAATAGTTAAGGATTTCCATAAGACTGCCCTGCAAAATTATTCACAGGAAGTGTCAGAATAAATGCTTTCGTCCCCCAGAATAACCTCCTCTTTAATGGCTTTGAGATATAATTAACATTCCAAATAATTTACTAATTAAAAATGTACAATTCACTGTTTTACAGTACATTCATAAAATTGTGAAACCATCACCACTGTCTAATGTCTGAATATTTTCACCATCCGATAAAGGAACTGTCTACCTTTAATAAAGGAATAGTGACCCATATTTCCCCTCATTCATTCCGGCTCTTGGTAACCACTGATTAGCTCTATCTCTGTAGATTTTCCTATTCTGAATATTTCCAGATGAAATTATACAGTTTATGTGTGTTTCAGGTTTTTTTGTTTTTGTTATTTTTGATTGGCTTATTTGCAATTGGCAATATGTTTTTAAGTTTTATCATTATAATATGCATCAGTAATTCATTACTTGTTATTACTAATATTCTGTTCTATGGATATATCACAACTGGTGATTATTTGGTTTGTTCCTAGCAAAATGAGTAAGGTTTAACTTTCATGTAAAGATTTCTCTGTGGGAATATACTTCATTTCCTTTGGTGTAGGAATTGCTTGGTGACCCTATAACTCTGGTTAACCTTTTTTAGGGACTACCAGAATGTTTAGCAGACAGACTGTAACATACCTGCAAGCAATACGTTAAAGTTTCCATTTATTTCTTCACATCTTCTATTGCATTTTCTAGTATCCATTTTAGTGGATGCAAAGTGGAATCCCTCATTATCGTTTTGATTTGCATTTCACTGGTGGCTAATAACACTGAGAATTATTTCAAGTCTTTATTGGTCATTTACATATCTTCTTTGAAAAGAGCTTAAGAAGACCCCTTGCCTATTTTTAAATTAGATTTTTGCTTTGATTTTTGAGTTGAAAGTATTCTTTATATATATTCAGGATACTTGTTTTTATCAGATATATATCATTACTTAAATATAGAAAAACTATTGAAAAGGTCACCTACTTTAACACATCAAATGTGTGTTAGACTGAATACTGTGTCATCTGTGTTATGCATTAACTGAAATAGAGTCAAGATTCACTTATTAGTAGAGCATGTCTGAAATTTTGTTCTTGCACATCAGCAGAAATTAGAGAGCTCAAAGATTGATTTAGTAGTAAGAGAATAAACTTGGGGGCTGGCCTCAGTATTACAGAGGGAAGAATGTTGAATGTTAGGGAATATTTTATACAAGGGTTCATAAACCACTAATTGAAAACAAAGCTGCATAATAATACTCAAATCTTTCCACTAAAGGGAGAATAATATATAAATTTCATTCTATAGTAAATGGTGATTTTGACTAAAAATAACATGTTGACAGGCTCTTACATAGCCGATTAATTGATAAAATATGAAAAAAGAAATGACTATAGAATACCACAAGTATAGAAATATAAAGAACACAATATAAACCTAAAATGGTCTAATTTTAAAATACATTTAAAAATAAAGTACTTGGTAGATTTTAGGTGTGTGAAGATAATAATAAAAATGAGTTCTGAAGCAAATGTGTCAAACAAAAGAATCAGGAGTTGAAGATGAAAAGGTCAGATCTTTCAGTAAGAAACTTACTTTAGATCTTAGTAATAATAACATGTTTAGTCACCCCTAGAATCAGAACAGACTTATTTAAACCTTCACCTTCATCCTTAGTACTCTTCTTGTTGTCAGTGGAAATGGGTACACAGATGAAAACCAAGTTAATGATTTATTAACAATTTCCAGACTTTTACATTTAAAGAAATTATCTTGTATCAGCACCTTAGCTAATACCCTTTCTTCTACAATCCTAAGGCTGATTAACATACTTCCACTATCTTCTTTTTTCAACATGTTAATGTATTTGTTCTATTCAAATTGCTCCATAAGACTTAAAATAGCTTTTAAAGAAATTCAAGTATTTGTGCTACTGTTATTCATTGAAATTTTACTGTGTAAGCTTTTGATAACTTTCCCTTTCTCACTTCACTTATATTTGAATGTTTTGTACTCTTGGGAGTGGTGTTTCTGATGGTGATTTAAACTGACATTTTGAGTTATTTAGTAATCTTGTTAGAAAGATGAACATAAATTCATCGCATGGACAAAAATTGCTGTAGACTGTTGAGCATGGATTGTGATGGTTTTAGCAAGGAAAGGTCAAATTATCAGCCAGTTGATAGACATTCAACTTCGCCATCTTGACATTTCATCCTTATCAAAATTTAATTTTCTTTTCCTTTCACAAAAGAACATTTATCAGTCCTTTCTAGAAAGTAATAATTTTAGTGATAATCAATGAGAAATAGTGGCTGAGAAAAATATAACAAGGGTAGAATTTCTAGAACCTAGCCAGTGGTTAGAAATTGGTATTGTAAGCTCAAAGCAGGAATTCTCACATGTTGATCTGGTCTAACTATAAAATACGTGGTTTGGCAGAAGCATAAAGGAGTTTGATGCCGGATAAATTTGAGAAATCTCAAATCTGTTGTTATAAACTTGGTACTATTAAATAAGGAAATATTTAGAATGTCTATAGTATAGTTGACTTATTATTAATTATTGCTTATCCTTTTTTGAGTTTTTAATATGTTCTGTGTCAAAGAACTCAAACCAAGCATGTTATTATCAAATGAATGTGATTCAGAAATTGGTATGATTACATTAAACAACTAGTTTTGGATACTTTGGAAACTATATAATGTAATCATAATTAAAATTCCTGCTGCTAATGGAACTCATAATTTTAGGGAAGAAATGTGCAAAAAGAAAGGGACACCAACTTTGTCAGATAGAAATGGTTGACTCAGAAACTGGTAAGCCAACACTGAGTTTATTACATATTCCATCTAAATTTCAATCATTTTATATGGAAAAGTTGAGATTATGTAAATTTATGCTAATTTTATTGAACTAGTATTTACTGAATGCCTAGTGTGTGATAAAACCATTTTAGATGTTGCAACTACAAGGAAACTGATAGCAAAATCCCTACTACCTTTTATTCTGTTCAGGGGGACAGATAATTATGCAACATAAATGAAGTATATAATATCCAGAAGGCTGGATAAAAATAAAGCAGAAAAAAAAAAGGATAATGAGGAGTGCAGAGATATGACAGAGGGTTCAATTTAAATGACCACCTTCCTGGTGGTGCAATGAATTAAGTCACAGCAGCCACTGCAGCACGAGTTCAATCCCTGTATAGGGAGCTGACACATGTGGTGCAGCAGACCTCTCCTGCCTCTCCTGCTGCTGCCCTCAGTAGTGTATTTCAGTAGATCTGCCTGTTGTGCTCCCCATTCTGTCTCTGGTGAATCCTCTTACCCCCTGTGCCTCTGACCTGTAACCAGTTCTTGTATGCATAAATAAATAAACACTTTTAAAAAAAGATAAAAAATGAGTAATATAATAATATAATCACAATATCTTGAAACAATTTTATTCATGTGACCAAAGAACAGGAACTTCAAATAGATATCAATTGGTATGCAATATAAACATATACTTTAAGTATTTGGGTGAACAAAAAATAATTTAATTTTTTGTTATTTACTACTGAGATGTGTTTGTTTCTAGGTACTGTCAGTAGAGTGAGGTAAAATTTATATGTAAACATACTAAAAGACAAATACAGATACACATTTATACCTCTATATCTCTTTTGTGCATAGGCATTAAAAATAATGACAAAAAAATAATTTAATTTTGTTCCAGAGTAATTTTTGGAACAAAAAATAATTTGGCACAAAAAAACAATGGTACATTCCATAAATAAATATAAGTAAGGGAGAAGCTAAATAACATTTATATTTTAGTAGAATCAATTTTAAAAAGTTACAATTTTATAAATATGTTCTTCAGGGGTATTTAGTTCATAAAAAGACCTTAATTAAATTACTGGGCATGTATATTATTTTCATCAACTGGACCTGGAAACTACAGATCTGGGTATTGTTGCAATGCCCTGTATAAAAAGAAAATTAACTTTACTATTAACTGTTAAGTTTCGCCCACTGTTTTCAAAGTAATTGATGTCTTTCAACATAGTAGAATACCTTGCTTCATGGCTGTTTCCTGAACTTGCAAAATTTTATCATACCATTAGCCAAATGCAAGGAGTTTATAAAAATATAGGGAAATGGTTTTAATTTTCAATCACAAACATTTTAATTCTTTAAGTTAAACTTAAGTGAAAATTAAGCTTTTCCAAATAATTATTCAGCAGAGATTGCTTAATTATTTTTTTTAATCAGCACCCACAATAGAAACACATAAAGCCAAAGTGCAGTGTAATTAATTATAGGTGGCATAAAAATAGTGCTTCTATTATTCAATTATACAATTGCCAAATGTGTGTTCCATGGCAAAATGGATATTTTGAAAAGGTACAAAATAGTAGAGTTCTTATATATGCTTCCCATTTAAACTTTTCCTAATATTTATATTTTTATATTCATAATAAAATCATCAAAATGAGGAGGTACAATATTGTTGACCTCACTTGATTTTCACCAGTTTTTCCATTAATGTCCCTATTCTGTTCTAGGATTCTCTCCAAGATCTAACATTGCATTTAATTATTTCTCCTAAGCATCCTCCAGTAGGTAGCAATTCCTGTAGGTGAGGTTGGAATCAGTAAAAACTTATTATTTTTAATGTCTATATACAAAAGAGATATAGAGGTATAAATGTGTATCTGTATTTGTCTTTTAGTATATTTACATATAAATTTTACCTCACTCTTCTGACAGTACCTAGAAACAATCACATCTCAGTTGTAATGAGCATACTTAATGCTCAGATCTTGTTTACTAAATATCATTCTTTAATAAAAGCATTAAGGGCTCCTCCGAGTATTGGCTTATTTCAGTACTCGGGCAGGGAAAATACAAGGAAACCTAGAAAACTTATTGTGCTGGCAAGTAAGGAATTCCTGATAAGAACATGAGGGATATGTCAAAATGATACAAGACCAACTTAGGGAGTTCTTAATAAACTAAAATGTAACAGTTTGAAAAACAAAATAAATAATTGTGACATAAGATTTTTAACCCAAAAAACAAATAAATACTAATGAGCCCATACTGATATAATAAACAATGTACTAAATAGATAAATGAGGAGAAGGGATAGCTCTTTTACATTGAAAAATTCCAATTAGTTACAAAAGAGAAAAATAGAAAGTCAACATCAGGCAAATAGCACATAGTCATTGTTGTAAACAAAGTTCCCTAATTGGGGCTAATATGAAGTTAACAATTATAACTTGACTGTGGAGAAACCTGACAGATATTTGCCTAAACCTAGGTATCAAGGTAAACATACCAATAAAGAAGATGTTGACATCATGTAAACCCTATATTGCACTGAGAAGTGTATAGCACTTTCTTTGTTGTTCCTACCAATATTCCAATATTTTCTGATCACGAAAAAGCAAAATTTCAAGGTGGTGAAAGGCAATGAAAGATGAATTAGGTATTTTTAAACCTTTCATACAGCTTTATAGGAGAGTATTTTTAAAATATTTTGGTAGTATTTTTGACTATAGGAATTCTCCCAGCTAAATCTTTAAGAAAAATTCATTTGGAGGAAACAAGGCAAATCAAAAATCAAGCATCTTAATTTTTTTTTTCTATATCCTACTACCATGAACCTAAATTCCAAAGAGAACTCTAAGGGCCTGCTGAAGTCTCCATTTTTCTTTGACCCTTAGGTCAGTGACCTTAGATGAAAATTAGTCATGACGTTTCCTCTGTCATACCTCAGCATCCGAAGGGTCCCAGTTCTTAGCACTGGACTCTGAGAGAAAAGGAAACTCATGTCTTTTACTATCCCAGGAAAAGAATGGGCAGAGGAAGGGAGGCAAAGAAGGCAGAGATAAGAAGGGAGAGTTTTTCTTCCTTTATTTTTGAGCTGGTCCACAGACAGCTGCCATGAGAGAAGAGAGAAAGTTTCTCAAAAGTAATAGAGACTATTCTTGCCACCCTGACTGAAAGAAGGAAAAAATGTGGGGGCAGGGGAGAGTCTGCCTAGGAGAGCTATCTTTAGTTCTGTTGGAAATTTCACACTCCAGAACTGGGACAGAGGATTATATTTTGTAATCTGGCAAATCTAATTCAGTCACACAGCCCCTGTAGGTGGATGAACTAGAGCGCCCATGAGATGAGAGGCACTGGATTTCCCATCAGAGTGAAGTACTTTTTTTTCAAATTTTAATACATTTGATTGTTATATTTGAACTGCTCATCACTTGGAGTATAAATCCTGCACTTTACTTGGTAAAACTTTCTTATGAGTCCTTCATTCTATTAGTAGATTGGTGTTTAGATTTTCTAGTAATTTCAGCCAGAGTTGCGAGTACTAACTGCTTTGTTTAAACCAAACCTTATATGTCCTTCCTATCCCTAACCTCACACCATTAACAACCTAATGACGCTCCAGCAATAGGAGGATGGGAAGATGTCCTTTATCTGAAGGTGTGGCCAGTGGCATGATGGCTCTGTGTTTCCTTTGTGGTCTCACATCTGCCCGAGCAGCCAGTGCAGCAGTCCACTGGACAGTAGCTGACCACAGCTTTATCCCTTCTGAATGGCTTCCTGATAGACCTTAAGCCCAACACCTAATGCTTGTTCTATGGGCTGATATCTGTCCCATAGAGCTTTCTGGAGAATGGTGCTACTGAGATGCAGCTAGTTGTCAGTTACCTTTGTCACACTACTCAGACACTTCCTCAGATTGTCTCCTTAGCTTCTCCAAGGTGACTTCTTATGTTTACATGTGAAGTTAATAAAGAACCTATGAGAAATACAGTTTCCATGCCAAACACACCTCCATGCACACATGTGCGTTTGTGTGTGTGTGTGTGTGTGTTTTGGGAATGAGGGTACTGTTGCGCCTTCTCACTTGGGTGAATAAACTGACCAATAAATTTCTCTTCCCTCATGTTTTCGTATTGTCTGCTTTTTACTAACTATAGCCTGGGAACGAACTTTCTGCTGTTCAAACACCCAGACTACATGGAAAAACCCTTTTGATATTTGCTTCCAGTGTGAATTACCTTTACTACATGAAGAAACGGTACAATAGTCCTCATTTATTCTTCTCCAACAACTCTCCTGCTTTGCACTATTCTGTTCTGAATTCCATGGATTCTTTTAACCATTGAATTTGTTCCCTTACTGCTGCCATAACAATGAGACTGGGTGGCTTCAACAAAAGAAATTAATTTTCTATCAGTTCCAGAGAATAAAAGTCTAAAATGAACGTGTTGGTGCAAGTGGCTTCTGAAAAAATTCTTCTGGCCTGCAAAGAGCCACCTTCTCGCCATGTCCTTACATGATCTTTTCTGTGTGCACACTTATCCCTGGTGTCCCTGTGTCCAGATTTCTTTCTCATTAAGATAGCAGTCTTCATGATTGGTCAAGGGCCCAAGTTTGCAGCTCCATTTTAACTTAATCACTTCCACAAAATCCCTACAGCTCCATATAGTCACATTATTAAGGATTGGGGTTAACACTTCCATGTATGAATTTGGGGCCAGGGCAGAATATACACTTAATAGCAGAAGCTGTGGAGGTGAAGGGCACTGTGGATTTTACTGGAACACCTCTATAAGCTGTTACTGTTTTCAAAATGCTCCTAGTTTTCCAGATTCCATAAAAGCCTGAATCTTTGATGATGGAGAAATTAAGACAGATAGCATTATCTGTCTATCCTTGGGATTCTTTCTGTATTTCTTGCATAAAAAGAAAATAAGCTTTCTTTCAAGTTTGGAGATCTGAATGGAAGTAATAACAGAGGAAAATGATAGAATCTGAAAGTTGCTCTTACTTTTCTTTTATGTAAACTGTGTGCTGAAAATCTCCACATTTTTATTTATTAAGTATGTCCAAAATCTCTGTGATTACCTGAGAAATGTTTTCCTAAGCATACCTATTAAAAGATAACTGGGACATTACTCTATTAAACTTTTTGAGAAATCTGTATCCTGGTCTAGTCTGGCAGTCCTCTGCTTGAAAAGCCTTGAATAACTCATCACTCATCATTAAATTAGATGCAGATATGTCTGTTGTATTTATTTGAGGCCCTCTATGCTCTAGTCCTAATTTATTTTTATATCCTATCTCCCATGATTCTCTTATATATGCCATGTTCTCCAAATATCATGATCCTAAATATACTTTGTGGTTTCCGCCTTCTGCATCCTTTCTTAATGGTGTTTCCTCTGCCTTGAATTCATTTCTTTTGCTTTCCTGGATGATTTTGCTAAATCCAAAAATTCTGTCTCCTCCTGAATATTTTTAAACTCCCCAGTTTAATGTGATTTCTTCCTTCTATGAACTGGCATAGGGTTTTATTATATTCTGCCAGAGCATGCATTTAGGTCCTTTAATCTATTTAATTTTTCTTACTCTGTAGGCTACCATTTCATTCAAGATAGAGAACATGTTTTCACTCATTCATATATTTTTTCTGTTTTTCACAGCATGGATTCTCAATAAACATTAGTTATATAAGTTAAGTAAGGGAGGCACTAAAGGTGATTCCTTGATGCCTTTCGTTCACAATAGTTTATGAACCATACGTCTTCATCTGCTCTCCCTTAGGAGACACTGCTGAAATGAAAAGAATGCCAAAGGAATAAAAAATTGTAAACTTTAATCAATAAAAGATAATGGAAGACATGAGAAACTTCAGTAAAATTCTAAGAGATGGAAAATGAATAAAGGAATGACTTCAAGATGAAACCCCCATTCCAGATTGTATTTACAACAGGACAAAATGCTGTCTCCCAGTGAACCTCTGGGTTACAAGATTCCTAGAAAAAGAAGAGAGATTTTAATTGAATTTTTGTAAATAGAACAATTATCCTTGTTCATGTGCTATAGCACCAGTTCTCTGTAATTAAGTTTAGTTGGACATTTAATATTAGAAAAAGGTCATATTTTTCTAAGTGAATTAGAAGAATATATCCGAATTATGCAAACAGTTTGGGACTGGGGTCCAATACTCTTGTAACCTGGAAGTTAGAGGGTCCAGACTAAATTGCCTAATCCCTTCATGTTCATCTTAAGGTATAATCAGCCACTTAACAAAACATGTTCACAGACAAAAGAATCCGTTTCTTATATTTCATGCTCAGAACTTAGAAACATTGCTGTTGTTATTTGCTGACTACCTGTATGCAGAATGGAATTAGAAAAATTCACATGGAGAACAGTTGTCTCTACTTACATAGAATTGTTTTGAGTCCATAAGCAAGGTTGGATCTTGTATTCACTAGTAAACAAATTTAAAAATATTAATAATCCCCTAACACTTGAAAAGGAAGTAAAAAATATATTTTGAAAGCAAGAAGAATCTCAGTAAATGAGGAGGAATACACTAAAAGGAAATTCAAATATATTTTTGAAAAGTAGGAAAGTATAATAACAGTTCAGAAGAATATTTACAGATTGTAAAAGGGTGATGACAGTTCAAAGAAATACAATGCTGAGATAAAATTTTTGTAGAGGCTTTCATTTTTACTTTAATTTGATTTCATTAGATATCAGCTTTCTGTTGACTGTGATTCTGGAGGCTCTGGATTTTTTTTTTTTTTTCAACAACATGGCGGAGGCGGGTGGAGGGGAGCCTTAATCAGTCAATATACAAATTTAGAGTAACTTGAAATAATTGCAATTATTATCCTCAGGAATATTGAAAAAGAAAGGTGATATGACAGACAAATAGAGAAAAAAAATAAGACCCTTTGAAATGTACAGTGATTCCTGAATTAAAATTCTGTGAGTATTGGATGATAATGTTATATACATCTGGAGGATATCAGTTAATGCAAAGAGAGAGAATATATAAGAAAGAGAGATAGAGTACATAGTAATATATATATAGTCTTAGAACAAGTTAGAAAAAATACATAAGAAAATCAAGGAGAAATAATATCTGATGTAGTAGAAGTTTCAGAGATAAATAAAAAAGAATATGGACTATAAGAATTTATAACCAATAAGGGAAATTGAAATCTTTAAATTAAATCTCTTGCTTGCAAATTAGGAAAATACAGACTATACCACTCCACTTAACAGTTCAAAAAGTCAACTGAACAGAATTTTAAGTATGTTAATTTAAGTTAAAAGTCACTAGTAGATATGAGGTTGAGACCTCACGACTAATGGTCCAAATTCTCCTCTGAGGTAGGTATTATTTGGCCCTGTCTTATGTAAATTTTTTTCTTCTTTTGAATTGTTATCTTTTGAGTTTACCTTTCAGGAGACATACATAGCCAACTCAGCACAAACCTAAACACTCCCCACTGCCTTATAGCTGGCCAGATTCACATATTTACTTTACTAAATGTGATCTGTTGAAAGCTTAAAGGAGGAATTCCAAAGGAGAAATTAAAAATAACAATATGACTATACCAACAGCCCTTTGCTGAATCTGTTGTGAGA
The DNA here is from genome assembly GCA_019455555.1 of Galemys pyrenaicus. Lineage (NCBI taxonomy): Eukaryota > Metazoa > Chordata > Mammalia > Eulipotyphla > Talpidae > Galemys > Galemys pyrenaicus. The sequence continues at coordinate 327,156 of JAGFMF010011620.1, forward strand.
TCATTCTTTTCTCTCATATCTTGGGAAAGCAAGTCAATAGGTAATGCCTACAATGAAATACTAATAATTTTAATAGCAGTATTATTAAAAGGTATCTGAAAACTCTGAATGCAGCTCAGGATTTGGAAACTTTTTTTTTTTGTTAAAATGTAAAATATAGATAAATTAAAATGCTAACAGTGACACTGAGTTGAATTAGAATGTTGTTATGACTTAACCATTCATTCATTTGTTCCATAAATAATAATCACATGCATCCATATATGTAAGGTATCATGTTAGGCATTTGGAAAATGCAAACATAATATATTATGATCAAAAAGATCAATATACCATACAGTATAGGACTGAGTATAAACATTGTTTACAAATAGCTTTCCAACATGCTATAAATTTCCCTTAGTACTACAATTAGTTTTATTAATAAAGTTTCTTTTAGCTATGGTAAGGTTAGTTTGCATACAGTGGGAATAACCAAATGACAATATCAAGAAGTAGTAAAGAAATTTCCTAATCACAAATAATTTTAAAGGGGAGAAAATAGCCAGTCAATTGATAAAATGTAAATAATAATAAGAGTGTCTGAAACTTCTTTACTCCTAAATACCAATATTTAGAATATAACTTTACTAAGAAATTCACGATGATTTCTTAAGCCAAAGAACAAATAGAGCAGGGTGCTGTGAATGTACAAGGGCATGAAGCACCTGAACCGAAATTAATGTATGGTCCTCAGTAAGAAGGCAGACTATGTTCTGAGTGGGGGCGGTGGGTGTGTGAAAGTACATTTGAGGAATAAAATTTTAAGGCTAAAGTAGAACAGTTTAAAATCAGTGGGCTATGACTTTTTAATAATGGAATTAAAGTGGTGAGAATGCAATTTCATTATGACAGATGGAATTATATTTTCATTTGACAATCTGAAAAACTTAAAATTCATTACAGAAATTCAGATTTTTCTTTGGCAATAATTATGTATCTTCTTTGGGTTAAGTAAGAACTTAAAAAAAGTACTTTTTTTGGAGTTTTTCCCCTTAACTAACTTTAAGAATAGTGAATTTCAGCCACCTTTATGAACAGCTTTTCAAATTTAACTTTAGACCTCTGTTTCATTCCTTTTAGAAATAGATCCCTTTCAACATACTGTGTATTGTGTGTGTTAACTGTCAATAATGCTTGAAAGCTATATAGCATTTCTGTCTTCTCTCTAGTTCAAAAGCATTTTTAAAATACAGTAGTGTTTTTAGCATAATCGGGCGCTATGCTAACAGCTCCCCAGTTCCACCTAGTGGTTAAAACTTGATTATCATACTCTATATAGTTTATTTTAAAATATTTTTTATTTATGCACACAAGAGCTGGGCTACAGGTCAGAGGTGCAGGAGGTGAGAGGATTCACCAGAGACAGCAGGGAGCAGAACAGGCAAATCCACAGAAATACACTGCTGAGGGGAGCAGGGGGCACTGGCAAGGCAGGAGAGGTCTGCTGTGACATGTGGGTCCCCTCCCTAGCCGGGGATTGAACTCATGCTACAGTAGCTGCAGAAGCCCCACAGTGTGGTGCTCAGCCACTTGTGCCACTAGGAGGCCCTCTATAGTTTTAATTGGTGTCAATTTTGGTGAGTCTTAAATTGAGTAACATGTATTTAACTAGTAGGTTTAGAGAACAAGGAGTACTAGCAAAACTAAATTCAGTAATTGCAACATAGTTATATTTAAAATATGAATACAATGTTGTGAGAGGTGGGTTTCTTTCTTTTTTTTAATATTTATTTATTTATACATATGAGAGCTGGAGTACAGGTCAGAGTCCAGAGAGGTGAGAGGATTCACCAGACAGAGTGGGGAGCAGAGCAGGTAGACTGACTAAACACACTGCCGAGGGGAGCAGCGGGCGAGGCAGGAGAGGTCTGCTGCGCCATGTGGGTCCCCTCCCTGGACAGAGGCCAGGACAGAACTCATGCTGCCGTGGCTGCAGTTTGCTTCATAGTGCATTGCTTAACCTTACTGCGCCACCAGGGAGGCCTCTGAGAGGTGGGTTTCTATTAAGGATTACATTTTATAGCTTTAAGGGCTGTGATTCAATAATCATGGGTTGGTCCTCATGCTCTAATCATAAGATCAACTTCCTTAGTTTTCCTTTAGTGTGATGACATTGTTATTGCCTGAAAGAACACATAAAAGTAAAAAAAAAAAAAAAAAAAGTTTTACTTTCCAAAACTTATTTGAATGAGTTATAAGCCCACATTAAGACTAGGAAGTTGTTAGTAAATTAAATTTTTACTCTGTTTTCCTAAAATTGCAAAAAATATTACAGACCAGGGTAGCTCAGGGCATTCCTAAAAATAGAAACAAGTTGTGTAGTATAACACAGCTTGAACTTAAGTTGTCTGAAATAGGAAATTCTGGCTAAATCCTTTTTTTCTCCTCCCTTTGGAAAAATGTGGTCTTGAATAACGTTTAAAGACAAAACTATTATATTCTCTCACTGCATCAGACTTATTTCCTGAAAGAGCAGAACCATGTATTTGTAGCTAATAATGCTTGTGCCTTAGTTGATTGTACTGAAACACAAGACACTGGTATGTGAATTCATTTGCTCTCTGGTAATAAGTGCCCCTTTGGCCTGAATTGTAATCATAGATTAATGAGGAGTATGTTACTTGCATTTCAAGAAAAATAAAATAGCTGTCAAAATTGATCTATAAAACATCTGAAAGTTAAGTAGAACAAATGATATTTTTACATAAGAAGTTATTTTTAACTTGACAGCAATAAACAGACTACAACAAATCAGTTTATTTTTTTTAATTTTAAATAATATCCAATATATTAAGAGGGACTTTTGCCCTGTTGTCCCAGATTTAGTGATTATAACTCAAAACAGAGGACAGAGAAGAGTCAAGTATGTCATTTTCTAATTTTCCCACCCTTTTATGGGAAAAGATCGGAAAGGAAAAAAACTGAGTGCTCTGACACCCAACCAGCCAAGGGAGGTGAGGAGCAAAAGAACTACCTGTTGTTCATGGAGAACAGCAGTACTGACAGGAAGTGGGACCTGCATCTCATTTGCCAATTTGATTTCTGCTTTTGTGGGTTTCTGTGATTATTGCACATGATGATAAAAGAATTAGAGAGAGATGGCAGGGAGAGAGAGAGCTGTCGAGTAGCACGTGTGCGTTAACTGTAGCAAAATTGGTAGCTTAGAAAGATTTGGTATCTCTCCTAGGGTAACTCTTCTAAGGGTGTTGGCCACAAGGTGAGGAGACCTTAGAACCTGAGGTTTCTTGCTTATCTGTGATAATATACAGAGGCTCACTCCCTCCTTTCCACAAAGCATTTCACATTTCTTTATGAGATAACCAGCCTTTGGACACCTTCATAAAGGACATCAATGACCAGTTAGACTTAGCCCAAGGAGCATGAGCACCAACCGAAGAAGGATAAGCCTGAACTGATAAGACCGAGATAACAAATTGTATGGGGATGGTTTTTAAATAACTGAAGGTGCTTTGGGAAAAAAAATGGGACCTGCCTGCGATATTACTAAAGACAGGAATGGGAAATTCAGGGTGCTGCTGAAGGTTACACATTTTTAAAGACCTTAGCATGGAGTTTGCAATTTACTTCACTAGATTCTTTCCCCCTGTTCTCCTAAGAGATTCATTGTTGCCTTTTCTTTCACTTCCTTTTCTCATGTATTTTTCTTACTAAGGTATTTGTTTAGGGTTCAAAATGCAGAGCCTTTTCAAAAGGCACAGCCTTCTAGGCTACCCAGTCAAAGTATTTCTAGGGCTGTAGTTCCTGCTGTGTTGGGTACATGAGTTCTACAGCATGTTCCTTCTTTCAGTGAAAATAAGAGATCTCAAGGAGATTCTTTCAAGCATCAAGCATAGACATAGTTTTGTGAAATCCTTATTTTCTTAATATTTCACTTTTCTATTGCTTTTTTTCCTACTAAATACTTTTCCAAACAGCTACAACTGGAAATTATATTGAAAATAAAGATAGATACAAACCTGTCTAGAAAGGATTCATTACTATTCAGTTTTCAGTCAGTATGGTGAAACAATCTTTAAAGAGTATGAAATAGACTACAAGTTATAATGCTTTCCAGGCTGAAGTGTACTTCAAGGTTAAGAGTAAATAAATGCAGAAGCTGCTTTTTCCCCCTAAGTATTCATTTTATTAGCTTAAACACATCGTTAATCATTAAGTTGTTCGTTGAAATTTTTACTAAGTTTTCCATCCTGTGCCTTTTGTTCTTTTCATTTCTCTGAGGGTTAATTTCAGGTTCATTAATGATCATAGAACTCAGTAATTCCCACCCACCCCCCATTCTATTGGTAAATTCATCATAGGGAAAGTAATTTGTTAGATCTAAAAAATGATTCCAGTGAAGGAGATATGGAATTATATAATTAGAAAAGCAGAGCATTTAGTAATCAAGCATGAAGAACATTGTTGGATTAGTCTTTGTTCAGTCAACAAAACATTTATTAAGCACTTACCCTGTGTGAGAACCACTTCATGCCTCAGAGATACAGTGGTAAACAAGACATGATCCCTTTCCTCCTGGAAGATATTTCACAAGGAAGCAAGACATTAATGAATTAAAACAATTCAGTGTTACAGTATTATGTGAAAGAAGTACACTATTACAAACCTGGGAAGTAAACACTAAGTTGCAGTTCAAAAATTGAATAGGGCATAGGAAGTCAAAGGAATAGCTTGATGAAAAGTCTTAGATATAAAAGAGACTCTCATTTAGGATAAATTATGGAATACTCATGACTGGCACACGTGAGAGTAAACAGGCAAAATGATAGATAAAATTTGAAACTCAGGCACAGCATAGGGCACCTTTTAAAGTAGGGTTATTCCTATTTTAAGAGTAAGATTAGTGATGAAGAAAGGATACATGACAAGTTCAAGAGTCACTTAAGTGATAGAATTAAAGAATTCTCATATTAAAAATTGGGAATTATAAATTTATTTATGTAACTAGTTTCCCCTAATTCAGACATAATATTGGATTAAGTCTGTCTGGATACATAAAGAAAATTAGATAGAATGGTAAGTCGAAAACAAGTAAAATATTGTTTTTATAAATCTGTAGAATTGCAGGCCATAAAATGCCCCCTATTATTATATTTTGTTAAGATGTAATTGACATAGCACATTGCATTGGTTTTAGATGTGCAGCATAATGATTTGGTATTTGAATATACTGAGAAATGACTAACACAATAAGTCTAGTCAACATTCACCATCACCTATATGTTTATAATTCTTTTCTTGTGATGAGAACTTTTAAGATTTACTCTTTTATCAACTATCAGATGTATAGCATGTTGTTAACTGTAGTCACCATGGCATACATTATATGCCCTAAACTTACTTATTTTATAATTGGGAGTTGTGCCTTTTGGTCCCCTTTACCCTTTTCATCTACCTTCTAACCACAACAACCAATCTGTTCTCTATAACTATGAATTTGGTTTTGTTTGGATTCCACATATTAGTGAGGTCATAAAGTATTATTACTTCTCAGTCTGACTGACTATGGAGACATAGGTTGTTTCTATGTCTTGAAATATAGTATTATGTCTTGAAATAAATAATGCTGCAATAAACATGGGAAAGTAAAGATACCTTTCTAAGTTATTGCTTTTTATTTCCTTTGGCTAAATACCCAGAGGTGGTATTTCTGAATCATGTGGTAGGTCTATTTTAACTTTTTGAGAAACCTCTGTGCTGTTTTCCATAGTGGTATAAACCAATTTACATTTTCACCAATAGTGCAGAGTTTGATTCTGTCCACAACTTCACTTCTTATTTCTTGGCTTTTTGATAATAGCCCTTCTAACAACTGAGATGACATCTCATTTAGGTTTTGATTGGTATTTTCCTGATGATTACTGATATTGAGCACTTCCACATATGCTTATTAACCATTTGTATGTCTTCTTTGGGGAAATGTCTATTCAGTTCCTCTGCCCATTTTCAAATTTTTGTGTGTATTGTTTGTTATTGAGCTGTATGCATTCTTTATCATGGACTGTAAGCCTTTCTCAGATATGTGATTTGTATATATAATTTTCTCCCATTCAGTGGTGGTGGTATTTCTTTGTTGTGAGGTAGCTTTCTAGTTCAATGTAGTTCAACTTGTTTATTTTTGCTTTTATTGCCTTTGATCTTGGTGGAGATCCAAAATAACCTCACCAAGACTGATAATATCAAGATGCTTACCACCTGTTTTCTTCTGGTAGTTTTATGGTTTCAGCGCCTAGGTTTAAGTTTTCAATTCATCTCTTAAGTTGATTTTTTGTGAATGTTTAATGTAGAAATATAGCTTCATTCTTTTATATTGAATTGTTTAGTTTTCACAATACAATTTATTAAAGAGACTGTCTTTTTCCCATTGTATATTCTTGACTCCCTTGTTTATGACCTTACATGTCTGTCTTACTTCTGGGCTATTTGTTTACTTGACCTATGTATCTGTTTTAATGCCAATACAATAATGTTTTGACTAGAACAGCTCACTCACTTTTTTTAAAGTTCCTCTTAAATTCCTAGTAGCCTGAAAAAAGAAACTTCACACTGAAACAGGAGTTACTCAGAACTGAAGCTTCTCATGAAAGGCAGCATTTGTAGCCAGATTGTTTGGGTTGAATTTTTCAATCTGCCCAGACTGCTAAGATACTTGAAGTTATTAATCTTCAGTTTTTCTGTGTAATGGGTTTAATAAAAGCACATACCACATGTATTATTAGGAGGATTAAATTCCATCATTAAAGAAATATTTTGGAACACTGTCATTAAAGAAATATTTTTAATTAATTATTTATTTTTTTCTTACAATGTTTGCTTTCTTTTCTAGGTGTAGTCCCCATAGAATTTCTACCACCTATTCACTCATGCACCATCACCATAGTCCCTTGTGTTCTTCCTGCCCCTGCCTTAATCCCAATTTCTCCCTCTTCCCTACAGAATGTCTCTGATTTGTAGTTGTCTGTTTATTTTTGTTTGGTTTTGTTGCTGTTGATGATACTTTTATTATTTTTTCCCTTCATCCCTTATATTCCTCCTGTAAGTGAGACCATCTGGTATTTTTCTTTTTCCTCCTGGCTTATTTCATTGAGCATAATCCCTACAAACTCTATCCACATTTCTGTGAATTGCATTAGTTTATCTTTTTTTTTGACTGCCGAATAGTATTCCATTGTGTATATATATACCACATCTTCTTGATCCAGTCATCTATTTGTGGGCATTTGGGTTGATTCCAAGTCTTACCTATTATAATGTTGCGATAAACAGGGATGCATGTATTCTTTTGAATTAATGTTTTTGTGCCCCATTAAAGAAATATTTTTTGAACATGTACTGTGTCCTAGAAAATGTTCTATCAATAATTGAAGAGCCAACAGAGAACAAAATAGACTATGAAGCTCACAATATTTATTGCTTACATTCTGCAATAATTGGCTATGGATAAGAGGCTACAATAGACATACAAATGAAAGTTCAATATATTAATACTATAAAGATGTCAATTTAAGACCATCCCAGTAACTTGCTACAGGCATTCTTTTTGAGGTAGGCAAGCATTTTTAAAGTTCATATGGAAAAAGTAAAGTAACTAAAATAGCATGAGAAATTTTGAAGGAGAACAATAATAAAGCAGATTGCCTTGAATTTTTAAAAAAAAATAAAACTACAATAATGGAACTAGTGCGGTTTTAGTGAATGGATTGGGACAAATCAAATTAACAGACTAGAAACATATAATTAGGAATTCAGTGTTTGATGAAGAAGTTGTTTTAGAGTGGTGAGCAAAAAGTTGGATTATTCAATAAGTTGAATAACTAGGTAGTTATTTGGGGAAAGTGAAAGTTTAGACATTTATCCTAGGAAGAAGGAGCAATGATCACTTCTTGCCTAAACAAAATGTTAGTACCAAATTATGGTAAGCACAGAGGTTCTCTGATAGTGAATGGGGCTTAAAGTGGTACTGTGAAAGCTAACAGTAAAAAACAAAAGCTTAAACCCTTGTTGCCAGTCCTGTTTTTTTTTCTCTTTTGCAAAGCACTTTATTTTTTATTTATGAGAAATATTTTGGATATTCAAAAGTTATAAGACTGCAATCATAGTAGTCTGTGTACCCAGAATTCCAGATTTTAAAAATAGACATTTCAGATATTTGTAAAGCCCGCATATACGATCTCTGATTTCTCTTCTTCCTAAGGACTTATCTCACTATAATGATAATTCTACAACCATTTCTTTAACATTTTATATTTGAGTTTTCTCTCTGATATATGATAAACACTAGTACTTGTATTTCCACTATTATCTGTATGGATTTTTTTAAATGTTTTTCTCTCTTTTTGTTTATATTTCCATATTTCTGGTTGACATAGTTAAGATTTTATATACATATATATGTGATATATATGATATAAATATCTATCAATTAACATGACTTGAGAAAAATTTGTATATTTACAGTCAGCTGAACCTAGAGATTCTTAGTTACCTATTGTAGATTTTTGAAGAAGTCATAAAGAAAATATGTCCGCTGAGGTAAACGTTGCCACTATAATACAGAATCGTATGAGAACAAATGATCGAAGGAAATTCATTTGAACTGTCCTTGTCAGACCCTCTTTTTTGTTCCCATACCACAGTATATTCCCACTTCATCCCTTGGAATTCGATTAACTCTTCTGTTGAGTAACTTTTAGTATCCACGTGTGACAATTACTTGGCCTCATGCTGCTTTGGGGATGGCAAACAAACCCTGATGAATTACTGGTACCTTGTCTTATATCCCCACCCTGCAAATGGATTCTAGCTTTGCCAATAACTATCTTGCCAAGTGACAATGAGGTACATACAAAGATAATTTCATTTTTGTTTGCCAAAGGGAACATTTTCTCCACTGGGAATGATCATTCTTTGGAAGCAATAGTTAGGTGTAGCCATATGCAATCAAGAGTCCAGAGTATTTAATTTTATTTTCCTATTTCCAAAAATACAGTGACCTTATGAAAGAAAGGATAAGGTTTTAAGAGTATCTTTGTTTAATAGGTTGACTAGACATTGTAAAATTGGCTCTAAAATTTAACCATGAGGAGATAGAACAGCAAAGTAATAAATGAAGCTAACATTTGCTGAGTGATTACTCAATAATGCCAACATCCACTTAATTTATTTGTGTCACCTCATTTTATTCAACCTAATGATGCTAATACTGTTTTTCACAGAAGCAGGAAAGAATCTCTGAGAAGCTAAATAACTCAGCCATGCTGCAAAGCTGGGATTTATATCAGGCAATCAGACTCCAACCTCAGAATTTTTACTCTCAGCCTATTTAAAGATTGAAGTACAAAAGTAATATACCTAGAAAAGTAAATGTTTTTAAAACAATGAATTGATGCTTCAAAAATGTTGACAAATGTATTATCTTCTTCTTAATCCTTTAGACAAAACTGAGAGTGTAAAACAGCTTTGTAAACCACAGACGTATTACATATGATTTGTCATTTGTTTTCATCTATTAAGTATCTACAGAGATTGATAAAATATTTGATTTTTATGTAGTTAATTATCACGTTCCTTCTAAAATTTATATTTCTTGTACTTAGAGAGTTCATAAGCCTTATTCAGCAAAAGTAAACAATTATTGTACACAGTAGGGGGAAAGAGCTGTTGTATATTTATAAAAAATTTCTCATGATTTGAAATTTTTTTATATATATGCAAGCCTACTGAGCAGACCGCACAAAAGAAGTTCCACTGAATGTAATGAACTGATCTTGTTTTGAACAAGTACTCCTGGCAATCTTTTGGAAGTCCTTATTTTTATCACTGAGTAAAGTTTCTTAACTGCTACACAATTTGAAGAAAGTCGTTGCTATAATATGGTAGAAATAAGAACACATTTTTAATGAAATGGCTTAAAAAATGTCTATTTTGTTTAAATAATGAAACTGATATGTATACATTTATAATGATAATTACAAAAAAATAACTTATGGAGGTCAGGCAAGTGCCATGAATAGGATGAAGTGGATCATATTATTGACATGATAAAACAAGTTTACTCACACACACACACATATATACACACACCCCATATATATGGTATTCATGACAGGGTATACATAAAAAGATATTGCAAATCAAATGCTTATGTCTTTGGTTTATGGTCAGTACAAATGCTGAACATTGAAAAATTTCCACTGACTATCCCCCTTCTCAAACTATAGACTGTATTGTTTTTAAGAGTTTGCAGTACCTCGGTATATGTTTGTACATAATGCCATCATTTAGGGCATCACACAAATATGCCTTTGGACTGTGCTCTCTAAATCTTACAGTTGGGAAACTGCAGACTATATATGACAACTGCTTTTGTGACCACTTTCACTGAGTTCTTCTCTCTGTGTATGTATGTGTGTGTGCTTTCGTTGCAGAGAAGGCCAGCAATCACCAGAACAGTGGCAGAAGATGTATGGTAGATGCTCTGGGAATGAAGTATACCACATTGTTTTGGAAGAGAGTACATTTTTTGCTGAATATGAAGGGAAGAGTTTTACATATGCCTCTTTCCATGCACATAAAAAGTATGTTTCTGCTTCCCAAGTATTAGAAAATATAAACCAATTATATATTTTAAACAGTTTTCTAAACTACAACCCGTATTGATATTCCTGAGTTGCAAGTATTCTGGGTTTTTTTTTTTTTAACATGTTTATGGACATTATAACTCTGGCCTTCTGTGTGGTCTCTACAAGTTATCATTGTCAGGTGAAAAGTATAATTTATTAGGAACTTTTACCTTAGTAACTTTCAAATTGTCTTAAAACATTTTAATCTAGAATTCACAGCTATATGGCAATGAATCTTCAATACACAGTCTAGATTTTAAAGTGTTTATTAAAACTTTGTTAAAGTTTTAATAACATTTATAAAACTAGACATTTTTCAAACCTTACTTTGCCCAGAGACAAAAGTTAAAAAATAAATGGAAATTTTTCCCTTCCTTTTGAGACAACTTGTTCACTTAAGAGGTAAAAGTAAATGCATGTCATGGAAATAATATCATTAGTATGATAAACATATTAATATTACATATTTTGGGGATTTGTATACACTTAGTATATTCCACTAGTATAACATAGAAGGTATGCCACTGTAGTTAAAAATTTTTTAAAGTTGGGCCTCCCTGGTGGTGCAAGGGGTTGAGCGCTGCACAGTGGGACTTCCACAGCCACTGCAGCATGAATTCGATTTCCGGCCAGGGAGGGGACCCACATGGTGCAGCAGACCTCTCCTGTCTCTCCCGCTGCTCCCCTCAGCAGTGTATTTCAGTAGATCTGCCTGTTCTGTTCCCACCCTGTGTCTGGTGAATCCTCTCACCCCCACCCCCTGTGCCTCTGGCCTGTACCCCAGCTCTTATATGCATAAATAAAATAAAATTAAAAAAAAAATTTAAAGTTAAATTATCTGTAACATTTATAAGACATATTAAAATAAAACATGGGGATTACAATTAATGGCAAGTATATGTAAATTTTAAAATATTTTAATAAAAAAATAAATAAATAAAAAAAGATTTGAAATATTAAAAAAAATAAAATAAAATAAAACATTACAGGATAATTTGTGTTTTGCTGGATATACCCTAAGAAAGTATGTAAGAAACTTTCAACATGTTATATACAAAGATTGTTATTAAGTCGCACAGTTATTCAAGTCTGCTTTGAAAACTTTTATCCAAAATTCAGAGTAAACCAAATATAGTAGAAACAGAACAGTGAAAAATTTAGGGATCATGATTCCTCTCATATTGCTTTAGAAAGGTTCTTCCTCTACTACATTAGGCAAATGACTTTCAAACTTTTTTGACTAAAGAAATACTGTTTATATAATACAGGAAAAATCAAATAGGCAACTGTGTATCAGAGACATTCTGTGGAGGAGGAGGAGGAGGAGGGATCAGGAAAAGGGCGGGAAGAGCACAAGGCCATGTGGTGGTGCGTGGGTGAAGTGGTGGTGGGAATTTTTTTTTTAAAGATTTATTTATTTATGCACACAAGCACTGGGGTACAGTCCAGAGGTGTGGGGGGGTGAGAGGATTCACCACAGAGAGCGGGGAGCAGAACAGGCAGATCAACGGAAGTACTACACTGCTGAGGGGAGCAGCGGGCACAGCAGGAGAGGTCTGCTGTAGCATGTGGGTCCCCTCCCTGGCTGGCAGCAGGGATCAAACTCATGCTGCAGTGGCTAAGGTTTGCTTCATAGGGCGTTGCTTAACCCACTGCGCCACCAGGGAGGCCCTGGTGGTGGGAATTTTATGGGGAAAACATACACTGAACAAATATGAAGGGTGATGTAAAAATATATATATATAAATACTTTTTTATCAAAATATGATATATTTCATGGTAAGACAGTACATACAAAATTTATAGAAAATTATTACCCTTACTAAATAATATTCATTTATATTATTTCTATTCTTTTATGTTCTATTGTACATTAAAATATATATCATAATCAACTAAATTGATTTTACAACTTGCTAAAGATATAGTTTCTTTTCCTGTAAAAGCAAATTTCTTGAATTTTTAGGATTTTTTTCAAGCTTTAAAGTACTCTGATGTGAAATTTTAATTATCTCTGCCTTATCATAGTTTATTAATTTTTTTACATATGCAAACTTAAAAGAAACAGCGGTAACTTTTGCTGAATTTTAATTCTTAACTCCTTTATTTTCTTTTTAAATTAAGGTTCGGTGTCTGCTTGATTGGTGTTAGAAGGGAAGATAATAAAAATATATTGATGAATCCAGGTCCTCGATATATTATGAATGCTAGTGATATATGTTTTTATATTAATATTACCAAAGAAGAGAATTCAGCATTTAAAAACCAAGACCAGCAGAAACAAAGCAATGCATCAAGCTCATTTTATCATGGGCCTTCTAGATTACCTGTACATAGTATAATTGCCAGCATGGGTAAGTATCAGGAAAGGAAAATACACTAAGCTTCTTTCTGAAAGATAGTAAATGTATCTGAATTTTTACTAAAATTCTAAAATCAAACTTAAAACATTTGTATATATACTATTAAACCTGATTATTACATGTCTCCTGAAGTCGTTCATCAATCTGGAAGTCTCAGTGCTGCAGTAATCTATACTTCCGTTTTCATTCCCTCTACCACAGGATCCATTAAGATTCTTACCCTTCTCTACCTCTACTCTTGTGGCCTTATACTTTTCACATGAAAAAGAAATAAACTTTGGGATTAAAGCATAAACAATAATAAGTTTCTGCTTGTACTGATTCTATTTCATTTCACTTTGATCAGTGAGTGATTGACATGCTATATAAATGGCAAATGCCTTGATGGATGTTCATGTTTCATTGTTTTAGGTACTGTGGCTATAGACTTGCAAGACACAAGCTGTAGATCAGCAAGTGGCCCCACCCTGTCTCTTCCTGCAGAGGGGAGCAAGGAAGTCAGAAGACCTAGCATTGCTCCTGTGTTAGAGGTTGCAGATGTGTCATCCATTCAAACATGTGATCTTCTTAGTGATCAATCAGAAGATGAAACTACACCAGATGAAGACATTTCCTCTAACTTAGAGTATGTTTAGATACTCTCAGTGTAGAATTAATGGAATCTGTGATTGCCATGGAGAAACAATGTCCTAACCTTCTGGGCATCCTACAATCATACATACTTCTTCCAAAACACCCTTCCTAGTAGCCAATATCTCTCTTGACTGTAGAGCATTCTAAGCAAATAGATTCCTGGTGTCATTATATACTGATAACTTCATTTTTTTCTCTAAATTATCCTTTATTCTTTAGTATTTCGACAATATAAACTACATTATCATATTTTTGTTAGATTGTATTATACCTTTTACCTTTATTTTCTTCTCCATATTGAAGTTTAGTTACTCAGTAACATAATACAACTTTCTCCACTGTTTCTTCTGCTTATCTTAAGATTGAGCAGTTTTTTTCATACAGCGTATGTCAATAATTTTTTGAATTAATTAATAAGTACTTGGTTTTTTTTAAGCTTCCATCATATACAGTACCAAGGCATATGCTATTTATTACATTTTAGCCTTCAGTAGAGTTTGTTGACTTGTCTACATATTATACCATCATTTCTTGAGGGAAGCACAGTGGTGAATATGCTTGACTATGGAGTGTGAAAGAATTTGTTTCCAATGATATTTCTAACTTACCCTGGTGTGTGCAAATGACTTTGATTAAGCAATCTGGTCCACAGTTTCTCTGTCTACAAAGTGAGTATAATTACTGCCTGGCAGTGTTTCTATGAAAATTAATTGAGTTGAAAAAAGTGTACTAAGGACAATACTTTGGACAGAGTAAGCTTTAAATGAATATTAATTACTATTGTTTGCATTAACCAGTTATAGTGGCAATGGTGACACTGTTCAAACACTTCTTCCAAACTCTTTCATATAATTGATGTTCAATTGATGTCAATTTCAACATTAATGAAATATAGTTGAAATTTAGAAAGAAACTTCTTTTAATCCTTCACACTTAAAAAAATTGCTGTACGAAACTTAGATGCAGCCAGCCACAGAACACAATCCCCTCTAAAAAACCAAGTGTACTCAAATATATTTATGAAATATTTAATGGGAACAAATATATTCAGAAATATAAAAATGGTGATTTAGAACATAATTGAAATTCTTGCTTTACATGCACTTTTAAAGGATTCAGTGGTTGAATTTTTTATTTCCAAAAATGAAAGATTTTTGGAAATAAAAATAAAGTCTACTTCTAAATTTCTAAATATGTCCCATTTAACCTTCCTGGTAATGTATGGAAAATAGTTTTAAATAGCTTTTTTTCATTATTTCTTTGAATAGGTTTGAAATATAAATTAAACTTTTATTAAAAAAGAGTTTTCATACAGAGTAAAGAAGTTTTTCTTGTATGGATTTTCCTTTTATTTATTAATTTTCATTTGTGTTGCTACTTTTTGATAATTCCGATTTGAAAATTCATGCAGCCAAAATGTGAAACTATTTTTATAAAGTCATCAAACATAATTCAAACAAACATAATTCAAGCAAAAACTTTGTTTTGTGGGGTTTAAATGAATAATTAACTAATTTACACCCTTTTTCTTAGGTATCCAGGGCTAATGACTATTGAGAGTGAATCATAATGTCTTTTGCTTTAAATATATTTTGTAAAAACTAACATTATTATTTTATTTTTATTATTAAATGTATTTATTGTTATTATTTTAAATCCCTCTAAATTTTTTAGTGTATCTTTTGATTTTTTCACCAGATTTGGTCCTTGGGCCCTAGTTTCCTTATCATATTCTAAACTATTTTGTTTTCAAAATGTTCCTCTTTAACTTTTTCAAAATATGAAAACATGAATATAATTTAATTGTCCAACTTTGCATGCCTTATTCAAGATAGTTTACAATTTCAATTTTTCAGATATGCTAAAGGATATCCACCCTACTCTCCATATATAGGAAGCTCACCCACTTTTTGTCATCTCCTTCATGAAAAAATGCCATTTTGCTGCTTAAGATTAGACAAGGTAAGCACTTAATGCTGTTATTTTCTCCAAAAATGAAGTTAAGGCACTTTGCAACTGCATATATTTAAATAGTTTTTGTCTTTTGACTTAAATGTTTAAAAAGCATCCTTTTCAAATGTAAAGGTCATGCTTATGTTGGTGAATTTTACTTCCTTAATTATGCTAAAGATTACCCAGATGTTTCATATCACTAAAGTTGCTAATGAATCAGTCAGTTACATTTTTAAAGAAAACAGTGATACCAGAATGTCCCACCAATGAACTCTCAACACTCCCCAAAATCACATAGACCAAATGTGCACTGTTAATCTTATCAGGCATTTTTTGTCATAAATTTCAATGTGGAATTGGTTGACATGATGAAATTAGCTGGTCTATGCAAGGCACAAGGATTCATTATTGACTGGACTGGAAACTAAAATAGCATGATCCTTAATATATCCTAAATATTTACTGTAGTACTTGACTCTTGTCTGAATATTCTAGGGAAATAAAGCAAAACTGAAAGATTTCAAGAACTAAGATTTTTGATCTCTTTCACAATGTGGCCTGTGAGCTTAATTTTTAAGAGTTTATTCTTCAGAAGAATAAGAAAGCTGATTAAAAAATTTTCAAATCCCAACTGCTACCCCTTAGAAATTAAAATGTGCCATTAATTCTGATGAGAAATGTCTTCCTAAATTGTCTTCCTAAATGTCTACTCTAAATTAAGTATTAGCCATAATTAAATTACCAGCTCTCCATTTACAAGCTGTGCAATTTGGACAAATAATGTCACCATTAAATTTCAGTTTCTACATCTGTTAAATGGTTGTAATTTTAATATGAACCTCACAGGGATCTTGCGAGGGTTATATAAATGAACACATGCAAAAAGCTTCAGCATAATGCCAGAAGCTTAAGTTTGGACATTAATATAATACACTTGCTACTCTTTTGTTAATATTCTAGTTACTGTTATTTTTTCATATGATATAGATACTGAATCTTGGTTGTTGTTGTCACTCTTGAAGAAGAGTAACAAAACATTAACAAATTTCTGCCTTAATCTCCCTGAAGTTGTTTTAGGAATCTTCCATTGCTCCTAAATATTTATCTGGGTCCATTAAAATGGACACTTTCATCGCACATTGTCTTATTTTTTTTTTCAGTCCCTATTTACTGCTCTGCAGCATCGAATACTGCTGGACAACTATGTATTTTTCATAACATTAATAATCTTAAACTTTAGGGCCCTTCACCTGTGTGGCTCCCTCAAAGATACTGTTTTTTATTTATAATATTTTTATGTGCGTTTTCCTAAAATAATTCAAGCTTTCAGACCCACAAAAACTGAACTCACTTCTGGAGACATTTTACTCTTTAATGCACAATTAAATAGAAATAGTTGGAGACTAAATAAAGAGTGGAAATTATTAACCTCCAAGCAGGGGACCTTATACATTGGAAGGGCTAAACCAGCAGAGATGAGGATTGATGGAGTCATAGAGATCTTTTAAAGTCAAAGACTAGGAATTGCCTTTTATCATATTAAGAAAGCAACATTTCTGACTATTACTGACTGACTGGTGACTTCTAGCTGGATGTGGTCTGCTGTGTAAATGAGTGCCCACTTTGGGACCAGGGGTGGGATTCTGCAGCTAATCCTATTGCAACTGTGAAGTGTGAGTTGGGATTATGTTGTCTAGTCCATTCTGCATCAGTATCAGCTGCAGATTGGTCCCTGACCAAAGTTCATCAACACTGAATTTCTTGTCCTCTCATAAATGTGGAAGTTCCTGTTAACTCCAGCATTAACTGATCTTTTTTCTCCTTCCATTACCTGTTTCTGAGTGACCTTATCCTTCATTTGGTTTATTAATGATTCTCCAGTCATAATCCCAATAAAGCGATTGCCCTTATTTATCGTTTCCCCCCTTTGCCATTTTTTTTTTTTTACCTTAAACATTCTTTCTGGATTCATTTTCCTATATCCTAGTTTAGCGTTTAGAAATTCTGTTGATGGGATCACAATTTCAGTTGCCCTAAAAATGTCCTTTTGTTTTATTTACTGAAACACAGTTCTGCTGTGTATTAAAGTCCAGACTATGGGTTTTCTTTCTTTTTTTAGCATCTTAAGATTTTATATACTACCTTCTGGTTACATGTTGCTGTTGAGGAATCAGCAATCATTTTGTGTTCCTTATGGATAACCTCTCTTTTCTTTCTGGCTGCCTTTAAGATCTTCTCATTGTTTTAGTTGTTCTGCACTTGCATTATGATGTGTATGACACTGGATTTCTTTTTATTTATTCGGATTAGGAGTCATTGGATTTCCAGAACCTGGGGATTCAGGCTTTTCATTAATTCTGGAAATCCTCAGTCAACATTTACTTGAATCTTTCTGATTCTCTCATCTCTTTTTCAGGTATTCTGATTAAATTTATGTCAGACATTTTCACACTATTTTCCAAGTATCTTAGATTTTCCATCCTACTTTATTTTTCTTTTCTAATATGTCCTGCATTTTATATAATTACCTCAGCTCTTACTGTACAGTTGATTCCTTCAGCAGCATCAAATGTGAGATTTAACCATCTTTTGAGTTTCTATTTTTGAATTGTATTACTTTTTAGTTCTAAAGGGAATATATATGTGTATATTTAAACATTACTTGAATATTTTAAATACCCTCTCATTTCTTTTTCTCATTTTATATATTCCCTTTAATTCCCTTAAGCATAAATCATTTTATATTTTGAATCTAGTAATAGAAAAATCTATAGTTTTTGTGGCATAATTCTATTGTTCATTATTTCTGCCAACTCAATTCTGCCAGTGTTCTCTAACTTTTTATTAAAGAATAAAGGCAGAGAAATTTCAGTCGGTGATGAATTAGAGAAAACCAACTAATCTCAACCCAAATAAATAAAAAGAAACCCACATAGAGATATATAAAGATGGAAAGGCAGAACAATAAAGCAATTTTCCAAGCAGATAAATAAAGAATCTTGGTTAAATTAAGCTAAATCCAGAAAATTATAGCTACCACCCTAGCAAAATACTTTCAGAAGGCAATGAGTCTTGCTAAAGTATTGTTATTTTGTTATTATTATTAATATTAATATCAATATCTTACTTTTAAGTATCTCTATCATATATTCCAGCTCAGGTATGCCTTTAGCCAATTGGGCTTTTGCTAATTTTTTTTTTTTGCTTTTGTTTTTTAATGACAGCAGAAAATTCCTTTACATGTCTATCTCTTTAGGTTTTCAGTACTTGGAATGTTCCAAGGTTATTAAATCATAATATGACTATATTTCTGAAAATGGAACTCAGAGGTAGAGCCTTTTTTTCTAGTTTTATTGATGTATGATTGAAAACATTGTGTATATTTAAAGTAGATAATGTAATGTCTGATATGTGTATAGATTGTGATCATCTTTAAATATAGTTAGCCGGTTGTCATCTAGCAGAAAGTTTTACTTTACAATAGGACATATGTACTCACACGTTGCTGACTTTTCCCACTTCACATCAAGCTATATGGATGCAAATCATTTGTCTTGTCTATGTACACTATTATTTTCTAAAGTGGGCTGGAGAACTGGGTATAGGAAAATGTAAATATTTTCAAATTTGTAGAAAATAAGTGACACTAGGTTAGAGTAATTTTCCATTTCCTTATATTCTACAGTGTTCACCAAATTTTAGTGGATTATAAAAATGGAATTTTTGTTTAACTTTTCTTCTCTAGAGTTGCCAGCATAACTACTATGAGGACGCAAAAGCCTATGGATTCAAAAATAAACTAATTATAGTTGCAGCTGAAACAGCTGGAAATGGATTGTATAATTTTATTGTTCCTCTCAGGGCATATTATAGACCAAAGAAAGAACTTAATCCCATAGTACTGCTATTGGATAACCCGTAAGTATATTTTAAAATACAGAAACAAGACAAAGTTTTTTTAATATTATGTCAGAAATAACTTATTTTAATTTGCTTATAATACTTTAAATCAGTTACATTATGGCATGTGATTTATCAGGAGACATATTCTATGGTATGGAACAAAACAATAATGGGATATGGTTATATTTCACAAGTACTACTTAAAACATCACTGGCATACTCTGAGATTTTTATTTAAAACTATTTTGCAAATGGCCATCTACTCAATAATCAGTGGGAAACATGCCACTGAAATAATTACAGTAATTTCCTTTAAATTAATCAACTGGCCTGGAAAATTCTCTGCCAAAACTGGACAATTTTGTTGTTTCTTTAGAGAACCATTAATTATCAAAGAAGTATGTTCATATTAATGATCCATTTTTCCATGTTATATCATGACACATTTTTATAATTTATGAAATTATGTTTCTTCTGTTAATACATACATTCTATAATGTGGTATGAGTAATTAATTAATATCTTACCACGTTCACTTATTTTTAAAGTGATATACTTTTTGTGAAATAAGACTGTCTAATAATTTCTAAAGCCTCATGCAAATATAAATATAAACTACTAAATGCTATGGTCTAATCCATTGTATCCTAATGGATATTCTTCTCTATGACTCAGAATTAGTAGCAGGTGGTTCTTAGATTAGTACCATACTTTAAGATCTTCCAACCCTCCTCTTCATTTCCAAAGTGAGGCAAATTTCAGTATAAACTACACAAAACCAAAATCTATTGCCTTGCCTCTAGGCCTTTAAAATTTGCAAAGAAAGTCCTTAAAAAAGTTATGTCTTCAATATATTTATAACTTCATTACTTCCTCTGAATATTATCAATATTAAGACACTCACTGATGCATAGTTTTTTTTAGCATCATTATCACAATTGTAATCAATTTAAAAAATGAACATACCTATAAAAGTTTTAGTTCAATAATTTTCAGATCAAATAACTCAGTTATTTGTTTGATACTGCTTTGGCATATAAGGAATGGTGAAAATTTAGATCCAACAGAAACTTGGATCCAATGTTAGAAGAAGTAAAAGCATGTTATAACAAACCCTATGAGAATAAAAGTGGTATTGTGGCACGATCGTTGTGACAGAATGGTTGTAAGTGCTAACACTACCCAGACCTCCAGGGCCTTTGACCAGATCCTTAATTCTAGAGTTTTTCAGGCAAGATCTCTAAGAAACTGGTGGAGCTGGGACAAGGAGATGCTCAGTTAATGATGTGAATTAAAATGTGTTAGGTCTTTGTTCATTTTGCTTACACTGTGTTCACTCCCCTAGAAATAAGTTTTTAGTTATGTGCATTTACACACTGATTGCCTTAGAGCTTCCCCATCTGGTATGACTTGGATCAAAGTGGATCAACTCATGCCCAGAATTTAAAAAAAAAGGATTGGCAAAAAAAAAAAAAAAAAAGTGAAACTATGCTTATAGCACCCCATTGGTAGAGCAAAGGGTTAAAACTGCACCTTGCCCTGCTTTACATTATTTAAAGATAAAAATTTCTTGTTTCTTGTGCTGATATGTAAACCTTCCAAAAGACTTTCCAAAACTGGGAGTAGAATTTGCTGCATAGAACAGAGATAACTCTTTTCTTTTTCTAGCTCCAGTTTTACTAAGTAATCCTGTCTCAGAATCATGAATCTTCTTTATCCAACTCATTATCTCAATAACCAGGGGACAGAATCTAGAGAATCCTTGACATATGTATTTTATGCATATTTTGGAGTAGCTATTATAGTTAGTCCCTTGCTATTTGGTTTTGAATAAAGAAATTCTCAAAATGCCAGATTACTGAATGATTGATTAATCTGTTTATTTAAATCCTGAATCTGATCTAGCATAGAAAAAGCTGTTTCTCTTAATTACAGACAAATTGCTCAAAATTTCTTTATAAATAAAGCTGTAAATTTTGTCAGACAATTTTGTCAAGGAAGCTATAGAGATCATTTAATAAAATTACCATTTATTATCTGCACCTTCACGTCATATAATATAACCCAAACATTTACTACAAATCAGACATGTAGACACTTCATCTTTATTTTACATTTTATTTACATAAGAAATGTAACCACTTTATATCATTATGATTTATCCTCAGAGAGATGTACCAAGCACCTTAAGATCTCAAAACTTGCAAATTACAGTGATAACATTTAAATAAAACAAAGTGTATTACTTGGCTATATTACTGCTTCTTATTTTATAGATAAGGCTAAACATACCCAAAGAAATTAAATGCCTTTTTAAAGGTCATTTCTAGGATTATAATATCCAATGCAATTTTTAGTTTATGGTTCTTTAAACTATATTTTCTTACCTAACATATGGGGGTTTTACATATGAAAAAATATAGTTTGTCAATTTTTTAAAAAACAAAACTATATTTTAATTTTAGATTATTTTACATTAAAATACCCCTTTGCTCTTCCAGTGGCTTCCAATTGGACTGTAGCTGTTCACATCTTATTGTACAGTAGATGATTTTTGTTGGGTTTGAGTTTATTTATTTTGTGGGTAAGGATGGAATGCTTACTGTAAAATATGCTAGCTTCCTGTGTTTTTCCCGAAAGTGGTATCTAGCATTTTATTTGTTGTTCTCTGTTACTTTGGTCAAAACTGAGTCAGACACAAAAGATAAACACTAATAAACATTGTTCTAGGAAGTTTTATGCAACCCCTTTAAAAAAAGTAAGAGAGAGACCTGCTGCTGTGCTTTCCTAATATTTTGCAATCTATTCTCCAATCGTACAAAGAAATAGGATGCTTTCACTTTTAAAATCTTTTCTTTTAAGAATTTGTACTTGAATGATTGTATGTACTTCTAAATTATTAGTTTAGTGTGGTTTGACTTTATTTTAAATTCACATGTGAATTGCTGAAAATGTTATTCAGTGTATTGTTTTTTAAGAAACTTAGTTGAAAGACAGTTAACAATGTAACATAAATAGTAACAGAAGTCATAAGTATAGGGTTTTAAATGTAAGTTAAATTTGTAATATCATGTACATAATAAGTCAAATTAAGAGTTTCCAAAGAGAATGCCTTCAATTTTTAAAAAAGATTTATTTATCTATGTATATAAGAATGAGGTATGGGGTTGAGATGATTCAGCAGAGACAGAGTGGAGAACAGAACAGGCAGATCGAAATACACTGCTGAGGGGAGCAGCAGGAGAGACAGGAGCTGTCTGCTGTGCCATGTGGGTCACTTCCCTGGCCTGGGATCAAACTAGAGCTGCCGTGGCTGCAGATAGCTTCATAGTGCTGTGATTTGACTTCTTGAGCAGCCAGGGAGGCCCCTGCCTTCTATTTTTTAAAGATTTATTGATTTATGCGTATGAGAACTGGGGTGTAGGCCAGAGGTGTTGGTGGTAGTGGTAGGAGGATTCACCAGAGACAGAGGGGGGATGAGAACAGGCAGATTGACAGAAATACACTGGGATAGTAGCCTTGGGTAAGACAGGAGAGGTCTACTGCCTCACAAGGGTTAGCAACCTGGCTAGGGCTGCCAGTAGCTTCATAGTGCTGAGACTTAACCCCTTGCTCCACCAGGGAGGACTAAGAATGCCTTCTAGGTCACATTTGGAAGTAAAGTAAAGCAAGTGGCATTGGAAAACATCCCCACTTAGTACTGTGCCATTAGAGCTAGTCTTAGTTCTGATTGGTTGGCAGTATGTTCTAAATCGTCTGTTTTTGTGCCACGCTGATTTTTAAAATTTGATTACCACCTCAGCCTTAAAAGTCAAGTAGTTATCTGATCATGCCATTTCATCTGGGAACTGGAAAGAGAGTCTAAAACTTTGAACTACCCAAAAGTACATAAAGTTGAGGCAGAAGCTCCAGGTTTATATTCCTAATTTTTTAATCTTGTCACACTAACCTTTTATTAAATCAATCTTCCTTTTGCATAGAGTGCCAAGTAAACTCCAGTTCAGCTTATTTCAAAAGTAATTAGAATGTCTGGTAGATCAGTGTTGTTATTAAAGATATTCAAATTTTGGACTCCTACAGATCTGAGGGATAAGCTTACCATTGTGATGGAACTGGTGTTGCATGTTATTTAATTTCTACAAACCTCAGTTTTCTCATTTATAAAATGAGTAGAACACTTATTTACTTTGAAACGATATTAATAATGTCTATTAAACGCTAGTGCTGAGTCACAAAGAAGTCAGAAAATGTCAGTTTCCCTTCTACCAATCAAGAGACAGATACTGTCACTATCCCTAGTCTAGTTGATGGGTGTTTTTGGGTAAAGGCCTAATTAATCCAATAGAAAATTTTATTTCAAAAAAAGAAAATTTTATTTCAAATAGTTGAAATTAAATTACATCTATATGTACATATAAACGTGTGCATACATATATATGGAAAAATATATGATATGGTTCCTTAAAAGTGGAACCATAATAGCTGGCAAAATACTGCTGTCATAAAGACATACTGCATTCATTTACTGAATTTGAATTAAAGAAATTGCTCATTACAGTCATTTGTTATTTGGGGAATAATTTTTAAAATCCATGTAAATTCACAAACCTATTTTTACTTCCTAGTAATTGCAACTTAATTAATACTTGTATGTAATTGCAATTTTTATAATGAAAGAGTTTTATACTTGTAAGTAGTTATCTTTCTTAATACAGTTATAGTTAGGGCTCATAGGACATGCTCATTTGTCTTTACTAATGTCAGTTTCTTATTGCATTTATTGAATTTTTCTTTTATTATTTGCTAGCTCCAATTTGTTTTGTTTTTATCAATATGCATTTATTTTACCCTATGTTTTCTTTTCTCTTATTTGAAAACACATTTATATAGTAAACAAACTTGATTTATGAATTGTATATGAGAAACAGATTTTTAAATATTTGTTTCCTACATGTTAAATTTTTTGATGAGTTTTATAGTTAAATCTATCGATCATTTTTTTCAAAGATAGACCTTATCTATCAGTTAAATCTTTAAAACTGTGTACATTTTATTCTATTGTATTAATGGCTTTAATTTTTTATGTTCTACTCTTCTATGTTGGTTCTGTAGCATAAAAATGGAGCCTCTTCTACTTTTATAGTGTTTTATGTTTTCATGTAAAGTTTTTCAATAATGATGCTCTCAGTTTAAACATTATACTTACAGTTAACTGTTTCTCAATAACTAGATTGGTCTATTAAGAGTCTATGATATTTTTTATACTGCTTTTTAATTACAAAGCAGTATAGTGCCATAAAGACTGTTGGTATTGTTTCCAAATTAGTCGGCATATTACTTGTAAGTATACAGTTGATTTATTCTTTGTATTTTAGCTTTCCTTTAAACCACCTTTATCAATAAAAATAGTGTGATTCTGTTTCACAAATTAAATTTTGCAAAGAGCAGGGCATATTAGACACTCTACATTAGAGATGTTTCAAAATTATATATTTAGTATGTTTCATTTACATTGTAATATAGCTGAAATGATAAGCATGACCCCTGCTACCAGGGTACAGATGTAATGTAATTTCTAATGATTTATAAGATTGCTGCATGTTATAAGTACATTTGTGGCAGGAATGCATTTTACGAAAATGGACGAGTTTCCCTAAGTAATTTTGTATTTTTTTAAAGATTTATTTTTCAGTGGGGGTGGGGTTTGGTGAAAGGATTCACCAGAGACAGATTGGGGAGCAGAACAGACTGACTGAAATACATTGCTGAGGGGCTCAGCAGGGGAGACAGGAGAGGTCTGCTGTGCTGTGGGTCAGCTCCCTGGCCAAGGATAGAACTTGTGCTGCAGATAGCTTTGTAGGGCTGAGACTTAACCCTGGTGCCACCGGGGAGGCCCTCCTTAATTAAGCTTGATATCCAGGTACTATTAATGATTTGTACTACCAAAACAAGAATACAAATGCCATATCTTGAGTTTTAATTCTAACAGGTGACCTAGCATAATATAAGGTCTTTCATTGTCCCCCAGTCCTTCTTGTTGCACAGAAGGTTGTCAGCATCTTTAATATCTTGAATCATTCAATAAAATTTGTACTGTAAGATTTTACAAGAAAGACACAGTCACAGTGGACAAATGATCAGAGAGGATAACATAAAGAAATTGAAATGATCTTAATTTAAATGAATGAGTCAGATGAAAAGGTAGGTTTCCTCCACTAGAGTATGTGTCTATAATTAATAACACCAGTGTATGGACCCAACTCTGCTACATAACTTATTGGCACTTGAGCCATTTTAACTCACTGGAACTATACAAGAGTGAAGAGAGATAAATCAGAATACCTGCTATCTCTCCAAAAAGGAAACATACAAAATAATTTTCCATACTATCACAGATAGCTGTGCTGACTAGTCTTGTAGCACATGCATCCTCAGCTTCTATAATCACCTTTAAAAGAGATGGAGGGGCCCCCTGGTGGCTTAGGGGTTAAATCTCAGCCCAACCCTTTAGGTCCTCTGCAGAGACCTGAGTTCAATCCCTAGCCAGGAAGTTGACACACGTGGTGCAGCAAACCTCTCCTGTCTCACCTGTGCTCCCATCAGCAGTGTATTTCAGTAGATCTGCATGCTCTTCTCTCCACTCTGTTTCTGGCTTACTCTCACCCCAATCCCCGTATCTCTGGCCTATACCCCAGTTCTTCTACACAAAAATAAATAAATAAAATCTTTAAAAAAGAAGAGACATGGAGTGTCTTGAATCAGCAGTGTCTTGAATGGACCTCCTCATTTTAAGAAATAGCTCAATGCCTAGAAACAAAGATTAGAAGGCACAAAGACTGCCACAAAGAATATTTATTGTTATATTTGCTGACAAATTATATCATGAGCTCTAAAATTATTTATAGCCTGTGATTTCCTAATACCACTTTTTTTTTTAAAGATTGATTTATTTATGCATACAAGAGCTGGGGCACAGGCCAGAGTCACAGGAGGTGAGAGGATTCACCAGAGACAGAGTGGGGAGCAGAACAGGCAGATGGACTGAATGAAACACACTGCTGAGGGGAGCAGCGGGCGAGGCAGGAGAGGTTTGCTGTGCCATGTGGGTCCCCTCCCTGGCCGGAGGCAGGGATCGAACTTGTGCTGTAGTAGCTGCGGCTCGCTTCACAGTGCATTGCCTAACCCACTCGGCCATCAGGGGAGGCTCTGATTTCCTAATATCACTTTTATAAATTTTTCATTTGATGATAAAAACCTACGCTAAAATGAGCCACCCAAATGTTTATATAATATTACTTATAATAGTAAGCTATAGGAAATAACTTGTAATTTTAGTAATTCGTAACATACATGGGAATAATTGAGACTTTTCAAAATGAGCTGTGATACATTTATAATATGTAACTATAAAGAATTATTTAAAATGCTACAAAAATTTGATGATGAAGGAATTTACAACAGTGGCAAATTTAAGTAGGTTTTTTTGTATGCTTCCTTATATTAAGCATTTTTTTTTTCTTTAGAGCGTAAAGCATGAGCAATTCAGGGAGGAGAAGACAACACCTAGTTAGGATAAACCGGGGATATTGTAGATGGTATTCTTACCTTTGCCTAGAATTCCTCTCTCTCCTTTTGTGCTGGGTAAACTCAGACTCAGCCTTCAACATCAAGTAAAATATCACCTCTATGAAATATTTTCCAATCCTGCCTCCTGAGTACAAGCTGTTGTTAATTTGTTCAGATTAAAACATACGTTGTGATGTGTTATTTTGGCCATACCCAAATCTCTGCATTTGTTATAGTACTAGTTAACATGATACTTTCTTTTGCATATGTGTGAGTGTATTAAAATGTCTATCATATAAAATATTTGGGATACATGTATGCTCAGTAAATAGGTGAATGAAAGACTTACCAACTTTCTGAGTTAAGTGGTTTCTGAGGAAATTTCCAGGTTTATGATTACTCCAAATATGCATATAGTAAAGATTTCCATTATAGTAAATATTTGCTCAATAGTATATAGAGAGCAAATCAATAAATTAAAAAGTGAATAAGTATCAAGTGAATGAGTATCAATATTTACTGCTTGATATTTTGATACATGTTGTCATTCTACATAGCCCTCAGAGAAAGTTGCTTTTAATAGGAAAATTAATCAAGCCCCCTATTTTGGGGTCATGTAATAGCCTTATTTCTTATTTTATAAGCCTTTATTTCCAGTGAATAACTTTTAAACTCATTGCTAGTATTTTGTTAGTCATAATTAAGAGTAACAACTTAGTTGTAGAATTATGCCATAATGTTTCTGATTTACAGAGCAGAAATGCAACTTGTTTTGGTAATCTTGAGTGCATTGATTTATTCATTACAAGTACAAATGGTATTTTCTAATTAATGTTAAGGAAAAAGTCACTTAAAATGACTCTCATTGGTAGTGGTTTATTTTGGAAATGCAAACTAAGTCAACTTACTTCCTTTCCCTTAGAAGTGCTGCCAGTCTTGTGACATTGTGTTTCATTTTGTAACCCATCTGCTACTTAGGCCAGATATGCATTTTCTGGATGCAATCTGTTGGTTTCCAATGGTTTACTACATGGTGGGCTCTATTGACAAGTAGGTGGCAAAATCTTTGGCACACTAACTAGTGTGGTGTCCTGTGGTTTGTCATGTGCTGTGCTCTTGTTGCATGAGTGTAATTTACAGTATTTTCAGTATTGCAAATATGAAAAGTTTGCATGTAGAGCTTACGTTCTTGTGTTGTACATCTTATATTCAAAGTTTCTAAGCAGTAATGTATTATTAAATTAAAACCTATCTTGCTGCATGCCAATTTTTGTCAATTTTGTTGTTTCTAAAGCTATTTCAGTTTTGTGTTGTCTACAATAATAGCATTATTACTATTGACACAGTAATAAAGGAAATCTAAATGTTCAATATTGTGATTCATTAATATCATTTTCATAATTTATAGAAATATTCAAAATAATTCTGAAGTGCTCCTTGTAGCCAGATTTATGTGTTAGAGCATTTCCTTAAGAGTTTATTCTTTCCAGCAACATGTCAGAACCTATACCTTCTAAAAATATTTGTTAATTTCAGGTCTAAAGTGTGCAGTGCCTTAGTATTAAAATATAAATTATCTTATGTGAACCAACATATTATTAAAAATTAAAAACTAAAACATCTTAAGCCATTATGCTTATAATAGTTTTCTTTTTCATTTTTTAAAAATGTCAGCCAGAGCTTTCAAAATAAAATGCTGAAAGTCACCAGTTGTGAACATCATCCTGTGGATGTTGGGAAAAAAAAACATAGTTTTGTTACTTTGAAAGTATTTATTGACTGTGAATTGGATGCATTAGAGGTCAAACAGAATAATATATATTTAGCCTTCACTCTGTGCTAATATGACTCATGTTATCATTATCAGAAGTACTAACCAACTAACTAAATGTGGTTAGATGAACTAAAACTATTTCTAAATCCATAAATATAAAATCAACCCATATTTTATCACTGATAGTGTTACTTCAATATTACAGTCTATTAAAAGTCATTAGAAAACAGTATGTTTAAAAGATAAAAAATAAATCTTCCTTCTGCCTGTTCTGACATTAATTACAAAAAGAACTCTTCCTCTGTGAAAGTATTTATGTTGAGGAAAGCAACTGAGAGGATCAAATTCCTAGGATTCGAGATGATAATTATTGAAGCTTGGATGACTGGCAAAAACTGTTCTCTTTTACTGTGTTCGAAATTGTCCTTAAAAGCAGAATTAAATAAAGAAAAGCATCTGAATGAATTAAAACACTCACCAATACCCCATTATACTTATACACTCACATTTCAGTCCTCCTTGGGGAAGAAAACCTTAAAGTAAAAAGTGAGGCACTGCCAATGAAATTATCTGAAATTACCTTTTAATCCATATGATTGTTTTTCTTAGGCAGCCATCTGGTGGCTGAACTGTGTAAAACAGTCATACTTATTTGGGGAGGAAAAAAGGCCTAGCTTTGGGTTTCTTGGTTTTACTTTGTTTTGTTTTCTTTCAAATGTTCTTAATTTCCAATCAACTGTTTACATAAGTATATAATTTAGTTTTTTAAATATAAAGTGTATTTATTATTTTTAAAAAGGGTATTTATTTGTTATATCCATCATGAACTATATTGTTGGAAACATAACTTCCCACCCCAGTCTGAGCAACTGCTTCTCTCACATTCCACCAGGCGCCAGTGTAAATGCCCTTTTACCTTCGTCCCGTCCCCTCTCTCTCCCTTTTTTCCCCCTCATGCTCTATGATAACTGCTATAATTTTCAAACAATGTAATACCCGCAATCATAAAACACATAAAGGAAAACAGATGCTATACCCCTAGACATTAACTGCAAAGATGTAATTTGTAGAATCAGCTCCAACAGCATATGAACCAGCTCTGTAATAGGATAATAGGGAGGAATTATGACAGTTATAAGAATAAATTAGTAACCTAATAAAGGAGAAAGAATAAAATATAACATTATATATAAAAAATGATAATTCAAATTTAAAATGTAGAGCAAAATGTTTTTACATGCTTTAAAAATGTCATTCCAATTTTATGTATTTTCTATAGATATAAATTCATTTAATTATGAGCACTAAAATTATTTTTCAAACTTATGTCGATTATAAAAATAAGCAAATATTTTTAATATAGAATTAATTGATGCATATAATTATAAGGAGCTGTTAGTTATTTAGCATAGGTATCCTCATAATGATAATTTTGTCAGATATTCATTGGTATATTGATGATTAAATACTCACCTTTCCTATCATAACTTTTATCTCTGTATCCTTCTCCATAAAGCTTACCTTCTACTGCCTTATCTTTCCATTTTCCTGTATGGATAATTGTAATATCTTTTAAATGGGAAAAAAGATTGTAAGACTGAAATATGAGATGTTAAAATTATAATAAGGTGGGGTGAAGACATTTTTAAGGCATAATTTTTATGGTCCATAAAGGACCATATCACATTCATTTTCCACCTACCTCTTTTCCTTTTTAGATTATTTTAAGCAATGTAAGAACAATTATGATGAATTTCCTAGATAAAAGGAAAACCCAAGTATTCTAGGAATTTAAACTTGGTCACCATATTGGTTAGATATTATAGTCCTGGCCCCTCTCACCATAGGAAATTTATTTGGAATAACATTCTGTTTCCACAGTTTTAGCCATAAAATCTCTGCCACAGAACATTGTTCCTGATTCAAGCGAAATATTTTTTCTGGACTACTCCTGGGGATCTTGGACTCAAAGCTTTGGTAATACTCTCTCGCCTTATAACAGAGTAAGAAATCCTGCCTCCTACTTTCCCATAAAAGGAAAATAGTTCCCTCTAACATGACCTGGCTAATTGAACCAGTCATACACTTTGAAAAGATCCTCAGGGAAATGCCTCAATTTATGGATATAAAAGGAACAGCTGTTCTTTAAAGTTTTACACTTCCTGTTTTGATCAGAAGATGTTGAAATCACTTAGCCCAATTCTTATTTGTCTTCAATCAATCTAACTAACACATGCTTGTTCAGGTTTAGTGTCCCTTATCAAATTCAGTCCTGTTTTTCTAGTTTGAATTAAGTAGAGACAATGAGAGTGTTTCTTCCCTGTTTCAACATTTATGAACATTTTCTTTTAATTCAATGAGGGAATACTAGGTAAAGTCTCTATTGGTGATAGGGGAGAAGTCTGACTAGATCACAGCTCATAGGAATTTGTATCCTCATTTATTAATCAATTTATACAGCCAAAGAAATCAGGTTACCCAATCACTTGTTCAAAAACTAAAGGCTGGCTAAATGCACAGTAGGCTTGAAAACAATTGATCTTCATTTATGTCACATGCTCTTGGCTGTGTAGAACCAATCTATAACAAGTAGCTCTTCTACCAAAAAAAGTATACATTTAAAAATAAATATTTCATATTTTATATTTATTAGGCTTGACTATCTAAATTACCAAAATAATACTCATTTCTTCTCTTACCAAAGCTCCTTAGGGATAAAAAATGTAAATGCCATGTCTTTGAAAAAGCGTTTAACTGAAAAAACAAACAAACAAACAACAAAAAAAACACAACAAAGTCCAACATGTTCTGTTTCAATTTGGTTGCACAATGAATGTGCTCCATTTATTATTTATAGCCTTCATAATTATTAAAACTTCTGAGTGCATATCCTCTTGTACAGTTGCGATCTAATGAATCATGAAGATCCCCAAAACACATATTATTTCATAGCAGTACAGAATACTGTGTTATGATTCCCATTAACATCTGCCGGTGCACACTGGGAGAGCCACCTGTAAAGGCAATCTATACGAGTGCAGGGGTTAAATGAGTTTGACACTCACCCTAACACTGAGATCTATTGAAAGTACATTTTTCTCTGTTGATTTTTATCAAAGCCTAGATGACCTACTGAGGTGTGGAGTGACCTTCGCTGCCAACATGGTGGTTGTGGACAAAGAGAGCACCATGAGTGCGGAGGAAGACTACATGGCCGATGCCAAAACGATTGTGAACGTGCAGACCCTATTCAGGTAAATATCTGAATAGCCCAGTCTCGTTGTTTACTTAGTGCCAAATGTCTGTGGAATAGTTGAATCTGACTGTGTGTATGAGGAAAGAACATCAGACTCCTACAGTGAATTTATGTTTATTCATTTAATCCTACAACCACTATATAGCACCAGTATGTGACTTGCATTACATGAATCAAATTTCTAATAGCAGATCAGGAATGCTCTTAAAAATTAATAGAACAGGGCTCCTTTGCCCCTCCCAGTTACCATATACCTGGGAGTCTTTACCTATTTTTCCTAAATAAACTTTTCTTTACTTTCAAAAAAAAAAAGAAAGATATAGAACAGTACATCTGTTTTCTTGTATGATTTATAATTTCTTGTATAATTTACATTTCTTTTATCATTTAATTGTCCCTAGTAGTGACCAAAATTATACTTTTATATATTGGATAACTAGTATACAACAGTTACAAGGCTGTAATTTCCCCATGTTAGGAGCAAAATCATAACCTTAACCTCAACTCACTCTTTTCCTGTCTTTTGTTAGTTAATTCACCCAGATAGGAATTCTCTTGATGTCTATCTTCAGGTAAAAGTAAGCAATCTTGACCAGAGGAAAGTGTATGCTGTAAGCAAAGTCAAAGTCATCTACAGATCAAAATAGCTGCATCACTTGAAAAAATTCTTCCTAAAATTATTTTAAAATGTGAATATCTAAAAGACTATGAATTTAGCTTTTTCCCCAGTTTTGCAGATACCTAAAACAGCTTTAAGACTGAGCCTCCAAAATATGAAAGTAAACTTAAGAATGGATTCTATTTTCATCTGCCCTCCACTTTCTTACCATCATTTTGTAGTAAAGCATATTTTGAGGGTTATTGTCTACTTATAATTTGAGTTCAGAATTCAAAAAAGAGAGCTACATGAGTTCCACTTAAGTTGACTATGCATTAAGGCAAATTACTTTCTTTATGTAAACATCAATGTCTTAATCATTTTGTTTGTTAACGTACTGAGGGGCACCTAGGAACCCCAACATAGCAGGTGCATGCTATAAGAGGGATTCTGCCATCCACAGTACGAAGACAAGGAAGCAGACTTTTAGTGTGAGACATCTTTAATAGAATTATTATACATAGAAAGAGGGGGAAAAGTATATTCCTAATAATAGTTTCCCAATAAAACCCTTAAAATTATCCATCCCTTTATGGCAAATGTCCAGCCAAACATCACTGGGCCTATGTGGGACTCAGAGGCCTAAAACTTGCCACAAATCTAAGGTACCTTCTGGCAAGAAATCACATAAAAGGAGTTAAGGGACTGGGTAAGTCTAGGATAGAAGGAGAGTTGCACAAATACAAATTAGGGTAATGGTCTCCATTGTCTCTGCCAAGGATAGTCTCCCTATGTGTCTTTCACCATTGGTCTCTTCAAGTTCTCCTACATGTCTCTGCTCCATTTGTCTCTCAAAGTCCTTGGGTGCAAGTCAAAACCAAGAACACAAGAACCCCCAGAGCTCACCTGCCTCCTGTGTGATATAGCTTCACATGGCTGCTCAGCTGCACCCCTACTTCCCAGTAACTACCCTGCTCATGAAGTAAGTGGGGCAGGGGAAAATGGTTCCTCCCCTTCATAGGGGTTTGTCTATAACATGTTCAAGATTTTAAGATATGTAATGGCTTAACACATGCTTGGTAGCTTACATTGAGTAAATATTAGCTGTTATAATTAGTAACAATATAATGATCGCTTTCATGTGGCATACCTTGAAACAACATGCTATAGCAACAAATTTCATGTAGCACAACCATCCCAGAGGTTCCAGCAGACATTAATCCTGTGACCTTATGTGTGTTTTGTAACCTCTTTGAAACAAGTTCCTCTCATCTATAAAATGCATGTGGAAAATAATTAAACTTTCTTGCAATATTCATGCAAAGACTGGAAATAAGATGTGTCAATAATCTATTATAGCATCTGGAAAGCCTCCCTTGAACTTGCATAAGAATCTCTTGGTCCATTAGGAGAAATATACCTTCTAAAGTTATGGCAATTCGTTTTGCATATAGCTAAGTAGCAGTTGATCTATGTAAATAGTACTGTTGAGGCACAAAGGAAATCATCTCTTACCTATCCGGTAATCAAACAAGCATGATGCATATGTAAGATGACATAACTAAAAATACTGACCCTGTATCTGTTCAAGTATTAGAATGATTTCTTTATAGAATACAATAATCTTTTACTGTTTTTTGATTGACTATGGTTTTACATAAAAAGAGTCAAAATAGTTTTCCATTTACCCTTTGAGGTTCTTGATGGAGAAACCCTTTGTAATTAAAAAACAAAACAAAAAACATGGACCTGCTTGGTGGCCTAGGGGTAAGTCTCAGTGCTTGCTATACCACGAAGGTCCACCAGGACAGCAGGCCTGAGTTCGATCCCCCACCAGAGAGCAAACCCACATGGCACAGAACAGGGGCAGGAATTTACAGATGATAGAATGGGTTTTGGTGAATTATGTTTATCAAAAGTACATTACCCCTAACCTGTTAGATAAAGAGCAGAAGTTTTACAACTAGTGGCACCCAGTGTGAGATAATTCATAGAGTTTAAGTCAAATTAAGTAGTTTGTTCTGAAAGATTCTAAATTCCTGTTCTATCTCAATATGTCTCATTTTTATTAACTCAGACTCAGACGACAAATCTGTTTTAAAATTTGCCAGAGATTAGAACATATTTATGTTTGTTTTAATGTTCATAATCAATTGTAGTCTCACACTGGCTTTTCATGTATCTCTTTATGTCTATACACCTGTGAATTAAACTCCCTTGTTACTCAAAAACATCATTCCCAGTCACCAGAACAGATCAAAATTGATAGTGTAGCACACTAACTCAGAATGCATTATTTTAAGATGTATGCATTTTCAAGATTTGTATGTTCTTATGCTTTAATATGCAAATGCAATAGTCTCAGTTCTCTCAGTGTTGTGTGAAATCAGTTTACAGTATGCCTTTTATTTTTGTATTGGTTCACATCGGGCGTTTCAAAAATATTTATTTAGAATTAATTTAGGGCCTCCCTGGTGATCTAGGGGTTGAGTCTCAGTGCTACCACCTTGTTGGCCCTCCACTTCAGCCTGAGTTTGATCCCCAGTCAGAGAGCTGACCCACATCCTCTCCTGCCTCACCCACTGCTCCGCTCAGCAGTGTATTTCAGTAGATCTGTCTTTCTGCTCCCCGCTCTGTCTCTGGTGAATCCTCTCATCCCCTACTACACATCTGGCATATGCCCCAGTTCTTCTACCCAAAAATAAATAAGTAAAACCTTAAAAGAAAAGAAGAATTAGTTTAGGCGGAGAATATTTCACTGGTAATTTGCACATACAGTTATACTTTCATCTCCGAATCACAATGTGAAGTGATTATAAGAAACTTTTAAATGGAACAATTATTTTTTAATTACAGTATTAGTTTATTATGATGGGAAAATACATAATTTTATTTCTAAAATGTTCTATAAAAAATTAAATGTATTTGGGTCATAGTAAGTCTCTATGAAGGTAAATATCTATTACAGTACCAGCATTTTAAAATTACATTAAATCTATTATACAATCACATTTCTAAACATAAAATATTGTAGTTGAATATGGGTCATACATTATAGATATAAAGGGCACTGCAATAAAAACATTTATTATTTATTATTTACTTCTAGATTTTCACTAGGTGGCAGACTTAGATAATGTATCATTTCTCAGTTTAACATAACATAAATGGTATAAATTCATTTGTATAAAACAAATGGCATGGGCCTCCCTGGTGGCACAGTGGGTTAAGCAACGCACTATGAAGCAAACCACAGCCACTGCAGCATGAGTTTTATCCCTGCTGCCGGCCAGGGAGGGGACCCACATGGCGCAGCAGACCTCTACTATCTCGCCCGCTGCTCCCCTCAGCAGTGTGTTTCAGTCAGTTTGCCTGTTCTGCTCCCCACTCTGTGTCTGGTGAATCTTCTCAGTCCCCACACTTCTAGCCTGCATAAATAAATAAATCTTTAAAACAAGTGGCACATTACATAAATTTTTTTGTCCTATTTAATTTCAGTTCTATAAGTCAGTTAAATACAATGACCAGGTCATGCCATCATATGACCCACTCTTTCTAAGATCTCAAATATATCTAGCTACTTGGAACTAAATTCCTATTTGATAGGTATCAGAAAAAGATTATAAACAGGACTCCAAATAATATATATGAAAAATAAGTCATTTTTTATAAAAGAAAATTTAAAAATTTCCACAAAATGGAATAAAATTTTGATTTGTTGGCAACTGTGCTTTCCTTATGAATTTCTTCCTGGCCTTATGGACCACTAGTTGCTTCTCACAAGTTATCCAGTCATTAGTGTCTTAATGCTACTTAATCTGTGACCAGTCAGTTACACTTGCCATCCCTAGAAAAATGTGTACAGTCTTAGCATTTATGAATGTTTGCAGTTCTATTGTTTAAAGGCAGGACTATCACTTTATCCTTTTTTGTCCTGTCTCCTGGAGACCAGAGCTTTCCAGTAGCAAACACTTTAAAATTATATATTAAATTAGATATTAACTATTGCATTAAAAAACAGTAAAAAGTTATGAGCAATTTATTATTAACTTACTATGAATTTTATTATGAACAATGAAAACAATAAATGACTACCATTTAGGGGAAAGAGAGAAATGGAGATTACAAATGATTAAAATAGCATTGAATTTTAATTTGTGAAACTCCAACACGTTGCTAGATAGTCTTAATAATTTATCATTTTTATTTGGGTCACCTGAGCTCCCTTCCAGTGGCCACCTACCTACTCATTAGAGCGGCAAGGGGGATTGTGTGGTGCTCTAACCTGACCGCTTAGGTGTGACCCGCACTCTAGTACCTACTGGAATGTTACCTTAAGTGTGTTACTAGCTTGCTCTGACTTTGGTTTGCTCATCTGTAAACTCATAATTGCAGGAAAATTGTAGTTTCCTTGGATGTGAAACAATAACAGTAACTCTTCTGACTTCTAATACAAATTGGAGCAGCGAGGCAGATGGTGACCCACGTGTCATGCAGTGCCACAAACTCCGCTGTCTGTCTTAGCTTATTCTAGAGAACCACGTTGGGTGTCATGCCAGACCAACACAGGCTTGCCCTGTAGACCTGAACGTACCTCACAGCCTGGTACAGAGCAGCAGAAGGCCCAATAAGGGAAAAGTAGAATCAAGTTTGAGGCATATTCCCTCAACTTCTCTCAGGGAAGGAGAAGGTAGAGATGGGAATATGAGGTGAGACGGTCCCTACCTCGTGCTGTGAAGATTCTGAGTTAATACATGAAAAATTCATAGCTCTACATGTTTCCAATATTATCACTTGAGGACATTTTTTAACCTTCAAAAAGTGAAAAAAGTAAAAAGACAAATAGGAAACTCCAGGTCCGTTAATTTTTCTTTTTAGAAGTTCAGAGCATGAGTATGGGCTATATTATTTAAGTAACTCTACAGAGTTTTATGCTCATTGACCCATCTTAGTGCTATTATTTATTCATTTTATTTCCTCTCATCATAACTTATAAAATAATGTCTGTGGAATACTCATAGGAGGGTAAGTATCTCTACTGGCATTGTTATTTAGAAATATTTATTAAATAAATCATTTTGAAACTAACAGATGGTGTGAAGTGTGTAGGTGGCAGTTCCTAGGCTTGGTGCCTTGTGCCAGCTGCACAATCAATTGATGTTTTTCCATCAGGCCATTCTAATTTTTCAAAAGTTTCTGAAACAATGAACTTTAATTTATAAAACATGCACTCATTTGTGACTTTTGAGCAAAAAGAATAGAGCATTAAAAGAAGGTGATGTGGAACAAGTTAAGTAGTGTTATTCTATACAATAATCCTGTTAACATACCATACTTTCATTAATTTTATCTCCTAAGCCAAAAACACACACACGAGAATTGATAAATCTTTACTGTAATACAGTTTTTTTTTATTTTTATTTTTTTAAATTTATATATACTTGACATCAATTGTAATCCCCATGTATTCCCCATCACCATATATTAATTCAAGGACTATGAGGAGCATTGAGCCTTTAGGGGGCAGCTGACTTTCTACTGTAATGCTGTGTAAAAGGAGTAGAGTCGAGGATAAAACCAAGCAGAGATTAGTTCAAACCTTGTGTAATAAATGGTGCAAATCACGTGTTGGGAAGTCAGTGTGGCAAGAATGATTTTGACTTTGAGCAATTTAAAAATTTCATCTCAATTCAGTGTGAAAAAAACTTTAAATAATGGCTGGACTTTCAAAATACAGAGACTGAGGAGAAAAGTAGAGGAAAAAGAACTCATTTCAAGGATAAGTGACAACATAGAAAAGAGAAAAAAGCTAAAAAAAATAATAATACCACTACTAAGAAACAGTGCTTTCTGTATGTCAATGTGCTGTTTAACAAAGCATATTTGCCTGTTCTGCTCCGCTTTATTTCTGGTGAATCCTC
Organism: Galemys pyrenaicus; assembly: GCA_019455555.1. Classification (NCBI taxonomy): domain Eukaryota; kingdom Metazoa; phylum Chordata; class Mammalia; order Eulipotyphla; family Talpidae; genus Galemys; species Galemys pyrenaicus. Next base: position 365,805 of record JAGFMF010011620.1, read on the forward strand.
TCACCTCCACACCTCTGGCCTGTACCCCAGTACTTGTATGCATAAATAAATCTTTTTTAAAAAAAGCTTATCTATAAAATTCACAACACCCTTCCTTTACAGAATCTGGGCTGTAGCATTTCCTTCATCAACTTATTGGACACAAAAGAAGTCATCCCTGAACACTTCTATGTTTTTCCTGGGCTGCAAAAGTTATCAAAACAGCATCAGACCTGTTAGCAAAGGAAAAACAATTTAATAACGTACTTATGGAGAATTTACATGGTTGTGCATTCTAAAGGATAGTGAAGCAGACCAGGAGAACTTTTTTTAATATAAAATTTTTTTAAATTTACATATATTTGACATCAATTGTATCCCCATGTATTCCCCATCACCGTAACACCAGTGCACCATCACCTCAGTCCCCCATGCTCCCGTCTGCCCTCCACCCTTYCCCTCTTCCCTCCCCACCAAGTGTCCCCAGTTTGTCCTTGTCTTTTCATTTTTGGTTTTTGTTTCTTTCTTGTTGTTATTATTATTATTATTATTGTTCTTATTCCTTTCCTTGATCCTTTTTTGGTTCCCTTATATTCCCCCTAGGGGAGGAACCATCTGGTATTTTTCTTTTGCCTTCTGACTTACTTCGCTGAGCATAATCCCTTCCAGTAGACCAGGAGAACTTATCCTGGTTTTTGGGGACTGGAACATCAAAGACAGAGAAGGGAAGACTTGACAAGACAGACAGAAAGAGGTGACATCACCCTTACTCAGAGTAAAGAGATTCTTAGAACATGGTCACCAATAAACCTAGAACTGGAGGGGAAAAAAGCCTCAAACGTAAAAGTTCTAGTCATAACTAGAACAGTGATCGCTTCTTCAATTAGCAAAAGTGCAGAAGTTTGGAACATGGTCTCTTCCTTGATTTGGAGGGGTGAAGGACTTAGGCAAGAACAGAAGTTTCTTTTCAGGGTCCTCACTGCTCTCAACCCAAAATAATACGCTTCCTTTAATGGTAATACACCGTCAAAGGCTTCCAGGTGTGGAGCTTGATTGCCCTCTAGTTCCCATATAACATTAAAAAACAGCTAAAGAAAATTATCTTCTGGGAGACCCCCCTTGTGGTGCAAGGGGTTAAGATGCAGCACTACGATCCTATCCACAGCCACTGCAGCATGAGTTCGATCCCTGGCCAGGGAGGGGACCCACATGGCTCAGCAGACCTCTCCTGCCTCGCCTGCTGCTCCCCTCAGCAGTGTATTTCAGTAGATCTGCCTGTTCTGCTCCCCACTCTGTCTCCGGTGACTCTTTTCAGCCCTGCACCTCTGGCCTATACCCCAGTTCTTGTCTGCATAAATAAATAAATCTTTAAAAAAAAAAAGAAAGTTATCTTCTGATGGGATGGTTTCACTGATGTTATTTCTATCAAACTAATTACAATTTACCTAGATTAAGAAGCACAATAACATATGCTCTCAAAATGTAATTAAGCTATGTAATGCTGATTATATTTCTTATTTTAAGGAGTGGAATTTACAAAAACACCTGATGATATAATTTTCAAAGGCTTTGATCAAGTAAGGTATTACTTCAGTATTAGTCAATTAAGAAAATTAAGAGGACAGGGCCCCCTGGTGGCACAGTGGGTTGAGTGCCACACTGTGAAGCATCTATAGCACAGCCACACCTGTTAGATCCCTGGCCAGGGAGGGGACCCACGTGGCACAGCAGACCTCTCCTGCCTCGTCCACTGCTCCCCTCAGCACTGTTTTTCAGTCAGTCTGCCTGTTCTGCTCCCAGCTCTGTCCCTGCTGAATCCTCTCACTTCCTGTGACTTTTGCCTGTGCCCAGCTCTTGCGTGCATAAATAAATCTTTATTAAAAAAAGAAAGAAAGAAAATTAAGAGGACATACAGTTTTCACAGGTGATTGAATGGTATGCTGAAAGAATATTTGAAATTTAGAGTCCTACCTGGGATGGATAACGAAAGCCCAGTGAAGATAGACCTGAGAAACTAATGTCAGAAAACAAATGTGAGAAAAGCCTGACCACAGGCTGGACCCATTTATGCTGCTTAGTAGGTATGCAGTGCTCTTTTCCCTAGGAGAAGGGAGGCATTTAGGCAAATACCCAATCAGCACTCATCTATATTGCTAAAGTTCAGATCAGGGCTTGCATTTTAAAAGAAATGTGTACCTCTATGAGGAACCAAGGTAAACACTGGAGCATATGGAAGACAATGGCACTTTATCTCAACTTGCATTTTGATTTTGCTCTTTTCCTTCCAGATTTCCCTGGCCCCCTCTGCCCCTTTGCTATGGTGGCCCCTTTCCCAGAGGGTGGCCTAGACTTGTGGTAAGCTTTTGGGCCTAGATAGCTTCACTTGGGGCCAACCCTATTTGTCTGGGCATTTACCCATGAGGGCATGAGTAATTTGGGGTGTTTCATGGGGAAACTATTTTAACTATATTCTTTCTTTTCTCTTTGTTGTGCACTAAGTGTATTAACATTCTTTTCTATTGAAGTTCTCATGCACTAAGAGTATGCTTTTTCTTGATGTGGTGGATGACAGAACCCATTTAGAGCAGATGGATTTGGGGATCCTGGGTTACCCCTCATTCTTCCACTAACAGAAGTTTACATCCTGCATATTTTCAGTCAGTTCTAGTCTGAGTTCAAGGTATGGGTTCAGCATGGTGGTAGGAAAATTATGTGGTCATTGCTGAGTTAAACATTTATTGTCTGGGGAACAAGATTGATTATCACATGAAGTGGTTACCACAGGAAACCTCAAAATATTATAACCCAGAGCTACCAAGGAAGCATAGATGTCAGGTAAGAATCCAGTAATCAACAACAAAAAGGCATTTGTATGGTTTTATCTTGTCCCTTTACTTTATGGAAAAGTATTATGTAAATGAGTGGATGCCTGCTTTTTATTATTATTATTTTTAGTATGAGGTGAATAGGAAAAAGCTAACACAGAGCAACAACATGTGAAAATTCTAGGGATCCTTTTGAAACATTATCAGTTGAGCTTTAGTCTGAATTTATTACAATGAAATGCTATTTCAAGTAAAATATTTCCTCCTCTGAGAAGTTTGTTATGGCAAGACTTGACATTTAAGATCCTATACTATGAAAATGGGGAACCAGAGAGAGCAAAGAACTCCCATTATAGACAATAAGTTCATCATGCAAAATTTTTGCCAATCAGCATGTTCTTAGAAATTTCCATCTCAGTATTTTCTACAAAGTAACATTCTAAATTCTTAAATCGGCTTTATGAGTTTCTCTTCTATGCTGGGAGAAATTGTCTAATAGAAGCCAAATGATTTCATTTATTTTTCTTATTGTGCTAAATAGTTGGTTAAAATATTTTTTTGGAAAAGTGTTTAATTTTTCTAACATTTTACAGAACATTTTATGTGGCACTGCCTGCTCTTGTAATTGCATGTTAATTTATGCTAGGGTAAGGATTCACTCACTCATAACTATGTTGCTATAAATAATACCATATTGGGTTGTTAATGAATACAAATGTTTTGTGGTTTTTGCCTTTAAATGTAGGTTGTTTTCCAGTCTCAGTATTATCACTGAGCTTACACACCCAGCCAACATGAGATTCATGCAATTCAGAGCCAAAGACTGTTACTCTCTTGCTCTTTCAAAACTGGAAAAGGTAAGAATCCACATTATTAAGTAAACTAGATTTGACATTGGTAAAAAGAGTAACTAGAAGTTTCTCTGGATAGAAAGAAAAGCTATAAGGTATTAAACATAAAAATGCTTTTTGAACTATTTCTGTGCTAAAATCTTAATTTATAATTTAAAAATTGTGGGTTGATGGATTCGAACTTTTTATATCCATGATGGATTTACCACTAATCATTAACTGATGGCATGTTATATGATGGAATTAAGCACAGTGGGAATGTGTCATTACTTATATATCCATAATATCACAAATCATTTGCTGTACCAAGAAATTTATATTTATATAGTGCTTTACAGTTTTCAAACTTCTTAAGATATTATAAAAGTTGTAAATTTTGTTGAAAGTGAGTTTCCCAAATGTCACCAACACAACTTCAGATTAGTCAATTTTATTGCTTACCTACGTAGGAGAGATTGTCAACTTAAGACAGTTTTGGAAATGCCTCAGAGCAAGGTCACATTTTATTAAGAATTGGAATTTCATTTAATGAAGGTCAATAAAAGGGAGAACTTGATTAGGGTTGGGAAAGGATCTGGAAAATTCTAGCAGTGAGATTGCAGTCATATAATGTTACATTATAATGTAACTGCAGTCACATAGTATGTGTCCAAGCTGAGTGTGGGGGTAGATGAATTTTGCACTCAGTGTTTTCTTGCTACTACTATATTGGGAGAATTTGATGTAAGATTGAGAGTGACTCAGTCTTATACCTCTAAAAATATGTTAAATATACCACCTTTTTTGTTCATAGTAATACGAGAGTGGAAGATATGCTGGCCTTACACTTTTTATCAGTTTTTCTTTCCTGAATTTTATTTTGTTACTTATACCAGATACAGTCTGGTTCCTGAGAAACTTACTGTTGAGGAAGGTCACTTCTGCATCCCTTTTGCTTTCCATCTTCAAAACTTGGCAATGTATGAGTTGACTGATAAGAAAATTGTAGTTAAAAGTCAAATATGCCCATGCCACAGAAGAAGGGAAGGACTTTTTAATCAATTCCTGGGAGGCATATTTAGGAAGATTCAAATTTTGTTGACTAAGAAGTTATCTATGGCCAGAAGAATATAGAAGTGGCTAGAGTCCATTGGATAATTACAGATTCATCTATATAAGGAAAGGTCTTTGCAAATGACTGAGTCTTCATGGTGAATCCATCCCTGAGTGCCCTCAGGGTTTCCTTTTCCTTCCAATCTATTTCATTCCATGTTAGCAGTCTCGTGGTTCTGAGAGTGAAAATTGAGGTCAATCCCTTCTTTACATGTAGGCTGTATGGCTTATAGTAGGTCATGATGCCCTGTTGCTTTTTTTGTTTGTTTGTTTTTGAAAATAAGCTCGATAGGTAAATATGTACACCTGTTTCTGCTCACAGCTGATTGGCCATGGTATTGATTGGTATGGAAATATAGCTAGCTTACTATTTGAAGTGATTGTCTATATATTTGTATTCTGCATACATGAAAAAAATTAAGCTTAGTAAACTGATCTTTATTTCTAATATTTAAGTAAATGCCCAGTAATATTTTCTAGTTATTGTTGGTTGAGGAAAAGATGGGTTTTTATTCTTTCAAACTTAACAATGAGTATCATAATTTTCTCTTTCTACAATTAGATGCACCTGCACGTTACACATGGGACCTTTACCTTAAGAAATAATTTATTCAGGGGGCCTCCCTGGTGGTGCAAGGTGATAAGCACCACACTATGAAGCATCTGCAGCCACTGTAACACAAGTTCAATCCCAGGCCAGCGAGGGGACCCACATGACGCAGCAGACCTCTCCTGCCTCACCCACTGGTCCCCTCAACAGTTTATTTCAGTGGATCTACCTGTTCTGCTCCCCACTCTATCTCTGGTGGATCCTCTTACCCCTCTGCACCCTTGACCTGTATCTCAGTTCTTGTGTGCATAAAGAAATAACCTTAAAAAATAAAACACAATCAAGGTTTAAAATTAGAAACACAGGTCAGCTTCAAAGTGCTGAGCACACTTTTCCATTTAGTAGTTGTCATACAAACTGCAGGGATAAAATCTGTAACAGTGAGTGGAGAACTTTGGATGGTTTTGCTCTGGAGACTTTACATAAACGAGGGTTAAATTTTGATGTACGCCTGGTAAACCAACTAGTCTGACAGGTGGTTTCTATTGATAACAGAAGGGATACTGTTCTCTGTGAAAGTCCACCCAGTGAAGAATATCCCCACAGCAGCTTTCAATAGGGAAAGGAAAGAACTAAAGACACAGAAGTTTCACTGTCCTATGATAATGATATAAACAATGACTGTGAACCCCCACCTCAACCCTTGTGAAGAGGAAATTCCTTCAATATTTGTTAAAATTTGCTGTCTTCTGGGATCCCCTTATCCACTGTTTTGTATGACTTTGTCTCTCACCTCAAGCTTCTTCCTTCTCTGCTGTTATTCATGTCACTTCAGGGCTACATACTTCTTACAGTCTCTGCAGTGTTTGCATACTGCATCATGGTTGTTGCAGTTTGACACTATCTAAACATTTCTAAGCTTATGGATAATTTAAAATCTAAAGATTTTTTCAGACTAGATTGCTAATTTCTCTCAAAAATTTGATAAATTTCATTCAGTTAACCTGCTTCCCTGCAAACTGTCAGCAGAAAAGTACTTAAAGTTCTTTCTTAAATATATTATTATTATTAAATATATATTATTATATATATTTCCTTGCTTCCTTGATCCATGCATTGCTCTCTTATTTGCATGGAAGCTACCTTGAAATTATTGTGACAACAAGGTTTTGTTATTTCCTGTATTTTGTCCAGTTTTATGACATATTCTGTTGGCATCAGGAAACAAATTCTTTTTAAATATGAAGGCTTTTAATCTTTGAGCTTTCTACTTCCTGCAAATCCTACTGAAACTAATTTTTACCTGAGTAGCTATCTTGTATTGTCCAACAAAATGCAGCAGGTAACAGTAAACCCAACCAATATTAAACATGGAAGATTTTATGGACCAGGTCTGGCAATGGCACATGACATTAATTCTTAAGCCTTGGCTGAACTCAATCATATGGCTACACTTAATGTCAGGGAGACTCAGAAATGGTGTTCAGTTTGTCCCTAAGAGGAACTGGGTGTTGGCTTTCATGGACAGTCAGATTCCCTGTCACATGTAATAAATAGCACTTATATATTCTTGAAATTTGAAGCTATCAAAATAGTGTCTGAATATCAGAGCTGGCATTTTCATTGGCCTTTTCCTTTGTGTTGTCCACTTTTGTTGCTGTTTTACTTTGTTTTATATAATCCTTATTGAATATTCCCATCACTGTCATTGTTTCCTTCAATACACCTTATTGAAGACTAACGTCTTTGGTCCTGTCAGCCATTGACACTCCTCCTAATAAAATAGTCTAGCAGGCAACAGAAATGCAGTAAAAGCTGAGCAGAGAAGATGACAGGTAACACTGAAGTCAGGAACAGAGGGAACTAGTGGGAAAGAAAGAAATTCTCATTTCAACTCCCTCTAACAACTTACTTCGTTACTCTTGTTTTGATGCATATCATTAAAAAAATCTTCTTATTCATGCTTATGGCACAATTTACTTCAAGAACACTTCCTTTAAATTTCCTTTGAACTATCCCCACTCTCCAATGATGATCATAATTATACTTTAGCAATCATATAGTAATTACACACTGATCCAGGAAGCAAAGTAATGAAAATGTGAGATGAATAGTGTGGTATAATACGTAAATATATTTAGCCTCTTTTCCCTAGATTTTATCCTGATACAGAACTTTAAAAACCCTTAGAATTTCCTGAGTTACAGGAGTATCTATTCTTTCTCATACCTTTCAACCAAGCCTGATTTTATACTAACAAGCAATTCATGGAGGAGACCAATTCTGAACACCTTCAGGATGAAGCTGCTCTTGTTACCAGAGAAAGTATTTACATGATTTGGGGAGGAGAGAGGGCTGGATATTGAGTTTAATCATGTGCTTAATGAATTATTTGATCATACCTACCTACCCATACATACCTACCTGACAAGGTTTTGAGAGCTTCCTTGGCAGAAATACTGAAGCAGAAAATTGAAGCAGAAATACTGAAGAAGAAATACTGAAAGAAAGACTGAAGTCAGGACTCTCCAGACTTGCCTTAGACCTTCCATGTGCTAATCATTTGTATTTATATAAGTAAATGACAATTACTAAGTATAATACCTTAGTGAGTTGCTATAAGTCTAGCAAATTATGAGACCTGAGGGGGTTCTTGGAAGCCCCAAATTTGTAACTGGGCAGACAAAAGTATTGTTGACGGGCACTAGGAATTTACATCTAGTGTCTACAGTGGGAGCAGTTTGATGGAACTGAATTTGGTATACCAAGGAAATGAACACCTACTTCTGACTTAATCTTAAATACCTTTTTATATGACCGAAATTGCAGAAGAGTTCCTTGAAAGTGTCTATCCTTAATGCTATCATTATATGTAATTTAAACCCACTGGCATACAGCTAATGCCATCATCTCCAAACCACTGAAACCAATCATTTAAATGTTAGAGAATTTATGGGCTTGATATCTAGGCTAGTAAAGTATAAAATGTATTATAATATAATGTTCATAGACCAAAACTGGGGTACACTTAACTGCCCTTTCTTAACTGTCTCACTCTCATTCTTAGGTGAGGCTATTTGTTGGTCTGGAAAGCCTTTTCACCCTCATAGGCATGGCAAATATGGTGGAATAACTTCTCTTGTTCCTTGTTTGCTGAGTCCCAGTTTCATTTGTTTATTCCAGGAAATCCCAGGGGCCAGTTCAGTCTCATAACATCATGACAGCCAGCAACACAGTTAGCCTCATGCATCCTCAAGCCTCATGCTTTGACTAGTCCCACCCATTCTTAAAATAGGGCAATGGAATGCTTTCCTTCTCTTGAGAATCCCCAAAATTACTGCTTTTGAAATAGGAGTTTCCTCTCATTGCCTCAAGAAGTGAGAGCTGATTATTTTTCAGTTTGCTTAACTGTATCTTTCTTCTAATAAAGGAAAGTTGGCAACAAAAGAAACCAGCATTTTTGAGGTTGTCATTTAAGTACAAGATTAACTTCATGATTAAGGAATTCTTCTAGTGGATGGTAAATTGAGTAAAAGGGAGATTGTGTGGTGAAGGATGGAGCTGTACTTTAGTGAGGAACATAATGTATTATATACAGACGTTGACTTATAATGATGCACACCTGAAATCTATAAAGTTATAATGCAAAATATCTTTACAATAAAAATGAAAAAATATATCTAAGCTTAAACAAACATGTTCTCTCCATGCCTTCATTTATTAAGTGGAGATAGTGGCAACTATCTTTTAAAAAGAAGTTTTTAAAAAAGAAAAACCCAGACACTGGAATACACAAGTGCACACACAATTTTGGTCTTCTTGTTGTTGCCATCTAAGGAAGCTTAGCTGGAGATTGGTGTGACTGGCACAACTTGAAAAGCAACCGGAGAAATGAAAACTCACATGACAGGTTCCTATCTGCTTTTTATTTCCTCCTCACATAGAAAAATGTTCAAAAGCAGATCTTCTAGGTGTTAAAATAAATTATGTGACTTTAGGTTTTCTTTTTACTCTTAATTAAATGACTTTAATGTGCTTGTTCCTTTTATTACATCACCTTGATGCCTGTTCAGAAACATGTGTGAAAACTAATGAAGTGTTTAATGTACGAAAGAATTGACCTTTCTTAGCTATTGAGTATTTTAGTTAAGAAAACTTGGTCATTAATATTAAAGGAACACATTAAAAATGTAATGGTAAAGTAAAATAATGACACACACACATTCATAAATTAAAAACATATAATGAAAATGTCCTTCACATGTGTCAGGAAAATATAACTAAACAGATAATTTCACAATACAGAATGCTCACCAATGTCTCTCTCTCAACTTTTTGAACAGAAAGAACGAGAGAGAGGTTCCAATTTGGCCTTCATGTTTCGACTGCCTTTTGCTGCTGGGAGGGTGTTCAGCATCAGCATGTTGGACACACTTCTGTATCAGGTGTGCAGTGCTTCCTGTTCTTGTCGACTGTTTATATTGCATCTGGATGTTATGAAATAAATGTCTTATTTAGTGTTTCTCATGGACTTGTTCATTTAAAGTACCTTTAAAAGTAATTCCGTATTTTAGTTCATGCACTTAATGATCCAATGTGCCTACAAAATGTGTTGTAAGGAAAAATTCTTCAGGGTAGTCTATGAGATAGATTGGAAACATTCAGCGTCCTCCAGTGTTAAATGTGATAGTCAAATACTTTTTTGCACATTACTCTAAGCATGTTACTGGACTTAATACAAACTAAAAAAAAACAGATAGCAAAGCAAAATAATGCATCATTAAGATTTTTTTCTGGTTTTGAAAGATACCAAAATCAATGTCAGTAAACTGATAAAACAATGATGTCCTAAGACTCAGCTAATTATTGCATACTTTAACAAATGTATAAAACAGATTTTGCAACAAAAATCTTTGCCAAACAAAGTGCCTAAGTTAATATTGTCAATTTAGCCTAACTGAGAAGTTCATGGATGTTATTTCACACAAATACATTTTGATCTTTAAACAGATAAAAAGCCAAAAACATCTGGGGGAGACAGGGTGGGAAAGAAATAAACTGCCAAAAACTGAACATTTGTAATATTTCATATAAAGTAATAAGGTAAATTCTTTTTTTTTTGCAATCAGAGAATAAATTTATTTTTAATTTTTATTTTTTTTACATTTCCCCCTTTAATTTATATATAATTGACATCAGTTGTAATCCCCATGTATTCCCCATCACCATATCACCATCACCTCAGTCCCCTGTGCTCCCATCTCCCCTCAACCCTCCCCCTACTCCCTCCCCACCAAGTGTCCCCAATTTGTCCTTGTCTTTTCATTTTTGGTTTTTGTGTCTTTATTGTTATTATTATTGTTGTTCTTATTCCTTTCCTTGATCCTTATTTGGTTCCCTTATATTCCTCCTAGGGGAGGAACCATCTGATATTTTTCTTTTGCCTTCTCTCTGAGCATAATCCCTTCCAGTTCCATCCATGTTCCTATGAATGCGTCTAGTTTTTCTTTTTTGATTGCTGAATAGTATTCCATCGTGTATATGTACCACAGCTTCCCAATCCACTCATCTGTTTTTGGGCATTTCTAAAGATTACCACCAATGCCAAAAATGGTATTTGCAAAACTTTAATTTGATGACTTTAATCTCAAATTAGGCATGAAAGCATTTTGTTGTGCCTTTTCACTATCAAATTCCATATTTTATGTACCCTCTTCTACCATACTTGACTGAATATCAAAGCTTTTCTACTGGTCTTTGGGCTAATTATGCCCATGAGTAATCCTCTAACAATGTCAGGTTCATCTGTGTTTGCCAGATGAAAAGGAATAAATATGGATAAACGGTGTAGCTTGCACTGAAGTTTCCAGACACATTCTCTGGTCATAAAATCCTTTTCACCTAGAGGAAGCATATACCTCTCCCCCATCTCAACCCCCAACGCTCACCCCGCCACATGTACTTCCAATCTCTTCATAGAGGATGGAGCAGAGATCTTGCCTGAAAAGAAATGTTGAAACTGATCAATGGCCATCATTAGCAGTCAAACACTTAATATCATTATTGTGCCAGTACGTTTCATGCTTTCATTCTTAACAGTATACTATACTTTATGCTATGCCATTTTTACACTATAGCCATAGTTCCATGTGCTTAAATATGCTTATGAGGAAGATTAATATATAAGCTAAATAGAAAGGAAAGCATTCATTGGAATGGATAACTATTTTTTTTTGCATATTTTTGGCATTACTTTTTTTTAGCAGTACTCTTTTTTTTTTCATTACATTTTTTCATAGTACTTATTTCTCCCTCTTCATGTTTGCCTATGTTTTTGTTATAAAAAATTAAGGAAATACTGTTCTCTGGAGTTATTACAGGAAGAATAGTTTCCAAAATATCCATCACTTGGGTACCTTTCCCCATCATCACCTGAGATACTTTCCAGTACACTTTTCAGATAGGTAAAGATTGCTCACTTTTGGGTTAGAAAATATTAGAAATGTAAAACATATATATATGTCTGTGTATATATTTTAAAATTATATAATAAGCATTCTTTTATTCTTAAATATACTAAACACCATCAAATACATTATTAATGATTTAAGTCCATACTCTTATATTTAAGAGTGATTATTAAACTAGAACAGCGTAGAGATTGACTGTTAATATAACTGCATCCTAGACATCAGTTCATTTGCTTCCTCAAAGAAAGCTATGATACAGGCAATATTATCAACCACAGTTCATTCAAGTATTTTTGATAGTCTCTATTTTATTTCAACTCATAGCTTTTATCGCATCTAACAGTATGCATAACATATTAGCATATCAATGTGGCCTGAGTTCCATCCCCTGCCAGGGAGCTGACCCAGGTATGGTGCAACAGACCTCTTCTCTCATGACTGCTGTTCCCCTCATTGTATTTCACTGAATCCACCTGTTCTGCTTCCCACTTTGTATCTACTGAATCCTCCCATGCCCCTCATCAAAAATCTTTTAGATATAAATAAATCTTTAAAAAATAAGCAAATCAAATAGTCTAGAGAGAAATTATTTGCCATACATCACTAAGAGAGGTTAATTATGCTCATTTGTTTAGAACACTGACAAGATCGATTTTCATTTCCTTTTTAAAAATATGATATGAAGGATCTCCCTGGTGGTGCAAGGGACTAGGGCGTAGCACGGTGAAGCTGTCTGCAGCCACTGTAGTACGGGTTTGGTACCCCCGTCAGGGAGCTGAACACGGCACAGTGGACTTCTGTGGTGGAGCCTTCCTGTCATGCCTGGTGCTCCCCTCAGAAGTGTATTTCAGTGGATCCACATGTTCTGTTTTTCACTCTGTCTCTGGTGGGTCCTCTCACGCCCTGCACCTCCGGGCTGTGCCCCGTTCTTATATGCATAAATAAATATTTAAAAATAAAAAATAAAAAAAAATCATGTGAGAAATTTCCCAGTCCAATATTCTACATCTTATATTTTAGTAAGAGTAGAAGGTTTTTTTTATTTTTTTAAATTTATTTCCTTTTTCATAAGGTCTTAATGATGTTAGGAGAAGTAACCTATATATATGTATCACTACCATTTGGAAGTGCAAAAATGTTTCCCTCCCTGGCTATTGTACACATAATAAATAATATTTTGTTTATATTGCAGTCCTTTGTGAAGGATTACATGATTTCTATCACCAGACTTCTATTGGGATTGGACACTACACCGGGATCAGGGTTTCTTTGTTCTGTAAGTTAAACTCTGGGATAGAAGATTGCCTCCTGGTGGACCGCTCAGATCTCTCAGTACTTGAGCTAACTCTTCTGGGTCGTATATATCTAATATATGTGTAATTAGCAGAGAGACTAGCACTTGTGCCTTCTGTTTGTTGCACAACTTTCTCAGTACTCGTGTAATTAGAATTTTGATGGGACAGTTTTTGTTTTGCTGGAGGGTCCTATGTACTCCAAGATATTTACATTTACCCAGCCGTGTCCACTAAATTTGGTAGCAGCCTTTAGTTGCTGCAACATTGAAAAAGTCTCCACATTTTCCAAATCTCCTAGTCAGTTTCCAATAACTATTGTCTATGGTTATTGAACTAAGACAATGCCATGTTGACAAAATTACATAGTTGTTTTTTTAAGTTTGGGTGAACCCCAAGGATGAGACTGAGGTTGAATGCAAGCCCTTATGATATGCCACTTGAGATTTCAAAGTATTAATGAATTCTGACTTTAAGAAGAAGAAAATAATATGTAGACAATTTTCATATGTGTTATAGATGAAAATCACTGAGGATGACCTATGGATCAGAACTTATGCCAGACTTTATCAGAAGTTGTGTTCTTCTACTGGAGATGTGCCCATTGGAATCTACAGGACTGAATCTCAGAAACTTGCTACATCTGAGGTTTGGAAATATCAAGATATTCATATTTTAGTGTTTAATCTGCTTGAAGACTGCCATTCCTAATCTTGGGAACTAATTTCTGAAAAATGCCATATAATGTTAAAAATGATACTGTCTGAGTACACAGTGTCCATTCTCAGAAATAAAAATCTATCAAATGTTTGTTTTAGGAAATTATGCCAGTGTTTAATAATATGTTGCTGGCTAGTGCATTGTTCTAGTTTGTAGATTTTGGCTCTGAAATGCCTTTTGTAGATATAACGTTTTTCATTTCTAGAGTATTGTCTGGAAGCAAGCAAGCTAATTCTAAGTAATCTTCTCACACATAAGAGGAGTTCCAGGACAAGTAATCTAGCTTTCTAATAAACTCCTTAATTTTTTATATGTTAACATTTGTTATATATTAACATTAACAAAAAAAAGTTAATTTGCACTGAAATTCATTTTTCTAAAATTAGATTAAATAGTACTCTGAAGGCAGGAGATAAAGCCCAGATTTTTTTCAGAGATAGTTCAGTAATTTTAAAAACAAACTAGATTTCTTTAATATGAAACAGAATTCCTGATGGCTGCAATTTCTGAGAACACCATATATTGATCTAGTCATGTTATGTGGTTTTTAATGGTTTTTATATCCCTTAGAAAAAAATCACCTTTTTAACTAGACTCTTTTGTGAAATAAGCATTTTGCATAAGCGCATGACCTTTCAGTATCCAAAAAGTTATTTCATATAAATTATGGCTTATGTTCTTAAAATAATTTTTTCTCCACATACTTAAATGCATTAGAAATTTTGGTTTGTCATTCATTTTATTGTTCTTATGCAAAGGTACCTCAGCTGTGAGGTTCACATCAATTTATATGAATTTTAATAGTCCATGTAACTGCTAAACCAATTTGTGATAAAATCACTCCATTCATGTAGCAAAATAAAAACCTGCCTAGGGCACATAAGAACGATTGAATAGATTTTTGTTTTCTTGTTAAAATTAGTAGTTTGATACTTAAATAAGTGATGTATAGGACTGTGAGATATACTTCTAGTTTTCTGAGGTGTTTGTTGATGGTTTCACATATTAAAAGGAACAATATTGCCATTTCTGCTCCTGAACTATGATTTGTTATTGGCTGTGAATCCTTTGGTTCACACTACAAAGAACAAGACCAAATTAAAAGGAATCAGGAATGACTCACAATAGAAAACATAAGTCAATTTAAATATTAAGATAGCCTGGACATACATGCATAAAAGTTTAAGAATATTGGATCTAAAAATGTATTGTTGATGAAAGATTAAGAGAAGTATTTTCATACCTAACCAAGTAATTTTCTTATTTGAACTTGGTAAGTATAAGAAAATTTCTATACAGTAGAGTATTAGGTTGTTATAGAGGTTTTGTGAGTTTCAACATAGTAAATTCTATCCTTGGTGAAGTCCAAGTCTTTGTCAGTTATTTTGTATGTGAAGGAACTTTGTTACATGTTGTTTACACTGTCCATAGGATAATTTGAGTATTTGTGTTGCTGTCAAAGAATATTTAACATTATATTTTGTCATTTCTTCACATCACAATAAAGACACTTCACTAGAGTGCTTACAAACACCTAAACTGTACCTATTTTTTAAATTTAAGTTTCATGTTCTTCTTAATGTAGGAAAAAATGAGGTTTAAGTTACTAAACTTAAATGAAGATAAAATAGGACCACCAAATATTTTTTCCAACAAAATATATAAATGAGGTGCAAAATTATTGTTATTCTACTTCTAAAATGAACAAAATGCTGCAGTTGAAGCCAGACATTTGGTGGAAACCAGGCTATAAGAATGAGCAAGGGAAATCCCCAGAATGGTGGGGAAAGTAACATCGGGTGTAAAGAACAATCTGGAACATAGATGGCAGAAGGCTTCAGAGTGTTTTCTTTAGGAAGATGAAACCTATAATTACCTGAATACATCTCAATGTCTTAATGGATTAATGGGTTATCACTAAAGGGTTCAGGATGGATTGTCAAGTACATATCTAATCAAAACAACTTATAAAATAAGGCAGTCATTAACCCTAAGAAGATAATAGCACCACCACCCCCCAAAAAATATATATGCAGGAATTGAACAGTAACCACATTTACTTTATTGGCTCATGTGTAAATTGTATTTAGTCATAATATGCTCTGAGTTTGATCTAACCAAAATTAGACCTCAGCAATTTAAAAAAATGCAAGATTGTAAAAATGGAAAAGATTAATTTATCTTCTTCCATTGTGAGATATCAATAGAATAAAGCAGAAACTAGATAAGCTAAGAAATAACAATCAAACGTATTATATAAGACAGCGAGATGAAAACCAACATATTCAATGAAAATATGAGCACAGCTCATATGAGCACAGCTGGCTCCTCTTTTATCTTGTCATATCACCATGCCAGCATTTATAGTTCCATCTCTATGTGTCCATTTAAGGGAAATTTTATAATTGTCAGAATTTCCTGATAGGAAAAATAAAATGTAGAAGATGGACAAATACCCATGCTCCTGTGGGGGACACATAAGGATGATATTTCTGTCTGCAGAATATAGGAAATAAACGTTGAAAATAGGTAGCTAGTTCCAGGTTTGCTAAACTCATTGGTGGCAAAACCTCACTTTAATTATTGTGAGATTATGTGTAATATTTACTTCTTCCATTTAAAGTGAACAGTCAGGGCATTCCTGGTGGTGCAAGGGGTTGAGACGCAGTACTATGAAACTGTCTGCAGTTACTGCAGCACTATTTCAGTCCCCCACCCATGGCACAGCAGACCTCTAGTCTCCCCACTGCTCCCCTCAACAGTATATGTCAGTCAGTCTCCCCACTGCTCCCCTCAACAGTATATGTCAGTCAGTCTGTCACCCCACGCTATCTCAGGTGATTCCTCTCACCCCCTACACCTCTGGCCTATACCCCATTCTTGTATGCATAAATAAATAAAATCTTTAAAAAAAATGAAGTGAATAGTCATATTTTCATAGCAGAAAAAAGTACCACCAAGGGCCATTAGAGGTATTATCTTCCATACCTTATATTATGTAGTACTACCTTCCTCCAATATGAAGAATTCTAAGTTAATAAACATTCTAAATTAATAATTATTAATAATTCCAAATTAATAAAAGTTTATTCTTAGATTTCTTTAGTAAAAAGTGTGGAACTTCATTTGTGCTCAGTTTATAAGTTCAGTGAAAATCACATTTGCTTGATGTACATTAGAAGTAATGAATAATTTAACTAGAAAGTTGAAACACATTATTTTGTAGCATACTAAATACCAACATTTTTGAAGTACATACAATGAATATGTTACTCTCATTGTTGGTCACCTTCATAGTAAAAATAACCTATAGCTTTAACTAATGAGCATAATGGAATAATTTTCAATCATTAACTCTGTACTACTAAATTGGAAAGTAATATTTTATGTGTATTTGTATCCATAAATAGTTTATGTATAATAACAGATTTGCTTTTATAAAATGATATTAATAAAATGAATTTAATAATAAATATAGAATATTTTTGAAACTCTAGCTGCCCATTTTCAAATTTATTTAATTAGGAAACATGTTTAGAATTTTAAGACAGTTTCAAAGGTTCTATAATTAAATTTATTTTTAAATTAATTATAAAGGGTCTATAATTAAATTTATAATTAATTTATTATATGTATTTTATATTTGTATAATAGATGCATATAAAATATAATAGATACAAATATAAAATAATATAAAGTATACCCTTCAGATAGTGAGTTAGATTTGCATTATATTACACTAAAGAAAATAATTGAAAAATTTACATCACCCTATTGAAAAATAATGAATAGAATATTGATCCTTAGAACTGAATAAATAAGATACCCTGATTTATTTTATTGAGGTAACATTGGTTGACAATGTTGGTTGTATTTTAGAAGCATAAGGCCTCCCTTAAGATGCCGTCACCACACCACAGTGGCATGACTGGGCATATTAACTTCTAGATGCTATAGTCAATATGAAAAAATATATTATTTCTGTAGGTTTAATTAAATTGAATCTTTATGTAAATTTAAAGTATGAGGAAATAATTTATTAAAAGATCTAATTTTAAAAACAAATGTTAGTTTTTTTAACTGAAAAGGCATTTACTGAATTACATGGGAAACTGTATATTCATTTTTAATTTTTTGATTTTTAATTTTTCAATTCTATTTATTGAGGTAACATTGGTTTACAACACTGTGTGAGTTGAGGGGGTACAGGTTCATTCCTCTACAATGTGCCACAACCAGAGCCCAACTAAACCTCTACTGTAGTTCATTGGGTCCACTCCTGTCTTTGCCCTCCCCCTTTTTACCCTCTTTTGATAGCTTCAGTTCAATTGTACAGACATTGAATACAGTAATGATTATTGATGTCATGTCAGATTTTGTGACTATAGCATTTTTCATAAGCTTCTGCCATTTGCTTTATTTTCTTCACCACTTTACTTTTTATTAACCCTCAATAACACATTTTTAACAATAACAACAAAAAGACCTGAAGAAACTCCCTAACATGAATAACTCTCTGGAAAACTTTTAAAATAATAGCTATGCTTTACCAAGTTTTATTCAGGAGCTCTAGGATAAACAGTCAGACACAGTTTATAAGTGCAATGCAGTTATGTCATATTTTGTTCTTATTACAGATTGTTTCATGTACGTGTTGTTTAGTCATTGTTTAAACTGTATTTTGTATGTTTCTTTTTCCCTCCCTTTGTGTCAGTTTCGAGAAATAGCATCACAAGTAAGTATTTTGTTTGTCTCCCATTTCTCAAATAGTTTAATACATGACTTCAAAGCTGTTGAAGGAAAGGAATAGTTAAGACTTAATTTAATTTTCAGATTTTAACATAAAGCAAATTATTGAAGTTGAAATATATATAAATGCTCTCTATTTTCAACTTAGTGTATTTGTATTTCCTGATCAGATTACAAATCAGTTTTACCTGTTTGTCCTTAAATCATATTAATATAGTAATTCAGAAATCACATCTTTTATTATGTAAATATTGTGTTTATTGGTTATGGACTGTTTGTCTTTATGTGAGGTTCCCAACTTCAATCCAGTTGACTTGGTACAAAAGGAAATAGTGGGGATCATGTATTATAAAACATACCCTTTAGTTCTTATTTGATATATTATGTATGTAAACATAAAGTTATATTTTTAAAACTTTGATGTTATTTTCATCTGATTTGCATTTTTTAAACTTATTTGCCATTTTCTTCATTTAAACTATCATAATTGTCATTATGTTTTAAGCTGCATCAGTAAAAAAAGATTTCTCAAAAAGCTGACATGAAAATTTCATGTCTATTTATGAATTTAATTATTGGTTTTCACCATTCTCCACACATTTCATCATTTTGAGTAGATTGCCTTACACACTGTTTGCATCAATATACTTAAATCTACAAATAGTCAGTAGTCCTGTGATTTGAATAGGAGCCTCATAATACTAGTCAAACATAGATATATATGATGAACTCAAACACACAAACACACACACACACTGAGTCTAAGTTAATGTGTAATTTTCACATTCATAAAAGTTTTATTCTGGAATCTTTTCCTTTATTTTATATTTTTTATTCAAAAATTTTTCTACTGATTATTACCTTGATCATTTCCATCTACAGGAAAGCACTTTTACTCGTATTATTTACTTACTTTAATAAGAATCACACTGGCACACTAATTAGCCAGAAACTATTTATTTTTTTAATTTATTCATTTTTTTTCTTACAATATTTGCTTTCTTTTCTAGGTGTTGTCCCCATAGAATTCCCACCACCAATTCACCTGTGCACCGTCACCATAGTCCCTTGTGCTTTTCCCATCCCTGCCTTGATCCCAATCCCTCCCTCTTTCCTGAAGAATGTCTCTGATTTGCAGCTGTCTATTTTTGTTTTATTGTGTTGTGTTTTTTGTTATTGATGTTATTATTATTATTATATTTTTCTTTTGATCCCCTGTAGTCCTCCTATTGGTGAGATCATTTGGTATTTTTCTTTTTCCTTCTGACTTATTTCACTGAACACAATCCCTTCAAGCTTCACCCATGTTTCTGAGAATGACTCTAGTTGATCATTTTGATTGCTGAATAGTAGTCCATTGTGTAAATATACTACATCTTCTTGATCCAATTGTCTGTTTTGGGGCATCTGGGTTGATTCCAAGTGTTACCTATTACAAATAATGTTGTGATAAACATAGGGGTGCAGGTATTCTTTTGAATTGATGCCTCTGTGTCCTTTGGTAGATCCCTAGGAATGGTATTGCTGGCTCATATGGTAGCTCCATTTTTCACAGACTGAGGAACCTCCATACAGTTTTCCATAGTGTTTGGACCAGTTTGCATTCCCACCAGCAGTGTAGGAGAATTCCTTTTTCACCACATCCTCACCAACATTTGTAGCTGTTAGTTTTTTTAATATGTGACATCCTTACTGGTGTAAGGCGGTATCTCATTGTGGTTTAAATTTGCATTTCCCTGATTATGAGGGGTGTTGAATATTTTTTTCATATGTCTGTTGGCAATTAGCATTTCCTCTTTCAAAAAATGTCTTTTGATTTCTTCTGCCCATTTTTTGATGGATTGTTTACTTTGTTTTTCTTAAGTGATGAGAGTTCTTTGCATATCTTTGTGATCAGTTCCTTATCGGTTGTATGGAGTACAAAAATTTTTTCCTAATCATGGGTGTCTCTTTGTTTTGGTTACTGTCTCCTTTGCTGTTCAAAAGCTCTTTAATTTGATGTAGTCACAGCACTTATCTTTTCCTTCACTGTTTTTGCTTTAGTGGATGTGTCTTTAAAGATATACTGAGATGTATGTCATATAGTGTTTTGCCTATATTTTCTTTTTTATATTTAATGGTTTCAGGTCTTATGTCTAATTCTTTGATCCATTTTAACTTGATTTTTGTGCATGGTGAGAGGTAGTAGTCTACCTTAGCAAGAAGCTATTTAAATATATCAAATCCATTTTATTCAATAAAACTACACAACCATGGATTTCTGTCCACTTAACATTTTAAACAGCATGGAGATTATTCTTTCGCTTTGCAATGTCAGAGAAATTGTGTTAAGGCTTTGATTACAGTTCCTTATCTAATAGCTGCTAGAAACTACAAAATCAGAACCCAGTGGAAAATTACAAGGTTGATCTGAGTCCCCTAGGTCTTTATAAGGAAGTGCTGATCGCTTAGCAACATTACCTTTGAATCATTAATACTCCTTTATGTAGATTTCTTGATATGAGAATTTGAATATTCTGTCAGCCAGATCACATCACTGTGTCTGTTATTTAGTTAAGGCATTACATATAGAGAGATATTTTCTTTTGATGGACTCATTTATCAGTAACTGGCATATACTTTTGAGCAGTGGTTTTCAAATGCTAGAAAAGAGGTTATTTGTGTGTTTGTATATGTGCGTGTAAAATGTGTCAGGCATGGTGGAATTGATACTATTTTTAGTTATACCTTTGTGCTGCCCACATTAGCTACACTCATATTAGACTATTAGAATCACTAGAATTATTTTACAGAACTTTTTATGTTTACATCCTTTTTTCCTGGACTGTCACATGCCAGAGGAGATAGAATGATAGGTCATTAGGGTAAGGTTTGTACACTCATATACATGGTCAAACTCACTGCTTTATGCTATATGTTTCTGTAATTCTGAAATATGTAAAAATTGTGTTATGAAGATGACAAAGCTGGCATTAAAACTGACTAATTAGGCAAACCTTTTGAACTTGTGTGCTTATACAATGATCTTAATTGATTTTTGTTTGTTTACAGATTAGTATTGAAATTTAAGACTGTTATGTATATGAGAATATTCTTAACACACATGTAGATTAGCCTGTGTAACACATAAAAAATTAAACATATACACAAAAGGACACTTTATGTAGAAAGAAATAATGTTCTCATGTTTGGTTATTTCTAGACATAAATCAAATAGTTTGGTTAAGGAACCACAACTTTTAGTTGTCCTCATAAATCAAAGGTTACTGATGATGAAATCAGCCTAGATTTGGACCAAACTTTGATTCTCACTTACTGGATACACATCACCATGAAACATGACAGTCAATATCAAATAACTACCAGAGGGGGTGGAGGTGAAGAACTGTCTTGAGACCTGCAAAGCCAATAGTTACAAACGTATAGCAATAATACTTCTGGTGGTAATAGTATTATCAGTCTACCTTAAAAATTATATATTATTTTAAGAATGCTATACTTTCTAAGAAAATAAAACATTACACTATTGCACAAGTCAAAGAAGTTAAGATCATATGACTTCATAAGAAAAAATGATGTTAGTAGCATAGAAAAATCATGATTTAAGGGAATTTAAACACTGAATATATATATATATATATTTTTTGAGCACTACAAATCAAAAGAATTAGGAATAACTTAGAGATATTGACCCTGAATATTTAAAATTGCTATTTAGAAAATTTACTCCTCAGGATCATTTGTAATGAATGGAATATGCTTGTATGACTAGAGCATGCATGATCTATTTTTTAAAAAAACAAACTCCCAGGTAATGGTATGGTACTAAATAAACTAATACTTTTATTATTTCTCCTATTCTTTAGTGTCTGTTGCAATATATATTACCTGTATAGGAGGGGATTTATCTGTAACAACTAGCTAATAACATTCACACTTACTCTATGTAATTCAGTCCAATAATTCAGGTACTAATCTCATCCAGAAACATCCTTGCATACACAACCAGAATATTATCTGACCAAGTGACTAGGAACCTGGAGAGCCAGTCAAATTCAGGCATAAAATTAACCACATTTGCATCATGAGGTTTTCTGTGACAGGTAGGCAGTATCCCATGAAGATTAAAAACTAAACAAAATGAAAACATGATTTGAGAACACAGGAAAAAGGGATTGCTGTGACATTAACTGTTGTTCAGGAGTGGGCTGGGATGAGGGTTCCTGCTTATGATCTGGATCTTATGTGTTTTGAGGAGAGCACCCAGACTTTCTTATATGTATCCCTAGATGTGGAGCAGAAAGGGAAGGGTGAGTTTTGGTCTTTGTAAGTCTTCATCAAAATAGGAGTAGACTATTTGCCACAAGGAGAACTTGATAGGGACTATTTAACTTTGTAAGCATCTGAAAAATAAGGAGCATGTAATCTACCTCTCTACCATCTATTATTGATCATTCACTTTACCAGGCCTCCTAAAATAATAATAGAAATAGCCAATTAAAAGAAGTATAAAGTTCCTTTTCAATTTGTTCTCATCAGCACAAATGATTTACTCAAATTTTAAGAGAAAATTGCAATTATATGACAATAGTATTCAAGATTCCAAAAAAGAAGAAAAAGTAAGATTTTCTAGACTTCAGGCACTTTCTGGAAAGGCATTAGAAAATTGAAATATCTGTAAACTAGCTTTTTTTCTGAATGACGGCTTGCTAGCTCAGGGAAAAAAATAACGACCAAAGTAAGTAATACTAAGACAATAAATTTACTATGTTTCATACTCCACCGAGACCAAAGAAAGCCAAAAATTAATTAAAAATACACATATACTTTTCCTATAACTACCATTTTTTCATAGGAATTTGTACAACAGTTGTGTAAAGTAGAAGATGGGTATTATTATTCTCACATAGTTAAGCAGTTTTATGGTAGGAAAAGAGCTAGGAAATACCTAAAATGTCATTCAAATTTGTATTTTAATATATAAAAATTCAGTGTACTTTTTATTATAGAATACTGAAAAGGCAGGGGTAAGGCATGCAAATTTCAAACATGCAAAAATAAATAATCTGTTTAGATTATTTAACAGAAATCCTTTTTTTCTATAGTTAAAGTGAAATATACAAAGAAATGTTTAGTTTATGAAATTAGAAAAAGACCATATATTTTTAATTGTAATATAAATCATACCCCCTTCTTGGGTAATTCAAAGCAATGAAGAACAGGGCATTCTATTTTTTTTAGTAATATGTACATTAGCTTCAGTTCATGGTTTAGGTGTATAGTCTATATGATGTACTATTCGCCAAATAAGAAAAAGTATTCATGAAGAAAAATAGTGTTTTACCCCCTGCTCTGCTTGGAAGAGAAGTGAAACTATATTCTCTCCCCTAAAATATTTATTAGCCTTTGTTTCTTGACTTGAATTGTAAGTTATGTAATATGAACTTAGGCACCTCTGACCTACACCCCAGATCTTCTATGCAAAAAAAAAAAAAAGGATAAAAAAGTTATAATTATGATCCACCAAATTTAGCAAGCATCTAAATATGAATGAACCAACATGTTTTTGTTTTTACTACAAAGACCAAGTACCTTGTTTTACTACCAAGTAACCTCAAACTACTGACTA
This sequence comes from Galemys pyrenaicus, assembly GCA_019455555.1. Taxonomy (NCBI): domain Eukaryota; kingdom Metazoa; phylum Chordata; class Mammalia; order Eulipotyphla; family Talpidae; genus Galemys; species Galemys pyrenaicus. The sequence goes on from JAGFMF010011620.1 coordinate 389,962, forward strand.
AGGAATGACAGTCTTTACTGATGGTAGGTATTACTTGAGAGTTTATGTGTTTTAGTTTCACTTAAGATTTTCAGTATATTATCAAGTAGGGGAAACTAGAGTAAATTAAAACTTACAAAGATATCCATTACTGCATCACCATAGCATTCAAAAATTTGAAACTTCTATATTAAGCTCTGAGATATAAATAAGGTTATAAATTTTATTCAAATAAACTCTTAAAAAGTTATGAAGGTTAAAGAAATTATTTTATAACACTGTGATACAGTACTATTTTGAAACAAATATGGATGAACTTAAATTTTTTATTGAATTTAAGTGTGAGATTATCTCCTAATTGCCCCTAGGATTTGTGTGTAAGGCATTGACTAACCATCCATAATTTTTGTTGACTTTTAAAGGATTTTATTATAAATCCCTCCTGGCCATATTTAAGTAGGTAATTTCAACTCTGTTACTTTGAAAGCCAGCAACATACGCATGTTATAGCTCAAGTGCAAATTTTCACCCATTGAAGGGAAACATGGTAGGTTTATGAACACTTCTCAGAGTAGGGTGAATTTCAGGAAGCTGTTCATTTGCATGTGCGTGCTTCTGGAAACTAAAACTTTCTGCTTTGATCAGTGTTGGATTTCATATGACTTATTTGTATGAAAAGCCAACAATTTTGACACATAAAGCTTTTATTTATGAAGGGTCTAAAATCAAAGGCGGGCTTACTTTAAAATCACTTTTAATAGTAAAAGTATACATCAAAATATACTTTGAGTTTGTTCATTGTTTTTCCCTCCTATGGAAGATAGCCTGATTTGTGTTTTATTTGTGGTTTTGGAATACATTAGCAAAACATTAGCTTTTACTAAATATTTTTCTTCTGTAATACTGAGATCAATTTCTGTAATATGTTGTGATATTCTAATAAGAAAGTATTTTATATGATGAATAAATAATGCATGAATTTAAATGCTTTTGTGTTCTTCTGGATATTCAGGGAATAAATTCACATTATATGAAGTTCTTTCTAATGCCATCCTTAGAAAGAGCAATAATTTTAAAACCTTTAAAATACTATTATTTCCAAGACTAAGAAATTTTCATATTTATTTAAATTTCATGTGAAATATATGTAGATTTATAAAAGTCCATTATATGAACTTTATTTGAATGAAATCTTAGAGTGTCTAGCTTTTTAGTTGTTTGTGATTTCAAACTACTGCAAATTAGTAGTCGTTCACGGTAATTCTGATGCATAAAAGTTCTTTCATAAGAACTTATATTGGAGAATGCAAGATATTTTATCTGGTTAATATATAATGTCAAAAATTGTCTAATATTTTTATAACAGAAAATTAGTATCAATGATTATGATTTTGCTCTTTCTGTGAAAATTCTCATGAGTAGATATGTAATTGTAACAAGATACTTGCAAACAAATATTCCAGAAAACAATTATTCCTCAATATCTAATTATCAATATCCATTTCCTTTAAAGTCTCAAATATCTATCAGTGTAGAAGAGTGGGAAGACACCAAAGACTCCAAAGACCAAGGTCATCACCGAAGCAACCACCACCGCAACTCAACATCCAGTGACCAGTCAGACCACCCCTTACTGCGGAGAAAGAGTATGCAGTGGGCCCGAAGACTCAGCAGGAAAGGTCCAAAGCACTCTGGCAAAACAACTGAGAAAATAACCCAGCAGCGACTGAACCTCTACAGGAGGTCCGAAAGACAAGAGCTTGCTGAACTTGTGAAAAACAGAATGAAACACTTGGGTCTTTCTACGGTGGGATATGGTATGTTCTTTAAAAGTATTGTACCATACTGACCTGTGGTTTCTTGCCTCTAGTAGTCACTTGGTTGGTTCTAACTGTTCTAAGAGTTTTGTTTCACAGGTCAAATTGAATGAACTGATGACATATCTTTTTTTTTATAAATTATATTTAATTTACATATATTTGACATCAATTGTAATCCCCATGTATTCCCCATTACCATAACACCAGTGCACCATCACCTCAGTTCCCTGTGCTCCCATCTGCCCTCAACCCCTTCCCCTCTTCCCTCCCCACCAAGGCCCAGTGGGTTAAGCAACGCACTATGAAGCAAACCGCAGTCACTGCAGCACAAGTTCGATCCCCGTCGCCCGCCAGGGAGGAGACCCACATGGTGCAGCAGACAGACCTCTCGTGCCTTGCCTGCTGCTCCCATTAGCAGTGTGTTTCAGTCAGTCTGCCTGTTCTGCTCCCCACTCTGTCTCTGGCGAATCCTGTCACCTCCTTTGACTCTGGCATACTCATGTATGATGACATAGCTAATCTACAAAAAATAATTATTATAAAAATGTCAGGTATTTGCTTAGTTCACTGTGATGTGAACCCATTATGTCAATTATCTTAATTTTCAGTTTTGCAAAAGCTCTTTCATCTTAGAGACAAGGAAGTTCCTAATCAGTTTGTGAAGTAACTTACTAATTAGTTTGTTAATATTAACTGTTTTATAGAAATCTGTGCTACTTATGTCTGGCTCTAAACTCTTTTTTAAATACACACCCCAGAAAACTCACATCTTATTTTAGGACCTATGATAAAATGAATGTGAGTCATTGGCCAGTAACAAAATATGTCAATAATGGATGAACCACAATATTTATATAAAATATACTTAGTTTCTTTTGGCCCAGAAACAAAAAGTTTTCAAAAGTTTAGTTTAACACTCAAATAATATTTAACCTAATATAGATTATATTTGACACAATAATTGTTAGCCTTCTGTATTGATCTCTGATAGCAGTATAGATTATATAGCATAGTTCAGATAGATACTTCAAACATAATTTAAATACATATTTATTAGTCTAAGAATTTTATTTTAAAAAGCATCAGTAAAATTAAAGAAAAACAAATGATAAAACATTTTGGTTTCATATATATAATTTGGCATATGTTATATATCTATTACTGTGTATGTGTGTGTGAGAGAGAGAGATAATGAGTTAAGAGTGTTGGCATCATGCAGATTAAGGATAAAATAGACTGTATTTTATATTTCTTCCCATCTGTCTTTATCAATAAAGTCTCAATTTGAAACAATGGAGATAGGGAAAACTTTCAATCTCTGAGTTATATAGAGTTTAAAAGAAGCTGACTGTGTTTCTTTGCAGAAGAGAACTTATTTAGTTGGTGCCCACTCTATGCCAGGTAGTTATGTATATCTTCTCATTACTCTCAGAAATGAATAATTTATAATCTAATTATGATTGTACCTTGATCTGATTAGATTAGTATCTCATTTTGCCTTTCAAGAATCTGAAGCTCAGAGGTTAAACCTTGCTCAAAGACATACAGCTGAAATGTGTTAGGATCGGAAGTATATACGTAATTGAAATTCATAAATATATTTCACTTAAATATAAAACAGACTAATCTGTGACCAATAATTTTAATGTTACCAGCGAAGATCTTACAGTAAGAAGCAAACTGTAAGTATAAAATGATCCTCATTTAAAATTTTATTAACAGCTATTTGCCAATTTAATTATATTAAGTATGTGTATATTTCTTTTTTTTTAAGATTTATTTATGCATACAAGAACTGTATGTTCTTGTAAGCCAAAGGTGTGAGAGGTGAGAGGATTCACCAGAGATAGAGTGGGGAGCAGAACAGGTGGATTGATTGAAATACACTGCTGAAGGAAGCAGTGGGTGAGACAGGAGAGGTCTGCCATGCCATGTGTGCCGGCTCCCTGGCCGGGAATTGAACTCATGTCACAGTGACTGGTGATACCTTGATAGAGTTGTGTCTTTAACCCCTGTGCCACCAGGGAGATCCCATATTTATATTTCTTATATGATTCAAGTCTTATATTTATGTATACTTTTCTTAGCTTTTCTTTAGTTACTTTTTTTTAATGAAAATTCTAGTAAATGATTATTCATCCAATTTCTGCCTGTTTTTCTTGAGCATTATAATCCCAGCCTGGCCTTTTAAGCAGTGTGACAGATAACAGTTTGCTCTAATAGAAAAACATACATGAGCTGACTATAAAAGAATCATCAGTGAATATATTATGTTTTTGCTAATGAAAATTTCATCAGGTGACTTGCATTTAATTTTTGTAAATTTGTTTATTTCATTCTCATATTATCTCTTACAGAAAGAAAGAACAGATACTGTTCATCTTGTTTTTCTCTCTCCCTTTTCTGCTTTGCTCATGTCTATGTCCATTCAGTCATCTGTTTACCCATTGCCCAGCAATCCTTTCTGAAGTCATGTACTGGACATTTTTTTAAATTTTTAATTAATTTGTATTTATTTTCATTTATTTTTTCTTACAATGAATGTTTGCTTTCTTTTCTAGGTGTAGTCCCCATAATTTCCACCTCCAATTCACCTATGTACCATCACCATAGTCCCTTATGCTCTTCCCATCCTGGCCTTGATCCCAGTCCCTCCCTCTTCCCTGCATAATGTCTCTGATTTGTAGTTGTCTATTTTTGTTTTGTTTTGTTTTGTCTTATTTGTTGTGCTTTTGTTGCTGTTATTATTATTTTATTCTTGATCCTGTATATCCTTCCTATAATTGAAGCCATCTGGTATTTTTCTTTTTTCTTCTGACTTAATTCACTGAACATAATCCCTTCAAGCTCCACCCATGTTTCTGCAAATGGTAGTATTTCATTGTGTATATATACCACATCTTCTTGATCCAGTCATCTGTTTTTGGGCATTTGGGTTGATTCCAAGTCTTACCTATTTTATAATGATAACATTATATAAACTGTGATAAATATAGGGGCACATGTATTCTTTTGCATTAATGTTTTTGTGTTCTTTGGGTAGATCCCTAGGAATGGTATTGCCGGGTCATATGATAGCTCCATTTTTAGTAGACTGAAGAACCTCCATACAGCTTTCCATAGTGGCTGGACGAGTTTGCATTCCTACCAACAGTGTAGGAGGCTTCCTATTTCACCACATCTTTGCCAACATTTATAGTTGCTAGCTTTTTTAAATATTTGCCATCCTTACTGGTGTAAGGTGGTCTCTCATTGCGATTTTAATTTGTTTCCTTGATTGTGAGGGATGTTGAACATTTTTTCATGTCTTTTGACCGTTTGCATTTTCTCTTTGGAAAAGTGTCTTTTAAGTTCTTCTGCCCATTTTTCCCCCATTTCTTTCAAATATTTTATTTATTTACGCATTGCTGTGCCAGTAAGTCACCTTCCTAGCCAGGAATCGAAGTCATGAGCAGTGACTGCAGATGCTTCATAGTGTGGTGCTTAGTGCCTTGCACCAACAGGGAGACCGCTCTTCTGCCCATTTTTTGACTGTATTGTTTACTTTGTTTTTGTTAGTTGTGTGAGTTTTTTGTAGATCTTTATGATCAGTTCCTTATCTGTTGTATGGAGTACAAATTTTTTTCCCCAGTTAGTGGGGTATCTCTTTGTTTTGGGTTATGTCTGTTTTTGCCGTACAGAAGCTCTTTATTTTGATGTAGTCCCACCTTTTTTTTTACCTTTTTTCCTTCACTTTCTTTGCTTTAGGTGATGGGTATTTAGTGATATTATTGAGATGTGTGTCATCTCAGATATCTGTCAGTGTTTTGTCTATATTCTTCTATATATTTTATGGTTTCAAATCTTATGTCTAATCCTTTGATCCATTTTGAGTTGGCTTTTGTGAATGATGAGAGGTGGCAGTCTAGATTTATTCTTTTGCATGTAGCAGTCCTGTACTGGACATCTCTAATAGCATAAAGGTTCTTTTTTTACAGATTTATTTATTTATGTATATGAGAACTGGGCTACAGGACAAAGGTGCAGGGGATGAGAGGAGTCATCAGAGATAGAATGGGGAGCAGAACAGGCAGATCAACTGAAATACACTGCTGAGGGGAGCAGCAGGTGAGACAGGAGAGGTCTGCTGTGCCATGTGGGCCACCTCCCTGGTTGGGGAATGAACTTGTGCTGCAGTGGCTGCAGACAGCCTCACAGTGTTGCACCTTAACCCCTTGTGCAACCAGGGAGGGCCCAAGTTTCTAACAATAGCAGTTTCAATCTACTAGTATTTGCATCATGGGCCTCTGGACATGTCTGTTTCTTCTTAGCTCACAATAATTCATCCATCAAGACACTGTACTGGGCAGCCTTTTCTGAGCTGGGCATTGTTCCACACACTAGAACTAAAGATGACCTGGGTGGATAAGAACTTAGCATTTATAAAACTGATATTCTTCTGTCATCCAGTAGATTTGTTGATGTATTTACCTTCCCCAAGCAACCTTTTCACTTTTTAAATGAAAACAGTAATAGCTAGTCCTAGGTTTGTTTTGAAGGACAAATGGGATAATAAATGGTAATGTGCTTAGCATTCAGTGAATACCAGAGATTTACCATATGTCTGTTTATGGACTGTGTGTGTATCTGTATTTTATACATAGAGTGATATTTTGTTTTTTGCTCATATCAACAAACAAAAGACAACTGTGCACCCTCGGGAGCATTAGTGTCTCCATTGAGGATTCAGACTCTAAAACAAATAATTTTTTTTTCCACGTTTGCCTCCACCCTGCAAGGAAAGGGAATGTTTTACTCAACTTTTCATCTTTGTATTCCCCAAAATTACACATTTCCTGGCACATAGCAACCCAGTAACTGCCCATTCAGTGTGTGAACAAATGGAGGGCTACAGATGAGAAAACACTGTTCCAAATAATATAATTTGTTTGGTCTCTTAGCTTAGCTAAGTTGGAGTAGATAAATAGAAGGAAAGATAAGAATACTGAATAGTATGAAAGTATAGTGATTTGTCATTGATGACCTTGACAATGGTAACATTAGGTGAATTGTATGTCTGTAAACTAGATTTTAGTAGCTTGTAGAAAAATGTTAGGTAAAGACTTGGATATAGTGGATTTAAATATGTTTAGGACCCCAAAGGATTGGGCATTTAATCTTCTTATTGCTTTACTACAAATTATTTATTCATGGTACAGATGAATATTGAACCCAAATAATTTAATCTATATTCTACTTGGTGGAAGGAAAGAGAGAAAAATGGAGGAAGGGTTGTCTCCTGAGTTGAAAGACATTACCAAGTGGTTGCGCACACTATTTCTACTATGTCCCAATAGCAAGAAGGCAAATTTTATTTTTGTATTTCCTGGCTAATATTAAAGAAGACAGAAAGAGTGACCTCTCAGAGACAACTCTCAGTCTCTGTCACAGTAGATATATTTTTAAAAGAAATTTCATGGTAAAGGAAAGGTAAGAACTATGAGTAAGTAGAGGAAAGAGGGACTATCAGAGAGGTATGAGCATATTTAAATATTAATGCTGAGCCACTGAAGAAGTTGAACATACAAGGAGAGGATCACAGTTGGCGTTCATTGCTTAGCTATTTGGAAGTGAGGGAAAGATGTCTTTAAATGCAGTGAACTTATAGGTAGAATGACAGAAAATTGTGCAATAAATATTTCATCTGATTAAAAGAGGTAAAATCATCTGCAGAGGAAGATACAAGAGTAGAGGGTGACTATAATGAATGTTATGAAAATAATTCAGAATATTTGCAGTCTCAGTGGAAAGATGTCCTTTCTGTGTACTCTCTCCAATTAACTCATTTGATTAAAAAAAATTAGTATAGAAAACTTCAACCAGGACAAATTTGGAAAGAATTGTATAATGAGCACACATACACTCCTTATCTTGCTTCAGCAGCTACAACACATGGCCTGTCTTGCTTCATGCATACTTCCACTAATTCCCTTCACTTTTTATATTATTTTTAGGTAAATTTGTGATATCTGTATTTCAGTATATATCTCCATAATTTAAGAACTCACTTTAAAAATATAACCACCTACCATTTTCACACTTAAAGTATTTTTGGTATCATCAACTGTTCATTTGATGTTCAAATTTCCAATTATCTTACAAATGACAATTTTTTTATATTTTATTTAAATCAGACAGGATGGATTAAGGTTGTTGCTATGAAACTGTTGAAATTTTTAAGCCATTTTTTTTTAGCTTTCTGCAGCTCACATTTTTTTCTATTGCAACCTATATCTTAAACTCTCTTTATTCTCTGGTTTCTTATACTTCTAATTCCCAGACTAAATTTGCCCACTCTGTTCTACCCCCCTTATTATTTTGAATTCATAGGTTTAAATGTATTTGACAGGTTTTAATAATTGCAGTTGTGATCTTATTCCTTGTGTAGTCCTCAGTTTGACCTATGGGTGCCTTTTCAAATTGCTTCTATGGTTCTTTTGTTATAATTTGAACCTTTTATGATAGTCTTACTTGTCTGCTGTACTAAATGTTCTTCACTTAAAATAAGTCTTATCTCCAAGGAGTCTGTTTCTTTATGTAGGAAACAATATTTCCATATGGTGGTCAAGTCCCAGAAATAATCATTTTTACTGAGTTTGTCACTATTAGTATTTTCAAGAAACAGAGCAATAGAATAAGTAGATAATCTAATATTGTGAATTATAATAAGAATTATATATTTGATATAATAAGAATTATATATTTGATAATTATATATTTGATAGTTCCTAAAACCCTTGAAATTTATTAAATGATGAGAGCAATAAAAGACTTTTATTTAAAATCATGAGTTCCAGGTCACACCAATGGATGGGGGTGTCTGCAAAAGGAACCCACAAAGTGACTAGAGGATTGCAATATTCATACTCAGACATTGAAGGTTGATCCCAGTCACCAATGACAATGATTGAATCAATTTTGCCTATGTATGAAGCCTTTATAAAAGTCCCAAGCCCTAAGTTTGGAAAATTGGGGTTTGTGGACACATTTCCATGTGACTGTTCCTGAGGTATATTCTTTCATAACAAACTCGTAAGTAAAATGGGCTTCTTGAGTTATGAGTCCCTCTAGCAAGTTAATAAAGTCCATGGGGCCTCCCTGGCGGTGCAGTGGGTTAAGCAATGCACTATGTAGCAAACCACAGCCACTGCAGCACAAGTTCAAGCCCTGCTGCCGGCCAGGGAGGGGACCCACATGGTGTAGCAGACCTCTCCTGCCTCATCCGCTGCTCCCCTCAGCAGTGTACTTCTGTTGATCTGCCTGTTCTGCTCCCTGCTCTGTCTGTGGTGAATCCTCTCACCCCTCACACCTTTGACCTTTACCCCAGTATTTGTATGCATAAGTAATAAATAAATCTTTAAAAAAAATAAAGTTCATGGAGGAAAATTTATGGGAACTTTTTATTTGTAGCCAGTTGATCAGAATTGTAATTAGTGTCTAAAATAGAGAGTGATCTTGTGAGATGGAGCCTGTGGAATCTAATGCTATTTCTGGATATAAAATACCAGAACTGACTTGCTTGGTGATGTTGGGGACTCCTGCCTATGAACTGGAATTGGGCACAGAACCATTTTTAGATAGATAGATGGGTGGGTAGATACAGGTACTTAAATATGCATGCAAGTAACTAAAATCCAGGGCTACAGGATTTTTAAAAATTTTTAACATATAAATGTCTTACATCTGTATTTTCTCCTACACTGAGATTAGTGGCACAGAAATGATAGAATTATTTAATAATATAATATCTTTTTTACAATATACATAAAATATAGTCTCAAAATAATATTGTGATGCTAACAGCAACACTGTAAAAATGTTTGGTTGCCAATGTATTCTTTACATATAGCCCAATAAGGATACACAGGAAAATTTTTCTGTTCTAAGTCTTAGAATAATTCTTGGTGTAGTTATCAATTGTATATAAATTTTGATTCACTTCTGTTTTCGTTGTTTATGAGTCTCTTTCCAAAACTTAATTTCATTTTTTAATTATGTAAGCTACTCATATAGTCAGTACTCAGAATTGTCAATAAGCTATTCATATAGTTAATATTGAATGTGCTCAAGGTATATTAAAAAACAGCATCCCTGTTATTTCACACAATCTCTTCTTTCCCTCGTGGGTAAACTTTTCATTAACTTTATTGTTTATCCTTTCTTTTTAAAAAACACAAGTAATAAAATATAGATGGCAGCATGATTGTTCATTTTTTTCATATTTGTTTTTAATTTCATTTTTTTCCATATTGCTTCTTTTACATGGTATATGCTGAAGAAAATAGACTTACTAGAATATAGAAGCAGTATTTGGTTCTTTCTACATCTGCCTCATTGTTCATAGTGAGGCTGCATCATAGTCTAGCCCTTTATGTCTTTCGTGATGACAAATAGATTGCAATTAATAGGATTATGCATGTTATCTTTCTGTATTTTTCCTTATCAGTTTCAGGAGTAAAATTTTTCAAGGCAAATTTATTTTGTTTAGTATCTTATATATTTAGTAAAGAGTCTTAATTATTTGTATCTTTGCCACCCTCAATATTGATGGCTATGGTAGGATCTTAAAGAGCCAATATTTTTCCTGCCAGATCAAAAAAAAATAACTGAAAAATAAACATAAGGAATGACACTGACAGAGAAAAAACACCAGACTTAAAGCTGATAAAGCTAGATTATTGAAAGGGAATTTTTACCACATTGACCTTTCAAAAAAAAAGTATTGCTTTCTAATTATAAAAAACAATGTCTGAAGAGAATGTACCGTAAACCTTTCCAACACAGCAGCATAGCAAGAACAAGCAGGCCAGAATTAACTTTGCAGCATGGTAGGCAGGAAAAAGAGAGCATGACTTTGAGCTCCGCAGCTTCTTTTACTATAATCGGACAGGTAAGCCAACCCTCTCTGAGAAATCAGTGAGGGTTGCCTGAGGAAAGTAAGCCAGAAGCCATGAAATCCAGGTGTGCTGTAATACATCTGTATAGATGGGATCATAGAAATGAGATCACTGCAAATTAGCAAAATATTTACTCCAATTTCTAGAGTACATTGAAAAATTAAAATCCTCAGAATAATAAAACAGGAAATTGAGCATAAAAATATATAAGTTATGGCTATTATTTTTTATTAACTTTTTTATTTATATATATTTGATATCAATTGTAATCCCCATCACCATATCACCAGTGCACCATCACCTCAGTCCCTGTGCTCCCGTCTGCCCTCAACCCTCCCCCTCTTCCCTCCCCACCAACACACACACACACACACACAGAGGGGGAGAAAATGTCACCAATAGATTTTTACTTGCTCCTAGAATGAAAAATGAGTACACAACATCTTGCTAACAATTAAGGAGAAATGTTGAGTGTTGACACTGACTGAGAAGTTATTTGCTAAAGTATATTTTTACTGTTCAGTCTGTTCACTGTTTGTATAGGAAACCAGTAATGTCACTGCTTATATGGAAAATTGAGTGCACCTAGCCAAATGGGATTATCTGGCTGATTAATACACATTAGAGTATTATCTTTTTCTCTCTGGAATCTACTATCAATCCCATTCCTTAATACAGCAATTGTAAAAGCGCACAAGGACAAAATAGCATATATTAATCAAGTTGTTTTCTATATAAAAAGATGACTGAGGTAATTTCCTGCTGGTACAATATGATCTGAGTTGGAAATATATCTTATTTGGAGTAAATTCATCACTAAATACTCTCTTTGGAATTCTTTGCTCCAGTCTCTTGAGTTACTTATCTAGCAGTAGCTATGAACAGATTTAGCAACACCCAGTTCTTCTATAGATATATAAAAAAAACAGAGTCTTTTATTTAGCAAATACTGTTTTAACGGATAAAAAGTAAACAATTCAGTGGTACACATACCTTAAAACACGCAGTTAAATTCTTTACCACAGGGTTATTTGTATTCTGCAAAAACTATGATACACTATGTAGCAGTGTCAAAAATAATTAGCTCATTCAAGCTTTTTAGATATACTTCTGTTGTATTTTCTAAGCACAATATCATTAGATTAATTTTCACAAAATGACCCATATGAAAAACTATTTCTTGGATAATCATCTGTAACCACAATTATTTTTTATAATTGATATGGCATAATAAGTCTAATAAACATCTTGTCTAATCATTCTTTAAGAAATAACTTTTCCATTGAAATCATTTAAAGGGTAGGCGATAACATTGATCATTCTGAACAGAATTAGATTCTTCATTTTTATCATGCATTGAGTCAAAAAGAAACAAGTACCTCTCAGATATTTCTAATGACAGTAATTTGAAAGTGATTAAATATATGTACACAATCATACTGTGAGCAAAACCATAGCAAGTTTTCTTTGATAGCTATGTAGTTTGGACATAAGATGCACTACAGTAATCCTATAATTTTCTGCAATTAATGTAACAAATTTGACATTTATTTATCTTCTAGATGAAATGAATGATCATCAAAGTACCCTCTCCTACATCTTGATTAACCCATCTCCGGATACCAGACTGGAGCTGAATGATGTTGTGTGAGTTTATCTCATATCTCAGCAAAATTTATTTTTAGAAAGCTAAAAATTTATTTATTTGTATACATACCACTATAGCCCCGTATTTAAGTGGCTACATATATGCTTAGAAATCTAAATCTTTTTGTGTTCAGTAGACAAATTTTACATTTTGTTGTGCACAATACTATTAGAAAGCATTGTAAGATTGTCAGATTACAAAGGAAGGAAATAACGGCATGGGTTCTATATTTTGTAAACGACTTCATACTTGGGGAAATTAGAGAAAATATATGGGCTAATAAAGAGATAGTTCAAAGGGAAACCTAAAATGTCCAATACTATTTAGTTCTAAGTGCCTGAAAGTTCCTAAAAGAGAAATTAAAATAGTTCAAAATACTTATTAGTAAAATGTGATTCTTCAAAAATTATTGTGAATGTACAGTTAAACTAAGGTTGCCCTTAAAGTGTACAATAGACATAAAATATTGTCCCTGATTTCAAATTGTCTGTATTCTGATTTTAAAAAAAACAACTAAAATTTGAGACTTAAAAAATTTAATAGCAATATATAATATGACATAATCACCAATAAATTAAGCATCAACTGAGGAGGACAGAGTTCTCTCCAAATTGAAGACGGAATTGCTAGTGTGATTACAAAGGATATTAGAATTGAACTACACTTTGTAGGGTAGATAAGATTTTTGTAGGTGGATGGCAGAGAACATTCCAGAACAGAGCAATGGATTGAGAAAATGCTCTACATGGGAATTGCATAATGTGCCTCTGTTCACAATACTACCTAGTTCAATTTAACCAGAGCAAAAGCTTTGTATTTTAAGAACTTCTGTTGTTCAGTTAAGTATAATATTAGAAAATATATTAAAACGGACTTTTTAAGGATATTAGATGACAAAATAAGGATTTTATCTGAATCTTATCAGTTTTAGGTGGCACTTAGACATATAAGCAAGGAAGTATCAAAATTACAGGAAAGCCATTTAATAGCTATTGACATACGCTAAAGAGAAAAATTCCTAATAGAAGTCTGGCCTTGAGGTCCAAGTTTCCAAGGCTGAGATGCATCAGGATCTGCTTATCTGAGGTAATTGATTGCAGACTTACTCATGACATAAAGCAAATATCCAAACATCTCAGTGAGTGCTAGGTCGACAGAATGTCTTTGTTCCTATAATCAGGAAAATAAGTAATGTGATTAGAGACTAAGAGAACTAAGAACATTTTGATGCAGACCATAAATGGATCCATACAATTAGTTTTATACTGAAGTTAAGAATATGCCAAAAGTTAGTTGCCTGCTTTTATATCTATCCTATTGGTGGCAGATATTGACCTGTTTAGAAAGGGTAGGTGTTTTTTTAGAGTTTTTAAAAAGGAATAGAATTCATTGGCAGTGAAGATTTAGGTGTTATGACTGAGATATGCCTGGAAATAGGAAAATCAGTTAATAAGCTGTTGTACAGGTGTGAAGGAGATAGGAACCTTTCACAGCATCACTGTAAAGGCACGCATCTCTATCACAGAAAAAAAAAAGCTGATTTACTGCAACATGTCAGTCTAGGGAGGCACTTTTCCATGTGGGAAAGAAGAGTGATGATTGATTTGGTGTTAAATGAACAAAGTGTGTCTGGAGGACATGCAGACAGAGAATACGGGAGCTTGAAAGTGAAATTAGGTCTATGTAGAAAATTTTTCTAAATCATCTTGATGAATAAAGCTGAAAAGAGAATGATTTCCCAAGAAGAGAGACATAAAACAGAAAAAGTGGAAGAACTGATACTAAAATGTTACGTAGTGCTCCGTTTTAGGGCAGCAAGATGACAATTTCTTGGGAAAATACATTGGCGGAGTGCACTGAACCAAAATCAGTATGAAAGATTTCTGCAGTGGTCCTAAGAGAGAACTATTATTTATATAATAATGCTCTTTTTTGCCATCTCATTATACTGGTTAGGTTATTGAAACTTCAGGGAATCAGATAAATGATGATTTCAGCTGCTAGAGTTTTTAAGGCAGCTGCCAAAAATTATATCCCGTGGTTATTTGAATTTATAGAGGAAGTTAAGTAAGAAGAAATTGTCTTACTTATGATGCACCTGGCTTTCGACTGCCTGTTTTGGTGACTGCTTGACTACAGTAAAACAAAATTGCTCTGGTTTTCTTGTGTCTTGTCTTCGTCCTTTTAAATGCATAAAAGGGACTACTTCTATTAATTCTCTAATACACACACAAACATCTTATCTCTCATTTTCCAAATTAATCATAATTATATTAATTATATTGGTTTTTTAAATGTATAATTTTTTGGTATCTCAAAGTAAATTGTAAGATTTTTGATCTGATATATTGCTTTCTGTGAATCCTTCTGATGGAATGGAAAAATATTGTTAGCTATTGAAGACCTTATTATGTCCTTCCATCAAATAGGTGTTCAACATTCAAAATAATTCCCAAGACTTTTAAAATTCCCAATAAACTATGTATGTTATAATGTATATAAGTAAAAAAGATAAGATATTTTTCTTTTTAATATTATAATTTTTTGTTTGAAGATAAAATATCAGCTTAACTGCTATAAAAATACCTTTATTGCTATGAAGTGTGGCATTGAGATGATTAAATTTTAGGATACTTCAGCAATGAAAACAATGGTTAAGAAATATACTTAATATATTCATTTTTATATTTATTATATCAAAGTATGCTTTAAAAGCATACTAGTATACTATACTATACTAAAAATTATACTAATTATTGAGTGTACTAAAGTTATAAAATCTATATAGTACTTTTCGTGATCTTAATAAATAATATATGAAAACACATTTAAGAACTTTGTATTTTATCAGACTCATAGGTTTACTAGTGATTATAATAGAAAATGAACTTTTGCAGCTACATCAATAAATTTACAGGATAATGGAATATATTAATAGCTTTTATGTGTCTTTAAGATACCCCTTTCAGAAGTTCATTTTAAATGAAGGGTGAACATTAATGTGATTCAAAAAACAATAACTTACTAGAAAATATGGCATTATAAAGCTTAATGGACACTATTAGTTTTCTTCATTGATCTACAGTACAATTGATATTTAAAGTAACTATAAAGCAGTGTGCACAGATCACAAAATCTAGTTCATAGATTCAAGGACACTAATCTTAACTTGTTTAAACACAGAATATAAACTATAGTGTTTTAAATTGCCTTTTCTCATTTTTATTAAAGGGTCTGTTTTATGAATCTATTTCTCTAGTTTTTAAGAGGAAATATATTTTCACTAGAGTTCTCACTTTTAAATTAGTTTCTCTGTCCATTTTTGTACCTTCTAAAATTAATATAAAACCATAAAATATTAATTTCATCAGCTTATGAAATGACTTTCTTAGAATGCTGTGTTACATATATACAAAGATGTCATTTAGTTACTCTGAAAGCAGAACAGATAAGTTTGAAGTGGTAATGTGAAATATCAGTATGAATCAGTTTTGTCTTATTATTATGCTTATTTTTTTTCTTCTTTTAGGTACTTAATCCGACCAGATCCATTGGCCTATCTTCCAAATAATGAGCCTAGTCGAAAAAACAGCATATGTAATGCCAGTGGGCAAGAGTCTCGAGAGGAAACTCAGCTTTGATAAGACAAAAATGATATTTTTATGCCTTCAACTATCTTGCTTTAAACAACTCTAAATCTTAGTTGGGGGGGGGAGTGTTACTGGCTTAAGAAACTAGATTGGAACATATTCAATTCCCTTATGTTTTAAAAATCTACTCTCATAGAAGTATAGATTATTTTGAAATTTAATGTACAACTTATTGGAATGATTCTGAAAAACTGAAACATGAAAGTTTGACTCTAACATTTCATAATCCATAATATATGAAGTCAACAATTTTAAGTATTAAAGTTTTATGGAAGCAAATCAAATATCCAGCTATATTTGGTGCATCACAATGGACACAGAAGATTGTTGTTCCTCTTAAAAATTAAATGTCATATTATATTCTTTAAATTTGCTGTTTTATAAAATAGAGCTCATCATAAATGTCTAGTCTTCTCTACACAGAGACTGACAAACAAACTTGTATGGTTGACTTTTGTGGAGAATCACAGTTTGCATTAGACTATAAATCTTTTAGTCATTTTAATTTTTATGTTGCCTCTTCCTATGATAACATTTTAGAACTTGAGATGTTCACAGCATGTTTTATTATTCTGAAGAAACCAAAAGAAACAAAAAATTATCAAGTAGCTGAAACGTTGATAACTCTATGTCTGACACATATTGTATTCCAAGAAAAGTACACTAAAAAATATATGTATTGTTCTCCTAAAAGAATGCTTACATAGATAATACCTAAAAGACATTTGTTTTCTTGAGTTTAACCCAAGGATGGAAACATTAACTCAGTATACAGTAATGATTTCCATTGTACTTGTAGATTTTAAACATTTTCCATGTATTATGTTTCACTAGAAAATTATTTTAAAATTCAAAAAAGCAAAGTTCCATACTCTGGAATACAACAGTATTTCAAAACATAAGAAAGTTGTCTTTTATGTCTTTAGTATTGAAATAATCATACACTCAGAAAATGGTAGTTAAGTTATTGATTTAATTTTGAAATCATTAGTAGGAGTTATGTTTTGACATTGTGAGTAAAAGGAATGTAATGAAGTCAGGTATTTTTTGCAACTTAATAAAAATCATGCAGATTTGACAGCTATAAGTTGAATCTATATCATTGCTTTTGTCTGTATTGCTTTATTCCTAACACAAACAGACAAAAAAGCATAAGAGTATCATTTGCCAGGTAATTGAAGGATGTTAAGTCACTCACATGAGAGAGACTTTGGTATATTTTTCTTCTAATTTTGTATTTTTCTTTATTCCTAAAATTGACTTTGAGTTTTAATTCAACAAAAAATAGGATTTAAAAGAGACATTCTATCCTTTTCATGAAGAAGCAGATAAATTAGAAGGAAAATAGGATCTTCAAAAACATAAAAGTCTAACATTCTCTCCCATAGTTCTATGGAAATTAAAATGTAAAAATAAAGTAGTAAATTAAAAATTATAGCCATTGTGTTATTTTGCTTAGGGAATAAATAGGAAAGACCTAATTTTTTGTCTTTTAATATCTAATTTTTGTTTTTTAATATTTTATATTATCCTTACTTTAGAATAACAAGAACATCAAGAATTTCCCCTAAAATAGAGAATATCTATCTGTCATTTGCTTAATCAGACAGAGGTAAAGTTTGTAGAGTTACTTAAAATTGTAAGCAAACCTTACTTCAATTTTTGATTGTTTGCATTTGTATGTGTGTATGTTTAAAAATTACATGAAATATATTTGTCAAATGCACATATTTACATGTAAATTGTTTAAGCTAAAAACAGATTGAAGTGATATATGTAATGGAGTAGAATAATGAATTTAATAAATTTTTTCACATTTGGCATCAGTAGTCAAATATGATGCTTCTTTGATTGCCATCACTTCACTCCATTACAACTATTTTTAGGAACAAATGTAAGATTTTACAAATCTTCTATTTCCCCAGAAGAGCTCAAGTTTAGTATTTTTGCATTATGACAGTTGTTAAAACGACTAGGATTTTAAGCTAGGACATGACTATATTTCCTATAAAACTGAAAATTTTGTTTCATAAATTTTACAATAATTATTTTTGATTATGAACAGTAGTCCAAATTTAATATCTGACACAATTCATATCAGCTTGCTATAATGATAGTTTATTAGTCTTCTGTTATTTAAAAAATAAACATGCTTATAAAAGCCTTTTAACAAACTGTTGCCTTTTTAAGATAATTATAGTTGCACATAAAAATGAAACATAAGGTCAATAATAGTCCCTGTAACCCTATGGGAATTGGTTCTGTTTATTGTCTATGTACCATTTTGCTACAGTTATATTGAATTGCTTTAAAATAAATAATAAAATTATTTCTGATGATGAAAACCCTTGTTTTTTGCCAAAGTTGGTTTGGACATATGCTTGAAAACTGTCCAACTCATTAATCATTTTTGCATTTTAAAGCCAAAATAAATCTGAAGATGATGTCATTGAAAAAGATAGTCATAAGTAAATTGCTGTTAATTACTTTTTCATGTAATCGATTCTGAATAACTACCTGAAAGGAGAAAGGAAGGGACAGGGAGGGTGGAAATGAAGAAGAGAAAATGAACAAAGAGAATGAAGGAAAAGGAAAAATGGGAAGAAATATGTCGTGCCAGAAAACAAAATATTTTGTATGAAACAAAACAGTATTCCAAGTCCCTAATTAAAGGTCAGAAAAGCACTGGTCAGGGAACAGATAACTGAATTTAAAAATGCAAAGATAGACTTGCTTCCAGCAAAATGAAGTGGACACATTTCCATTATTCTTCCTTATAAGCGCAGTAACCGTCCTAGATACTATATATCAAAAAGGCATAAGGAGACTGAAAATAGCGAGAAGAATTGGGGCTTGACGAACAGTATGGTGGTGAGATGCCTGGATTCTTTTTTTGCCTCCTAATGTAATTTGCTCTATTTTAGAAAATACCACTGAGCACAGAAAAAAATCCCAAGAAAAGTCTGTTCTCATTTACAGCCACTCAGACTCCTAGTGCTCCGTGGTATTGGATGGTATGCTAGATAGTGCGCTAGGAATATGTGGGGGTCAGGATGTCTAGAGACTAGCACTTTCCCTGGGCCGTTGGCTTTGTGGCAAGTGAGTCCAATGGCACATTTTCCCAAGAGGACTTTCCCCAGATTCCAGCAAGTTCTGTCAGCTCAGCATCTCTAAGATACTCTGCTTTGGCGCAAGCCTCCGCCGTGCCATATCAGCAGATCCTGATTCCAGCGCTGGGGTCTCTTTCTTGGGCTATCTCAGCCTTAGAGATGATAATGCATTTTTTCCTATCTGCTACTGCTGTGTAATTTTCAAGTTCTTTTTACTTATTAACCTATCTGTCATGATGCTAAAGCTCTGCTTTGTTAATAACTATTTAAACGTTCTCTGTCAAAATCATTTTGTGGTTTCTTTCCAGAGTGAACTCTGGCTGAGACATGATGCGCAAATCATCAGTTCTCATCTGATTACATGTGAAGTAATAGCGCTGTCAAATTTCAAGGCCTGATCTGAGGAACACATTTAGGAAAATTCAACAAGTTAAATACACCTGATGTGTGGAGCAGTGGGCCACTTTTATTTCACTGTGAAAATTGAAAAAAAAAATTGTTCTCCAGGCTGTTTAACTCAGAAGACAAGTTAGTTTTAATTATGATAGATCAATGTAATATTATAGAAAAATGGTTCTAAAAAACAGTTACTAGGCTAATAATTGAATCGCTGTACTATATTATTGTTCAATAGATTATATTTTGTTTTATTTTATTACTGACATCTACAGTTTTTCAGTAGAAACAGAAAGAAAATAATCTGTCTTCTATGTATACATAATAGAGGAAACCTTTAACAAGGTTCACTGAGATTTAGTTACAATCCAGTGGAATATATTGCTCTACACAGATTTATATTTTTCATTATCTACCATATACAAAATCTGTTTCATCTCATGTAACACGAGGCTTCATAGATTTGTATTTGAAAATACAGAAGCAGTCAGGAGTCTATAGCACATTCAAAACTTTGCTCAGAGCTCTCCTCAGTGTATATCCAATTTTTATCACTTGCAATTTGTACCTTCTATAAATATTAGAACATGATTACCCCCTATGACGAAGATAACCTTTCTTCCAGTTTCAATAATGTGTTCCTCATTTCTGTTAGAGATCGCATTAGAATGTCCTTTATTGTCCATGTGTACCAACATTCTATTTGTGACAACTTAGGTATTGTCCAAGATCAAGGATTTCTTTATGACTATTCTGTTCTCTTTCTAAGATCTCCCCAGAATCACCTTTAGTAGTCTAGCACAACAATATGCTATTTATCAAACACATCTCTCAAAACTCTTCTAGCTTCTAACTAGATACTGGAAGTTCATTCCTGGTTAGGAAACCAAAACTGATAAAGGGTGAAACCAAGGGGCGCCCAGGGTCCCTGGTTGTTGAGGGAAAAAAAGTCACATACTCAAAAGAGAGAAATTAGACTCTAGTATTCTCAAAGATTTAAAAAATAGACAGAAGAGGAATAGGAGAGAGAAGAATTTTAAATAACAGACCTCCCACTAAAACTCCAAAATCATCCATGTGAAAATGCCCAATCAACAGGCCAGGCCCAGAGGTAGGTGGCTAAGGCCTGAAAGCAAAGTTGCCAGGAGTCCAAGGCAACTCCAGGAAGGAAGATTAAGTAGCACCCAGAGGCCTCAGAAAGGAGGGACCTGAACTTCACAATGTACCCTCCAATCTGGATAATTCATCACAACATCAACATGACAAGTGTCACTGTCTTTCAAGAGCCCACCTGCTGAAAGCACTGGAGCTGCAAAGTCTGGGTGTAGCCTGCCCATGTGTCCTCTGTTCCTCACATAATGGTCACTTCATTCCTTCTACCCAGTAGCCTCCCCCATTCAGGCAGTCTTCTTCCTGTCATGCTGTGATTTGTGGCGCGGGTAAGATGGCGCCCATTCCCACAACCTCAGCAAGTGCTGCTCCCCTTGCAGTAGTGATGTATCCTGCAATAGTTTGGATTCTTTATTTTTTTTTTAGCAGCATCCCTCTCTGAGAATCAATTTCTGTGCTAGTCTATTCAGATGACTATAACAAAAGAACCGGGTAACTTAAACTATATACACTTCTTATATTTCTGGAAAGTCTACATTCAGACAGTGTCAATGGATTTGGTGTCTGGTTTGAGATTCCACTTCTTGGTTCCCAGATGTCTGCCTTAGCCATGTATATTTGTCTGGGGAAGTTGAGAGAAACAAGCTTTCTTGGGACTCTTAAGAGCATACTCCCATTCATGAAGGCTCCACTTCATTACTTCATCTAATTGTCTCCCAAAGTTCCCATTTGTCATACCACGGCAGAGGGTGGAATTTCAATTCCAGGAAATTGACACAATGAGTACAGCCAGTAACAGATAAACACCATGAATTCAGGGCTTAATAAAATAATACATATATATGTATTAGATCCAGAAAGATGTCCAGTTGCAGAAATTGATCTAATGTTTTAAGATAATTTTTTTTTAAATTTTACATACATTATAAAATATAAATATTCAAATCTATTGGAGTGACATAAATATAAAGGAACTATTTACTACCTTAGCTAAGAATTTAAACTTGGGCAAAAAATATTGAGAAAATGGAACTACTTGAAAAAATTTCACTTTATATGTTCTTTGGCCAACTAAACTACTTGATTCTGAAAATATAATCTTATGATCACTTTTTAATGAAAATTAATTGATTTTTAATGTTTTCAGCAAAAGCATGCTGTGAAATAACTATGAAGTGGTTGACATTTCCACTGAAAAACATTGCAGAAAATGATTACATATCACATCCAAAAGAATGAAACTAGACCACTATCTCATACCACATGCAAAAGTTAACTCAAAATGGATTATAGACTTATAGATGAGAGCTGAAACTATAAAATATATAGAAGAAAACTTATGCAACATAATCTGCAAGATAGGCTTTGGGAACAGATTAAGCAACATAATCTGCAAGTAATGCCTTTAGGAAATTGTGCAAAGTTCTTTAAGTACTCAGTGTCCTCCAAGTTAGTGTGGGCAATCTACATTACTCACCTTAAGGAAATGAATATTTAACCTAAAACGGGTATCTCACTATGAAACAAGTTTTAATCAAATTGGAAGCAATAAGAACAATCAGTTACTTTGACTCACTATTTCAATTTCACAAGTCTGAATTTTCAGGAGAGAAGATGGTCTTTTAGGGCACATCATTTAAAAACAAGAACTATTTGCAGATTTTCTGTTTATTAGCCAATATGGTTGTGACATTTGTTAGTACTAAAAGTGGAAGTCACGTAAGAAAATGATTTAATTTTGTTAAGTCACCTGGGCTCATGCACCCATGCTTTTTTTTTTTTTTTAGCTTGATGAAATGTTATTACCCATGTACTATAAATCACAAGTTGTTAAAAGTGTATTCTAAAAATTTGCAAGAGCAAAAGTTTAGTATTGCAAAATAGCTCCTGCAATATTTGTTTTTCTTAAACTAATCTGACGAACTCTGTCTTGTTTTAATTATTTAGACTTTGGAGCAGTTTTTTAGTATTAAAAAATCAGACTTCTCCACCATCATTCTATATTCCTCAAGACTCTCCTTTTGTTTACTTTTTTTTTTAAGATTTATTTATGCATACAAGAGCTGGGGTACAGGCCAGAGTTGCAGGAGGTGAGAGGATTCACCAGACAGAATGGGGAGCAGAACAGGCAGACTGACTGAAACACGCTGCTGAGGGGAGCAGCGGGCGACGTAGGAAAGGTATGCCGTGCCATATGGGTCCCCTCCCTGGCCAGCGGCAGGGATCGAACTCGTGTGGCAGTGGCTGTGGTTTGCTTCATAGTGTGTTGCTTAACCCACTGCGCCACCAGGGAGGCCCATTTTGTTTACTTTTTATATAAAATAGCCAACAAAGCAATTACCAAAGCAATTACCAAATTCATATAACCTTGAAATCACTTAGTGAAGTAATTTAACATCTTCTTGGATCAGATAGAAAACAATTTTCATCTGAGTCTGAAATCAATGACTTCTTTGTAAGTCTTCCATTATCATCACAGAATAAACTATAGGCTATGGATGATGATCAAGAGTAATTTGTTTTGCATATACAGTATTGATGGCTTTTCTAGACTCTTTGTGTCACAATTGTCACATCTTGTGTCTGGCATGTTTCACTGCACTCACTTTCAAGGAGGCAGCTTTTGTCTCTGGGCCAGCTCTCACAAGCCCATAAGCTGATTCACAAGAGTAACCATGGTCCCAAAAGTCACCCACATCAGTCTTTTGCAGCTCACGCACACAGTCTTTTAAAACTCATCTCAGTGGTTTATTCCCCCCTCCCTCTTTTACTGTTGATTTAATTGTACGCTTATATTATTGAGATGTGAATTTACCCCAATTAATTTTATTGCAATTATATGTGTTTGACTTGAGAGATAAGTCTAACTTCTACACAGTTGGAAGTGCACTTGTTGAAATCTGAATCTCATATTGCTTATACATACCATATGTACCGTCTTCAAAGGGAAAGAACACAAGAATTTTCTCATTAATCATTCAGCTCCAAATCCAGAATCTCTGGATGATGTCCATTCCTAGTCTGACTTCTTCACTCAGGTGCCAATCTCTAAACAATAAAAGTCTAGAAACAAGAGAGGAAGAAAAACAGTTCTCTTTTTTAAAAAATATGTCATTTCATAATATAGTCTTGAAGTGCTAGTGCCAGCACTTAGTATTCAGGGGAGTGTATTCTGGAGATAGTAAAAATAGAAGCCATATTTGGTTAAAGATTCATATGATACATCTTATTTTCCAAGATAGCACCCAAAATTTGAAAGATGTTCTTCTCTATGTGCCTTGCTATACCTGAATATTCAATGGATATTCCATAATTCTCTATAGCTAATGCTTCTGGGTCACAAGGTGCATGATAATAACAAGGTCTCCCTGGTGATGCAGGGGTTAAAGTCTCAGTGCTATCAAGCTATCACAAGTCATAGCAGTATGAGTTCTAACCCCCAGGGAGCTAACCCAAATGGGGCAGTAGACTTCTCCTGTCTCAGCCACTGCTTCTCCTCAGCAGTGTATTTCAGTCGATCTGCCTTTCTGCTCCCCACTCTGTCTCTGGTGAATCCTCTCACCACCCCCCTCTCCCTGGATGTCTGGCTTGGACCCCTGTTCTTGTTTTCATAAATAAATAAAATAAATCTTAAAAAAATCAGAAAAGAGGATGGGTAAAGTTTGCCTAAAATATTGTATTCAAAACATACCTTCCAAATTCTTGTCTACTCTGAACATGTGTCTGTGACCTTGTTTAGAAATAGGCAGTTATGATTAGCTTAAAGTCATAAACAGATAAAGTCATAGTGGATTAGGTCATATTCGATGCAATATAAATTATAAGTTTCCCTGTAAGAAGAGAGATATCTGAACACAGAAACATGCAATAAAACCACCATGTGAGGCAATAATTGGAGTGATGGATGAGAAGCCCAGGACTGCCAACAAGCATCAAAAGCTAAGTGACAGGGTGTGGAACAGAGTCTCCTTCTGAGACTCCAGAGGAATGGCCTTTGGTGACAACTTAATTTTGGATTCGTAATTATAAGAGAACAAGTTTCTGTTGCTATGAGACACACATTTTGTGATAATTTGTTGTGGTAGACTTAGGAAATTAACAGAACTCTCATCTTTATTATTTTACATTGATGTGTCTTCTCATAGAAAAGGTTGGTGAGGAAACCAAGATAATGATAATAAGCAAAAAAAAATTCAAATGCAGAATAATCTTACTTCAGCTACATGTTCTGAAACTGAGATAATGAAAATTAAATGATTTCAAAGTCCCACTCACAATGAGGTGGCTCCCTCAGCTGCATGGAAATTCAACTTGCCATCCAGTCTCCACTGCATCAGCAGTGACATTCCTCAGTGGAAACTGGGCCTCTCCTCCATTCAAAGGACTTTTAATGCTATCATCTTCATCTTCCATAGGTATGAGAGTGGAGTCAGAATCAGACTCTCATGGTTGTTAAACTGAGGTTTGCAAGTCAAGTAAAACTTCAGTGGGTTGCTTTGCAATATCACTCCCAGGAACCAAGGATTAATTTTACTACTGTTGGCATTTTTTTTCCCAGAAAGGGTTCTAACATCAGTCTTGATACATTTGAATTCATCATAGCCGCTTTACTTGAGGGGTTAGGAGGTCTTACTTAAACTTGCAACCTTGGATTTCCTTTTATCCCTGTGTGAGATAACAGACTCTGGAGCCATTCTCAGCTAGGGCATAGGGAGAACAGTAATGAAGGAACTAATAATAGATAATAATAGACTTTTTTTAAAAAGATTTATTTACTTATGCATACAAAAACAGGCCAGAGGTGCGAGGTTGGTGAGAGGATTCACCAGAGAGAGAGAGTGGGGAGCAGAACAGGCAGATTGACCAAAACACACTGCTTAGGGGAGCAGCAGGTACAGCCGGAGAGGTCTGCTGCACCATGTGGGTCATCCCTTGGCCGGGGGCAGGGATTGAACTCATGCTGCAATAGCTGTGATTTGCTTTATAGTGCGTTGCCTAACCCACTGCGCCACCAGGGAGGCCCACGACTTCTTTTTAATAATAGTGTGAGATCTAGCCTTAGCTCTGTGGTTATAAGTTAGAATTTCCTAAGAGCTTTAGCTTTAAAAAATAACAATGGCTATTCCCATCCCCAACCAATTAAATCATAATGTCTAAACTTTGTATAGATATATTTTAGTATTTTTATATCATGTTAATGCATAACCACATTTTCCTCCAAATAAGGTTTTAAATTACTACTGTCTCTGAAATTTCTCTCATAATCTGATGATCACCAGTACATATGTACCTGTGTGTGCCTGCTCCAGAATTAGCCAGAGGACCAGGATTAGTCTCATCTGCCCCTTATTCTTGTTTTTCTTTTTTTAAGATTTATTTATTTATGTGCACAAGAACCAGGGTGTAGGCCAGAGGTGTGGAGGTGAGAGGATTCACTACAGAGTGAGGACCAGAACAGGCAGGTTGACTGAAATACACTGCTGAGGGGAGCAGCAGGTAAGACAGGAGAGGTCTGCTGCGCCATGTGGGTCAGCATCCTGGCCAGGGATCAAACTGGTGTTACAGTGGCTGGCAATAGCTTGATATTGCTATCCTTGTGCCACCAGGGAGGCACTGTCCATTATTCTTGTTTATCTCTGTCAGCACAGGAAGTCCCAGGCTGGTCTATTATCCATGGTTCATTCCTCTTATGTATATGTAGGGGCAGGAAGACATGGGGCAGGTTCTCTAGGCAAACGGGTAAAGGAGGAGTCCTGGAGCCCTCGGTGGCTTTTTCAGGTGTTTATTACTCTTTCTGCATCAGAGGCGACCAGGTACATGGCAGGCAGGGCTGTGGGGGGCTGGGGTGGCAGGGCCCAGGAGGCTGGCAGGCCTCTTAGGCCCCCACAAATCTTCACTCTGGGCTCCTTCTGCTGTCTGTCTTTCCTGCTTCTCTGTTGCTCTGTTTACTGTCTCTTCTGCTCTTGGCATCCCCATGATGCCACCCTTATATACCCAGTGTCTCAGCTCAGGTGCACCCACCTACGCATGCGCACACCCTACTCCAGGTGCCGCCATTAGGCATGTGCACAGAACTGCAGGGATCTATCATTGATGCTGATGACTGGAGGGCAGAAAACCTGATAACCTTCATTTACTGAGTTAATATAAATATTGTTCTTGCAATGCCATTTTACCACCTGTATCCACATTTAAATATTCCAGGGCTATTTTGCAGTTGAATATCCATATTGAAACAGAAACTTTAGTTCAGAGATATTTAGGGCTCTAAAATATTGCTTTTCATATTGTCTAGTGTTCATTTAATCTCATAAAAGCACATTTCTTTACTGTAGATTGAATTCTCCTAGCTCTGAATTTCCTAACACAGCTCCTCGCAGTATACAATTCAGATCAGGGCCTCACTTTACCTCAGATTTAAGTTTTTGTTTTAGAGTTAGTTGGGCTTCTCTTGGTGAATGAAACGTGGCTATGATAACATACAAATGCACTACTGAACCTTTTACTATGTACATTAATAACAATTCAATATATATCATTTGTAGATTCTAAGATACATAGAAAAGAAAAATATTGAATATAACCGTATATTGTGAATTGCTGCAAGTTAGGAAAGACCCAATCACAAATATTTTGTAAGCAAATGCTGGAAACATGATTAATCCATAATTTGTCTAGAATTGTTGATTTATCTTTATTTTTGTTTTGTGTTCTACAAACGTTTGCAGAAACAGGTGAGTCAGGAATTTCTGAGTGAAAAAAATAGTCTATTGAAAGAGTTGCATATCTTCTCATGCGTGTGTCAGTGAGATTCTAAAGTTGAATACATGCAGCATTTCTAAACTGGCAAGCAAACACTTATGGGTGATCACACAATAAATACAACGGTTAAATAGAAGCTGAATATTCTTGCCTAGCAGACACAACTACCTGCTCCTTAGAGTAGTACAAGAAACAGGCACAATTTTAGTAAATCTAGAGAAGAATATCCATACATAATTTTCATATATTTACATCTTCCTTAATTTTGCACTTAAAGAGAAACAGTAGGGAATATTAATCAGACGTGTGTAATTTCTCATTTACTAGTTACCAGGAGGACAATGTGATGAAATATCCATCTATAGGGTAAATGAAGCTCCATGCCTTTTTCTGCCTGTCCACCTCTGGCTGGATGCCAGTCCAAGGGGCGTGGCCACGGGACACGGGAGCCTGTGATTGTGGGCGCCTGCCTTCAGGGAGCATGGGCGCGTGCACCCGGACGTGCTCACGCCCGGCAGAGATGTCAGGGACATCAGGGCGGTGCCACTCTGAGCCTTGGACCACGACTTGGAGTAGGACCACCCTGCGAGGGGACCAGGAATCTGAGAACAAAGAGAGTAGGCCCGAGAGCACAAGATTTTGGGGCGGCTGGGAGGCTCTGTTCCTGCCCGGCCCCCCTGCCCAGTCCTGGCTCCTTGCATGCCAGCTTCCTGCCGGGTGTGACTGAGTACTTGGGTCCCTGTAAAATCTACCGAAGGCTCTGGGACTCCCTTTATTCTCCTACCCAAATTGACAGTGAACCTGCCCTGCGCATGCTTGCAAAACAGCAGCCAGCAATTATTGTTATAATTTAGAAAGGATCAAGTCTCATATCCTTAAGTTGCGTATGTGACCAGCTCTAGTGTCCGTGAGATCTCATATTCAGGTTTGACTGTCTCATATTGTTGGTTTGAATTTCCTCCTCTCCATGAGATTGTGAGGTCGCCAAAGCCGAGATGCTTGTCTGTTTAAGCTCCGTGCTTCACAAAATGCCGGCTGCACATAGAACGCATCGCGTATTTGAAAGCATGAATCTCAATCAAGTAAATGTGGAATTAAGAGATGGAATTCTGCTCTGAGTTCCAGGGAATAATGATTCTTTCCCATTCAGTTTTGTCTTTCCTTTGTACCCGTGCCACACTGCCTTGATTACTGCTCCTTTACTGTAAGTTGGACATTTGTCCTCCAACTTTGTTCTTTTCAAGATTATTTGGCTCTTATGGTTCTTTACATTTCCATGTGAATTTTAGGATGAGTGTCTATTACTTAAAAAAAAAATAGAGCTAACTTGTATTGTATTAATTATGGATGGATCTCAACAATTCAGTTTTGTAATCCTTGGCCCTGCCAAACTGTGGGAACAGTATATACTGAACTCCACTCACCGTTTATGGACTCCTCCCCGACCTCCATGCCATGAGGTCCTAGGCACCAAGGACCACAATTCCCATCATGCCTTGAGACTGCCATGACACTTAATTTCCGGAAGAGGGGGTTGCTGGGACATAAGGGTGGAGTTAGCAGCCACCCGTGGTATAAAATCAGATACCTGTGGGCCTATGGGGCTCTTGATGTTTTCTGAGTCAGGGTGTACCTGGGTACCAGCTCAAATAGCAGATGTCCAGAGGCTGGATGGACCAATTAATTTCTCTATCTCTCGATCCCTCTCTCACCCCCTCATTTCATTCCCTTTGTAAATAAACCCTTTATTATCTTCTCGCTTTGTATCTGCCCTCAGGTTAGGCTGTTTTTAAGGGTGGGGGTGAGGCCATCCCGTTTCTCTTCGGGGTTATCCTGCACTAGCACCTTTACATTTATTTAGATCTTTAATTTCTTTTAGCAGTGTTTCATAGTTTTTCGCTGTACAAGTGTTTGCATTTGTTTCTTTATTCCTAAATATTTAATTCCACTTACTTTTTAAAAATTTAAGCTTAATTAGGAAATGATCTTGCTCATTGCTCATCTGTTTTCTTCTTTTTTAAATTTTTAATTTATTTTCTTACATGTTGGCTTTCTTTTCAAGGTGTAGTCCCCATAGAATTTCTACCATGAATTCACCTGTGCACCATCACCATAGTCCCTTGTGCTCTTCCCATCCCTGACTTGATCCCGTCCCCTCCCTCCTTCCCTCTTCCCTGAAGAATGTCTCTGATTTGTAGCTGTCTGTTTATTTTTGTTTGTTGTGTTGTGTTTTTTGTTGTTATTGATGTTATTATTATTATTATATTTTTTCCTTGATCCCTTATAGTCGTCCTATAAGTGAGACCATCCATGTTTTTCTTTTCCTTCTGACTTATTTCACTGGGCATAATCCCTTCAAGCTCCATCCATGTTTCTACAAATGACTCTAGTTTGTCTTTTTTGATTGCTGAATAATATTCTATTGTGTAAATATACCACATCTTGATCCAGTTGCTGTTTTTGGGCATTTGGGTTGATTCCAAGTCTTACCTATTACAAATAATGTTGTGCTAAACATAGGGGTGCATGTATTCTTTTGAATTAATGTTTTTGTGTCCTTTGGGTAGATCCCTAGGAATGGTATTTCCGGGTCATATGGTAGCTCCATTTTTCACAGACTGAGGAACCTCCATACAGTTTCCCATAGTGTTTGGACCAGTTTGCATTCCCACCAGCAGTGTGTTCCTTTTTCACCACATCCTCACCAACATTTGTAGCTGCTAGTTTTTTTTAATATGTGGCATTCTTACTGGTATAAGGCGGTATCTCATTGTGGTTTTAATCTGCGTTGCCCTGATTGTGAGGGATGTTGAATATTTTTTCAACATGGCCTTTCAAATGGCCTTTGGCCATTTGCATTTCCTCTTTGGATAAATGTCTTTTGATTTCTTCTGCCCATGTTTTGACTGGATTGTTTACTTTGTTTTGTTGAGTGATGTGAATTCTTCGTAGCTCTTTGTGATCAGTTCCTCAGTTGTCTGGAGTGCAAAAATTTTCTCCCAACAAGTGGGGTTTCTCTTTGTTTTGGGTAATGTTCCTTTTGCTATATGGAAGCTCTTTAATGTGATGTAGTCCCAGCAGTTTACCTTTTTTCCCCCACTTTCTTTGCTTTAGGTGCTGTGCTCACCTGTTTTCAATGGCTGATCTTGCTATAAGAAGCCTGTAGAAACAGAAAGGGTTTGCATATACCTTGTCTAAAATCAGTATCCTCAGATATTCTCTGCTTACTGCAGAAATTATTTTCCATGAACATTTTGATTAATTTAAATTTTGTCTATGAAGTTACAATTGAGGAATGTTTGCAGTGTATAGTTTTCATCTTTTATTTTTGGATCTTTCATCTCTGCAATTTTTGTAAGTTTAGTTCAATTCTAGTTAAATTTATTCTCTGATTCAAAAACCCTTAAAATTCTAACTCATAAGTGTTCAGAATTCTAACTCTGAATGAGCATTTCTAGGTCCTTCAGATTATACTTTGATTATAGACAAGTCAGAATCAAATCCTGATTTTTTTTAGCATTTTTAACCTCATAAAACAGTGATATATACACCCAAATCTACAAATGCAGTGTGAAGGTTGTCAAATCATCTGAGAACAATGCTTTGTTAAGATTTCCTCTCAATTTCCATGTGTCTTACAGAAAGTTCTTTATTTTTTTAAAAAAATTCTTTTTACCACTATTATTTTTTGTTACAATATTTGCTTTCTTTTCTCAGGTCTAGTCCCTATAGAATTTCAACCACAAACTCACCCATGCACCATTATCATAGTCCCTTGTGCTATTCCAGCCCTCATTGTGATCCCTTCCCCTCCCCCTCTCCTGCAGAATGTATCTGATTTGTAGTTGCCTGTTTATTTGTGTGTTTTTCCCCCCTTTGGTTTTGTTGTTGTCATTTTTTTTCTTGATCCCCTCTATTCCTCCTGTAAGTGAAACCATCTGGTATTTTTCTTTTTCCTTCTGACTTATTTCACTGGGCATAATCCCTTTAAGCTCCATCCATGTTGCTGTGAATGGCATTAGTTTGTCTTCTTTGATTGCTGAATAGTATTCCATCGTGTATACATACCATTTCTTCTTGATGCAGTCATCCATTTTTGGGCATTTGGATTGATTCCAAGATTTATCTATTATAAATAATGCTGTGATAAACATGGGGTGCATGTATTCTTTTGAATTGATGCCTCTGTGTCCTTTGGGTAGATCCCTAGGAATGGTATTGCTGGGTCATATGGTAGCTCCATTTTTCACAGACTGAGGAACCTCTGTACAGTTTTCCATAGTGTTTGGACCAGTTTGCATTCCCACCAGCACTGTAGGAGAATTCCTTTTTCACCACATCCTCACCAACATTTGTAGCTGCTAGCTTTTTTAATATGTGACATTCTTACTGGTATAAGGTGGTATCTTATTGTGGTTTTAATCTGCGTTTCCCTAGTTATGAGGGATATTGAACAATTTTTCTTATGCCTTTAACCATTTGCATTTCCTCTTTGGATAAATGTCTTTTGATTTCTTCTGCCCAGTTTTTGACTGGATTGTTTACTTTGTTTTTGTTGAGTTGTGTGAGTTGTTTGTGGGTCTTTGTAATTAGTCCCTTATCAGTTGTATGGAGTGCAAAAATTTTCTCCCAGTCAGGGGTGTCTCTTTGTTTGGATTAATTGCTTTTTGGCTGTACAGAAGCTCTTTTATTTGATATAGTCTCAGCTATTTGTCTTTTCCTTCACTTTTTTTGCTTTAGGTAATGTGTCTTTAAAGATATACTGAGGTATACGTCATGCAGTCATCTGCCTATGTTTTCTTCTCTATAGTTTATGATTTCAGGTGTTATGTTTAATTCTCTAATCCATTTTGAGTTGGTTTTTTTACATGGTGTGAGGTAATGGTCTATCTTCATCCTTTTGCATATAGCAGTCCAGTTTTCACAGCACCATTTATTGAACAAGCTGTCTTTGTTCCACTGCATATTCTTTGCACCTTTATCAAATATTAGTTGTCCAAAGATATTTGGGTTTATTTTGGGGTTATCCTTTTTTTTAAAGATTTATTTATGGCATACAAGAACTGGGGTACAGGCCAGAGGTGCAGTGGGTGAGAAGATTCTCTACAGACAGAGTGGAGAACAGAATAGACAAATTGACTGACATACACTGCTGAGGGGAGCAGCGGGTGTGACAGGAGAGGTCTGCTGTGCCATGTGGGTTAGCTCCCTGGCCGGGCATTGAATTCATGCTACAGTGGCTGCTGGTATCTTCATAGTGCAATGTTTATCCCCTTACGCCACCAGGGAGGCCCTGGGTTTTCTATTCTATTCCAGTGGTCTGTTTGTCTGTTTTTGTTCTAATACTATGCAGTTTTAATTTATACTGTAATTTGAAGTCTAGGAATACGATGCCTCCATGTCCCTTCTTTTTAGTCAGGAGAGCTTTGGCTATTCAAGATTTTTTTGTGGCTTCATATGAATTTCATTAATATTTCTTCTATTTCTTTGAAGAATGGCATTGAAATTTTTATTGGGATAGCATTGAATCTGTAAATTGCTTTTGGTAGGATAGCCATTTTGATAATGTTAGTTCTTCCAGTCTATGAGCAGAGGATCTCTTTCTATTTCTTTGTGTCTTCTTCTATTTCTTTTAACAGAGTTTTATAATTTTCTTTGTATAGGTCCTAAACCCTTTTGTTAGTATTTGAGTATTTGATTTTTTGTATTCTGAGTATTTGATTTTTTTGGTTTCAATTATAAAAGGCATAGTTATTCTTGATTTCTTCTTCTTCAGATTGATTATTTGTATATAGGAAGGCTACTGATTTTTAATCTGATAATTTACTAAACTGATTATTTTGATTAGTTGTTCTGTGGAGTTTTTGTGGTTCTCAATGTATATTATCATATCATCTGCAAATAATGATAGTTTTACTTTTTCTTTCCCTATTTGGATTCCTTGTATGTCTTTTTTTGTCCTATTGCTCTGACTAGGACTTCCAGTATTATGTTTAAAAGCAATGTTGAGAGCAGAGAACATGCAACAAGATCCTTATTCCAGATCTTAAGGAAAAGGCCTTAAGAGTTTCACCATTGAGAATGATATTGGCTATGGGCTTGTCATATGTATGTAGCCTTTATTATATTAAGGTATGTTCCTTCTATCCTGAGAATTTTGAGGGCCTTTATCATAAATGGATGTTGAACTTTGTTGAATGCTCTCTTAGCATCTATTGATAGGGTCATACGGTTTTTATTTTTCTTTTTGTTGATGTCTTGGATTACATTGATTGATTTTTGGATGTTGAACCATCCTTGTATCCCTGGAATAAATCCTACTTTGTTATAATGAATTATCTATTTGATGCCTTGTCGGATTCTGTTTATTAGAGAGATTGACTTGCAGTTTTCTTTTTTTTTTGTGTGTGTTGTCTTTATTCAGTTTTGGTATTATTGTAATGTTGGCTTCATAAAACCTATTTGGTAGGATCCCTTCCTTCTCAATTTTTTGAAAGAGATTGTGTAAGATAGGCACTAGTTCATTTCTGAATGTTTGGTATAATTTATTTGCAAACCATCTGGTCCTGGGCTTTTGTTTTGGGGGAGGGTTCTGATTACTGTTTCAATTTCACTGCTTGTAATTGGTCTCTTACAGAAAGTTTTTAATTGCTGCTTCTCCTGGCTTGGAAGTCATTCAACACATGGAAATCCAGATGGTAAAGATGACCAAATCAACGAAATCTCCTTCCAGCTTGTTATCGAACTTATTATTTCCCCAGTGTCTGCTTTGTTCATGACAGTTACATTCACTATTGCTGTGGGACAGAAAAAGGAAATATCTCATCTCTTCAAAAATGGGAAATAAATATCAGTAATTAATGCAAATAAAAGTATACTATTTCTTGTTTTAAAATACTATTTTATCAACATTACACAGAGTTTTCTGTAGATTGACTTATTTGATCTTTTGAAGGGGTAATGGATCAACATTAGGTATGAGGTACCTAATAAATGAAAATGTAGGGGCCTCCCTGGTGGCGCAAGGGGTTAAGCACTGTACTGTGAGGCATCTGCAGCCAATGCAGCACAAGTTTGACTCCTGCCAGGGAGGTGACCCACATGGCACAGCAGACCTCTCCTGTCTCACCCACTGCTCCCTTCAGCAATGTACTTCAGTCAGTCTGCCTGTTCTGTTCCCCATTTTGTCTCTGGTGAATCCTCTCACCTCCCATATCTGGCCTGTACCCCAGTTCTTAGATGAATAAATAAATAAATCTTTAAGAAAATATATGAAAAATGTAGAACTGAAACAGATGTTGAGATGCAAATTAATTTGGGGAAAGACACTGATAATTGAGAATTTTAAAATTTAAAGATTTGGCTGGGAAAGAAACTCAAAATATGCATATTTTGGTATATAATCTGGTTTATTTCT
The DNA here is from genome assembly GCA_019455555.1 of Galemys pyrenaicus. NCBI lineage: Eukaryota > Metazoa > Chordata > Mammalia > Eulipotyphla > Talpidae > Galemys > Galemys pyrenaicus. The sequence continues at coordinate 424,790 of JAGFMF010011620.1, forward strand.
GGAATTACTTTGTTTACTGCTGCATCCCATGGCCAAATTTAAAGTGGTTGCCCATGGCAAGCTTATCAAGTTTAGTTTTATTTAATTACAAACTTCCTATGGGGCTTCCCTTGTGGTGCAAGGGACTAAAGTCTCAGTGCTTTCAATTTATCACCAGCACTGCAGCACAAGTTTGATCCCTGCCCATGTGGAGAGAGGTGACCATGGTAGCAGACCTCTCCTGTCTCACCGACCACTCCCCTCAGCAGTGTATTACACTAGATCTACCTGTTCTACTCCCCGCTCTGTCTCTGGTGAGTCCTCTCACCCCTGTGCCTCTGGCCTGCACCCCAGCTCTTGTATGCATAAATAAATAACTAAAGAAAAAAAAACCATATGGCTTTATACAGTTAAAATATACTTTTAAACTTGAAATAAAAGACTTTCAAAATTAAAAGTAAATTAATAAATAAATAAATATTTAAAAAATTTCCTATGACTAGCCTATAATATCCCACTTATACAACACTATCTTTTAATTGATATCATGTCAATTTAAAGACTGGTTTGTGTGTGTTTTTTTAATTCAAAACTCTTTATCATATAGATTATTGAGAAAGACCTTGTGTGGTCTTCAAGGAATTAAGCACTCCACTGTGAAGCATCTGCAAAGGTAATAAACTAAAATTATGTTGAACACAGTAAATGCTACTTATCAATTATGTGTAAGAACTCATTTACAATCAGAAACATTTTCACCATGAACTTTTTAAACAGAAAAATTTGAAGAAAGTATATTATCAATAAATTTTTAAATAGTCTAAATCTTAAGCTCTGGATAAGATAAAGAACACTAGTTTACAGCAATCATGGCATAAATATCAAAAGTATAATAGAATAAAGACATCAATATTTGTGGTATTCCTGTTAAATATGGCTGTGAAAGAGGACATTTCTGTTTTCTTGGGCTGACAATAAAAGCAAATTAGCTCAGACAGATAAAGAACAAATTTAATTACAGATGGAAGTCTACAAGTATGTGAATTTGAAAGTCAGTGAAACAAAATGGAAGTATATATCCTGAGCTGGGGAATATTTTAGACTCCTATATTCCACTTCTAATACTGGAATAAGGGGCAATTTCAATTAATTTTTTTTTTGCTAGGACACATACCATCGTACCTAATTCTATCATTCCCAACATTATAAATCCAATGTGAATTTTTCTCAGTAATGCAGAATTTCTAATTATTGATGATGGGCTTGTTCACAAGGAATATGTCTCATCTCACTCTTCTTCCCTAGGAGGCTGTTTAAATTATGAACACATTACAATAAGGATATATCCATCCTCTCTGTCTTAAGGTGCAAAATAGGCTAAAAGGAATAAAACCTTCAATTTTTGTTCTGAAACAAAATGTAGTTATCCCAAGTGTAACCTTTTGGTTGCCCAGGAAGAATTTTATAACCCCAAAGTGACATACTTTTCTAAATTCCACTTTGTGGGACTGAGTGACCATGGGAAAATACTTAATGTACTGAGGTGTCATTATTCTTAGCTCAATTATATTAAAAATTGTTCTTAAAGTTTACTTTCTATATATATACACACACCAATCTTCTGATTAAATGCTTAATTTAGGCTTTCTTAATGTGATGCATCTCTAACAAAAATAACAACGTAAGTGCTTTGCTTTTGACACATCCCAGAAATTTTAAAATCTTGTGATTTTATTTGAATTTAGTTAAAAAATATTTTAAAATTCTTTTTCAGACTTCTACCTTGCCCCGTGTATTATTTAGAAGTATGGTAGTTGCCAGATGCTGGGGATTGCTGAGGTATGTTTTCACTATTGTTTCTAGTTAAATTCTGTTATAGTATCAGAATATATTGTCTATAGTTAAAGTTTGCTAAGTTCTATGTAGTTCTATAGTTAAAGTTTGCTGAGGTGGGTTTTATGGTCTGCAATATGGTGTGTGAGTGTATCATGGTGAATGGTTCATGCTCACTTGAGAGTTATAGGTAGTTAGGTCAGGTCAGGTGATAGATTATCAAGTTCATCTGCATTCTTACTGAGTTTATGCCTACTGGACTTACCAATTACACTGTAGAAGGTGCTGTATTTTCCAACAATAACAAGGGCTCAATCTATTTCCCTTATCAATTATACAGACATATACATATATACGATAACATCTATATAAAGAAATATATATACATATTTACATACACAAATATACAAATGCTATTATATATACGTATATATTTATATAACTGAATCCATATATTTTCATCTAGATTAAACTCTTGATATAAAGTGAAAACTATTTATTTGTCTGCTTGGAGCATCGCCTCCTTTGCCATGTGTACTATCTCGCTACTTTCTATTTTACCTTTTCTATTGCCTCATTGTTCATAACTGTTTTGGACTAACTCTTTGTCTTCCTACACTTTGTAGTATTTATTTCCTGTTATTTTATATACAAATATAGTTGCATACCATTTATCAGAGCATATGAGACTTTATAACCTGATTGCTTTTCCCATCCTGTGTCATTTGTCATACTTTTCAGTATTACATATGCTGTAAACTTACATGACATCAGCTCTTCTACATAGGAGTGAAGGAAATTCTTTATATAAGAGCAATCACCTTATATAAAAAAACTGAATTAAGAATCTAGTTCTGCAGGTTGACTTCCAGATGTTGGTTTTTAATTTTTACAAGATATACCTAAAATAGACTATTATAAATGTGTTCCACACTAAAGTTATGGAATTGTTGAGCTTCACTTTTGTTTATCAGTATTCTTACTTTTTATAAAAAAACTTATTAAGTGCATTGTGTAGATTGCCTTTTGGTATTCATAATGACCAAGACTAATGAAGACAAGTCATACATGAAAATACTTAACAGAAATGCTTTTTTCTGTGTTTTGTGTCCTTTGGGTAGATCTCTAGGAGTGGGGTTGCTGGGTCATATGGTAGCTCTATTTTTAGTAGACTGAGGAACCTTCCATAGTGGTTGGATTAACTTGCATTCCCACCAGCAGTGTAGCAGAGTTCCTTTTTCTCCATATCCTCACCAACATTTGTTGTTGGCTAGTTTGTTTAATATGTGCCATTCTCACTGGTGTGAGGTGGTATTTCATTGTGTTTTTAATTTGCATTTCCCTGATTATGAGGGATGTTGAGCATTTTCTCATGTGCTTGTTGGCCATTTAAAACACCAAAAGAATACCTGTACCCCCATGTTTATTGCAGCACTATTTATAATCGGTAGGACCTGGAAACAACCCAAATACCTAAAAGTAGATGAGTGGATCAAGAAGATGTGGTACATATACATGATGGAATACTATTCAGCAATCAAAAATGATAAACTAGAGCCATTTACAGAAATATGGATTGAGCTAGAAGGAATTATACTCAGTGAAATAAGTCAGAAGGCAAGAGAAAAATATCGGATGGCTTTACTCTTAGGAGGAATGTAAAGGAACAACAACTATAAAAAGAATAAGAGAGAGCTCAAGGAAATGAACAATTACAGCCAAAAACAAACAAAAAAACACTACAAGAACAGAAGGACAAAGACAAACCAAAGGGATCATTCATGGGGGAGGGTTGGGTAGAGACCAGGATGAGGGCAGAAAGAGCACAAGGGACTGAGATGATGGTGCATGGGTGAAATGGTGGTGGGAATTTCCTGGGGACTACAGATGATGTCAAATATAATCAAATAAATCTAAAAAAAAAGAAAAGGAGTGCTTCTTTCTGAATTTTTTAAACACTTACAATCCCTTGATTTATCAAGTCAGTAGGAAATAGTACCTCTGGGAAAATACATACAACACAGGATCAAAAAAGGTGACAGGTCAAATTTGAAATCTCAAATTAGACATTCTACATGTCCATCATGCAAAACTAGTTGTGAGAGCTACAGTAGAAGCTGACTTTTTAGAAAAATAAAATTGTTGAGCTCAAAGTTGAAAGCAAGGAGAGTTCAGATTACAAACTGACTACAAATAGAAGAATACAGACTACAAATAAAAGTCATTATCCTCCCATACAAACTGTCCTGGATTGCAGGGGGCAAGGGGAGGGTCTGACACCTGTTAGTGGGGATAGGTTTCTTGCCATGGGTGTCTGCATCTTGGTCTCTCCTGGGTCAAACCCTTCCTTGAAGGGTGATAAGGCCCCTTAGATTTATTCCAGAGTAGTGTAGCGTGAGCAAATTGTGAGGTTGGGCCTCTTCACAATGCCAACCTGGAAGAAACCCTTGTGGCTCTGTGAAATGGCCACAGTCGTGTGGAAACAATGCAAAGAACTGAGTCTCCTGGAGACCTGGTTTCCTAGGTCCAGTCAGCTTCCACCCCATCTTCTACCTTTCCCTTCGCTTTCTATACTATTATCAACCACAGGCACTCTCCTCCCCACCATCATTTTGATTCTGTTCCTTTGCCTCTTATCTTTGGGGCTTGGGATGGAATGCAACAATACGTAAGTTTGCACAATTTTGAAATCTAACCCTTTAATAAGCAAACTTAGGTTACATTTATCAGAGTCATAATTTGGAGATGAGGTGTATACATCTTTCTACGTACTGCATTTTTTTTTGTCATTAAGACAAAGGTGCTCAACAAATTACATTTTGGGATAAAGTCTAGAATTATTGTAAAGAGTCAAAAATATCAAATAAAGACTGGCTAGTCTAAGCATTTGATGTGACAACACGGTCCTAAGTTTGGTAACATGTAGACTAGCATTATTGCATTACTTTTTATAATATCCATTGCATTACTTTTTATAACATCTTTTACAGCTACCTTCACCGTTTTGATGTTTACTTTAACATTGCATCCCCTTTTCCTCTGAGAGTGAATAAAACTGATAACACAATCATTATTCCATGCTTTCTTTTCAGATTCTCTTACATAAGACAATTGACTTTTATAGTTTTCATCATATTTAGTTTCACAAAAAGAGTTTTAAAACACCAAATAAATCTTTAGTATTATTGTACTGGTATAGAGGAATACACTTACACATAGATTTAATCGGTGTTCAAAGCATTTCCTTAAGTCACTTCCCCAAAATAGAATTACTCTATCAATTTAAAATAAAGTATAAATATTCTAAATTCAAAGTTCCCTGAACAAGGATGACATGAACGCATTTTCTCGGGAACGAGTGAGAATACATATTTCATCTCATCCTTGCAAACACTTCTCTATCTACCTATCTTCTTCAAGGGTTTTGATCAAATTATTTGTCTCAATCCTTCTCTCCTTCCTTCTGCGCTTGCTCTTTCCATTACCCCTATGCAGTCATCATTATTCTCAGCTTTTGCCAGTTTACCCCTTCTTTCCCGCAGAAGGCCCACCTCTTCCCCCCGGTTATTTCCTGTACCCCAGGAGCTTCTTCTGAGGCTTTTCCTTCCTCCTTCGCTCCCTGTCATTACGCAGTGCTTTTGCTGTATTGTTCTTACTTGCCACCAGGTGGCGCCCTCTGTTGCTTTTCCGCACTTCGTCTCTCAGAGCCCTCTCCGCCTCCCCTCTGTCCTTTATTACATCTCTGGACTTCAGTCATGACCCGCCTCCTCCCTTATGCTCTCCGCTCCTTCCCTCAGTCCTTTTCCCCTTTCACTGCGCACAATGTACTCTGTGCCCCGCTCTTTCCTGGGGCCCCCATTGTTCTGCATTTTTCACTTCTCACCACCAGGCGGCGCCCTCCGTTCCTCCCATTGCTTTGCTTTGTTGGGCGCTTCTCTTTCCTCTGCCGTTCCCATCCCGCCTGGCTCTTAGGTTATCTCTGGGCTCTGACCGTCCCGTGCCCTGTGGCATGCCCGACGAAAGTGCAGACTGACAACCTAAAATGAAAGGGTGGAGGAAGGGGGAGCTTGTGGGCAAAGAAAAGGAACGCGACCAGGGGATTTTGCTGCCTGACGGCGAGGCGGAGCTGGTGGAGGGAGAGATGAAAGGGGGTGGGTAGCCAAATGCAGCGCCAGGCGCCTTGCAGACACCCCTCTGTTGTCGTCAGAAAAGGGGCTGGTTTGTGTAGTCGCCGCTGGTACCTGCTAAGTACTCTTAAGATTTTAAAATCCAAAGCGAAACGTTCTGCTGTTTTAAAGGCGGTAGTGGCAGGAAGGCAGAGGCAGCTTCTCTATGGTCTGGGTCAAGGAGGGGTCCTGGAGCCCTCGGCGGCTTTTCCAGGCTTTTATTCATCTTTCTGCCTCAGAAGCGACCAGGATCCTGGCGGGGGGGAGGGGCGTGTGGGGGTGGGGAGGGCAGAAGGCTGGCAGGCCTCCTAGCCCGGGCCAGTCTTCACTCTCTGGGCTCTGCTGCTTCTGCTTTTGCTGCCTCTGTTCTCTGCTACTTCTTCATGCTGCCGCTGCCACTACTTCTGCTGAGCTTCTTTTCCCCGTGACGTGCCCTACAGCCCAGTGTCTCAGCCCAGGTGCGCCCACCTGCACCCTGCTCCACTAGGCACGCGCGCAGGACGGCAGGGGTCTATCAGTGACACTAGTGGCGGAGGGTGGAAAACCTGGTAGCTTCCATTTACCCTAATGGCTTCCTGAAATTCCCCTTGACACTAATTTTAGAGAAGACATGGGATACTTGCCTTCTTTTAGTTTGATGTTCCCAGAGGGCGCGCTAAGCCAGCGTGGGTGGGCGGGGCCCGTGAGCGCGTTTCAGACGTCCCGCCCCTTCCCTCCCCTCCCCTGCAGCTGCACCTGTGCTACTTCCTGGCCTCCGGCCGCCTGTGCGCTTACCCTGCCGCCGCCGCTGCCACCAACGCACTTGCCTCCTTGGGACTTGTGAAATCTGTGCTGGTGGGCACTTTTGGGGCCCGGAGGAGCTCTGGGGTTGAGTTTCATTCCTGAGCGTGACCCTCTGGTGTCCCATTGACTGAAGAGCGTGTCCTGCGGGGATGTTTACTCTTGGCTCCTTTGTGGGAAACTCACCAGACCTAGTGGTATGTCTGGGCTCCCTTTCTGTTCCATTGTCTGTGTGTTTTTATTACTGTAGACTTATAATACAGTCTGGGGAACGTATTGTAATCTTTTCTGGGGCTGACATCTTCTCCTCCTTGCCCTAGATGTAGCAGCAGAGCAAAGCCGTGTCACAGACTCCTGGGAGTACAGGTTCTGACCCAGTGCTGTGTGTGCGGGGGGGGGGGGGGGGGGGGGGGGGGGGGGGGGGGGTCTNAGGGGGGGTGGCTGGGGATCTGCATTTCTCACAAGCTCTAAGGTGATGCCCTTCCTGGTCCTGAGACAACATTTGAGACTGAGGTCACTGATGTTACCATTCCTACCCTGAAGGGGGAACTTTGACACTTGGAAACTGCCTTACATGAGGTGACTTTAAAATATCCCTTGAATAAAATCCAGGCTTTCCTGCTCCTTTGAGTAACCAGGAGGAAAACAGCCAACCACAATGGCTACCAGTCTTTGAGTCTTTAAAAAGTCTTTAAAGTGAGTTATTGGGCCTCCCTGGTGGAGCAAGGGGATGAGCACTGCACTGTGGAGCTTCCACAGCCACTGCAGGGTAAGTTTGGTACCCAGCCAGGGTGGTGACCCACATGGCACAGCAGACCTCTCCTGTCTCACCCACTGCTCCCCTCAGCAGTGTATTTCAGTCACTCTACCTGTTATGCTCCCCACTCTGTCTGGTAAATCCTCTTACCTCACACCTCTGGCCCGTACCCCAGTTCTTGTATGCATAAATAAATAAAATCTTAAAAAATAAAATGGGTTAATAATTCCATTAACGTATTGAAAACAGTGATCTTCTCAGCATTATAAAAGGGAAAACACCCATTAAACCTTGCAGGAAGGGCAGCTAATATATCATCACTAGTGGGGATTTAAATTTCTTGTTGAAGAGTTATCTGAGATAGTAAAGGACTCTTTTATAAGTTCTTTTTTTTTTTAAGATTTTATTTATGCCTACAAGAGCTGGGGTACAGACCAGAGGTGTGGGAGGTGAGAGGATTCACCAGAGACAGAGTGGGGACAGAACAGGCAGATCTACTGAAACACACTGCTGAGGGGAGCAGTAGGCGAGGCAGGAGAGGTCTGCTGTGCCATGTGATCTCCCTGGCCTGGGATCAGGCTCGTACTGCTGTGCTATGGATGCTTCACAGTGTGACGCTCAGCCCCCTGCGTCACCAGGGAGGCCCTTATGTGTAAAAGTGTCCACCAGCATTTTCTTTATAGTAACAAATAATTTGAACCACTCTAAATGAAGCCCCCATAGAATAGTTAAATAAATTACAGTGTACATATAAATGAAATGCATCAAGTGCAGAGTGGATCACGCATGAAAGGGCAGAGGAATGATAAGGGGTCCATGGAGGACAAAGGGCCCTTGAGGTACCAAGTGCAGGAAAAAAAAAAAAGAGTGTATGCCTCGTTGTGAGGACAGGCAATTTGGCCAAAATGGAGATGAAAGAGTGGTGGAGTCGGGTGGGAGGTGGGGGTGGGTCAGAGTAAAGAGTGAATCCTGACAACATTCCCCTTATTACGGGAGGAGGATTTGCTTTGTTGCATCAACTGTGACCACTGCTAAATGTCCCTGAGCAAGGTTTTAAATCCAAATAGACACATTTGGCCATTTAATGGTCAAATTTTCCTTGACTCCATTTTGGAGAAGACATAGGATGTTTTGCCTCCATTTCAGTTTGAATTTCCAAATTGTCTTACAGCAGAGGGCTGGGTGGGTGTGGCACCCGCGCCTGCCCTCTGACCAAGCATGCGCTCTGCCCAGCCTCCTCCTGGGTACCTGCTTGGGGCAAGGTCAGTGCAGGCGGAACCGGTCTCCCCTGGCGGCAGTAGGGTGGGCACCTTCAGCAGTTGAGTGAGGACCTTGTTGGCCTGGAGAGGATAAGGTTAGCCTCGAGTGAGGGGAAGGTGAGGAATCTCTCCCCGTCTGCGGCTGACTGCAGAGGGTGTCCAGTCAGAGGAAGGGCTGGATGTGGAAAATGGGGGCTTTTGGAGGTTGGTTATTGGGCCTGGTGGAACACAGAGGTCTGTGTTCATTCCTGAGCGGCTCCCTCGCGTCCTGTCTGCTGATCGAAGCGTGTCCTGTGCTCTTTGCCCTGCGCACCAGCTGGTGACACCTCTGGGGTGGTGTAGGGTTAGAGAAATCAGGTCTTTCCACCTTCCCACCACTGTGATGATGGACACCTACGGTGCTGTGAGCATTCCAGGGTGGGCATGTGCAAGTGGGTGCACCTGAGTTTGACATGGGCTTAAATGGGCGGCGTCATGAGGACGCCAGGAACAACAGGACTGACCAACAGCAAGAGCAGAATAGAGCAGCAGCAAAGCAGCCAAACAGCCAAGAGGGTGAGATGGCATGTGGGCTGGGAGGCCTGCCAGCCTCCTGACCTCCCAGCACCCATGCCTGCCATGTTCCTGGCCACCTCTACTAATAAAAGCATGAAAAGCCACCGAGGGCTCCAAGACTCCCTTTCTTTGACCCATCTGCTAAGAACCATCTAGAACCTGCCCTGTGCCCCCTTCCTGCTGCTACAGGTGGGTTCTGTGGCCTCCCTGTTGACACCTTAATCTCAGGTCCTCAGGCCTAGTCCCCCACCCAGAGGTGGATCCCAGGCTGCCATGGCAGCGCCGAGTCCACACGAGTCCCATGGGTCGGTGTCTAATGAAGCTGCAGCAGGAAGTTGGCTGATGCTCAGGCAAGCAGGCAAGAAGAGGCAGATTCGTTTAGAGAAAGATAAAGTTTATTGAGGAGAAAAGGATCAGAAAAAAGTGGGGAGGCCTAGGTCAGGCAAGGACAAGTTAGGAAATGACTGGGCAGTTTAGGGAGAGGACAGGTGGGGCCTGGAACTAAGTTTTGGAGATAAGGATGGCAAGAGAGATAAGGGAAGACCCAGGATTAAGGGAAAAGGACTTTTCAAGAGGCGTGATAAGGGGTGTAATGAGGTAGCTTGAGTGAGACCACCTAGAAACAACCAATCACAAGGAGACTAGTGGAGCTTTGGAGTGACTAGGGAAAGAAGGTCTATATTCCCTAAAGTTCAACTCCATCGGCTCCCTTGCCCCTCCCTGGCCTGGTTCCACTGGCCTGGGAGTCCCACTTTATTTCTGTTTCTTTCCTTCTCAATAAACTTTTTCTAAACAAAGCTGCCTCTCCCGGCCTGCTTGCCTGAGGGTCTGCAGAGCTCCTTCTGCGGCTTCCTGGGACACCAACCCTTGGTGGTCTAGTGCCTGGCACTCAGCGCTGCCACTGCAGCGTGGGGTCTATTCCTAGCTGGAAGACTAGGCCTGAAAACCGGAAGTCACAGTATCAGTGGGACTCCCAGGCTGGTGGAACCAGGCCAGGGAGGGGCAGGGGAGCAGAAGTGGAGTCCTTCCTCAGGGAATATAGACCTTCTTTCCCTGATTAGTCTAGAGAGCCACAGTCTGTTTTGGATCAGTTCTCTGTGGTCTCACTCACTGTCCTAGTGTCTCGGTGCCCGGCCCTTACCTTACTTTGCTTTATCACCTCTGTTCTGGACTGTCCTGTTGCCCTTAGGTTTTTGATTAGTCCCTTTGGAATTTGTTGTGCTTATCTCTGGGGCCTTCCTTAACTCTCCTGAAGTTCAGGCCTACACAGTCCTTGAAGCTGCCTAATTACCCCTAACTTGCCCTACTTGACCTAAGACTCCCTGCTCTGGCCCATTGGTCTGGGCCTGTTCATTACTGCATATTTATAACACAGCTCTGGGAACACACTGTGTGATCTGGGGGTCATGTCCCACTTCCACCCCAGTCCAGCCAGCAGGAGAGGGAGGCACCTCCCAGTCTGAGCAACTCTACCTCATATCCTGCGGGGAAACTGCCCCCTGAGCCCAGTCTGCACTCCGCTGTAGCCTGGAGGCAGGTAAAACAGAATTAACAAAGGGCTCTCAGCCTGTGTCTCCCCCCCAGGGCCTTCTTCAGAAAGGAAGGTTAAGGTGAGGGGCAACCCTACTACAGAGAGGAATGAGGAGCTCCTGGACTGAAACTTAGACCAGAAAACAGATGGTGCCTACTTGTGGCATGGGGGTAGGTGGTAGCATCCCAGGAAAGAAACTGTCTGGAGGGCCTCCCTGGTGGCGCAGTGGGTTAAGCAATGCACTATGAAGCAAACAGCAGCCACCGCACCACGAGTTCGATCCCTGCTGCCGGCCATGGAGGGGACCCACATGGCGCAGCAGACCTCTCCTGCTGTGCCTGCTGCTCCCCTCAGCAGTGTACTTCAGTTGCTCTGCCTGTTCTGCTCCCAGCTCTCTGAGGTGAATCCTCTCACCCCCCCACACCTCTGGCCTGTACCCCAGTGCTTGTATGCATAAATAAATAAATCTTTAAAAAAAAAAAAAGAAACTGTCTGGAAATCTAGGTGTGGGAGTGGGCAGGGCTCTGGCAGAGAGGAAGGAGGGGCTCCTGGACAGCAAGGAAGAGCTAGCCGAGAGCGCTGCCTTGTGGGCTGGGGTGGCACTGTGGGAAAGCAGCGGCCAGTGTGTGGATGTGGAAGTGAGAGGAGGGAGCTGGGGGTCTGGAGGTAAAGGAGAGGTGGAAAGAACCCAGCGTGTTGTCTGGTGGCTTGTTGGCTAATTCTGCAGAAATGTAACAGAAAAGTGTGCAGGGAAAGTGCCTGGCTGAGTGAGGAGTGGTGTCTGGGCCGGGTGCACAAAACTGAGACCAAAACAACAATAAAAAAGCTGAGGAAAGGTTCCGATTGAAGGGACCTTGAGTCCAAGTGCAGAGGACTCTACCTGTTGGCCAATAGGAGAGATGCAGCAAAAGCTCTGAGAGATGAAGGAATACGTGAGGGGATGGGAAAGGTACAGGTAGGCTGAAGCTCAGTAAAGACAGAGGGCAGGACCAAGCAGAGGGGACAGTGAAAGGGATGTGGGGGAGGTAGAGTGGGGAAGTTTGTCAGCTACATAGAATGAAATGTTGGCAAGGGAGAGATGATGACTTCTCCCTTATTCTTGACAAATCCAGACCACCCTGGATTTGACAAATTCCAGAGTATAGAGAACTCTGGAATTTACACAGATAAATGAAATGTAGCAATTAGATACAACAATCCTGAATAGTTTCCAGTGACTTGGAAAGTACTTATGATATACTTATGATACAATATTAAATGAAAAAAAGTAGAATTTCCTCTACGGAGGGTAAATATTAATGAAATATACTCATTAACCATTATGTGTATGTAGTATAGAATCGGAAAAGTGTTACTTTGCATCAAGTGGAGTATTATGCAGCAGTGAAAATATGTAGGTTCTAGCTGCATCCAAGGACATGGCTTAATCTTACCTACATAATCAAAGAGCCAAGATATGAAATAAATGATTTCAATCATTTAGAAACCAGGCAGAATTAAAACCATGTTTTAATTCAACATTTGATGGCATATACTTAGGTGATAAATTATGATAGAGAAAGGGAAATAATTTTAATGAAAGTTATGTTGGTACTTACTTATGAAAGATTATGATGAGATATGACTTCTATTTCTTGACCCAGTTAATGGAATTTCATTTTGTAATTCTCAAACTCTGCATGTATATTGTCTACCCCTATACACAAGTGCAGTATTTCACAATAAAATATTTGGAAAACACTTGGAAGAAAGCAAGCTAACTCATAAAACTACTTGCCTTTTGATGAAAGATCATAGTTGACTACTGTTATATTTTATTCTACTTTTCAATTTTTCCCTAATGTACTAATTCCCTTTCATTATCGGAACCAGTCAAGTAAAGCTAATGAAAAAAATCACTACTGAAATTACCTCCCTGCTCCTCAGCAGGTGAAAAGTAATTGGTATAAATTTTTTTAAAACTCTTAAAAATTCTTCTGTGGTTATGGAAAAACATTTAGGGATGAAAATATGGGTTTGCGACCGCCCTCGCGGTATAAGGGTATCAGCAGCCAATGCAGCACAAGTTTGATTCCCGGATAGGGAACTGACCCATATGGCCCAGAGAACTTAGAAAACTCTGAAAAAGAAAATTAGTAGAGGGATGCTAGGTAGACCGCCAGAGATTTACTCTTTTTTTTTTTTTAAAGATTTATTTATTTATGCACACAAGCACTGGGGTACAGGCCAGAGGTGTGGGGGGTGAGAGGATTCACCACAGACAGAGCAGGGAGCAGAACAGGCAGATCAATGGAAGTACACTGCTGAGGGGAGCAGCGGGCACAGCAGGAAAGGTCTGCTGCACCATGTGGGTCCCCTCCCTGGCCGGCAGCAGGGATTGAACTCGTGCTGCAGTGGCTGCTGTCTGCTTCATAGTGCGTTGCTTAACCCACTGCGCCACCAGGGAGGCCCCAGAGATTTACTCTTTAAATGTATAATACAGTTAGAGATTATAGACCATGGGGAAATACATGCATTGAAATTTGTATGATACTGATGTCTTTTCATGCTTAGATTTGAATTAAGATTTACTAAATCACTTTGCCAAAAATTTCCCAAGTATTTGTCCATCTGTGTTTATCAGTTTTCACATTATATTTATGTTAACGTCACTCATTTTGCCCAGGCGTCCTCTGTACTCCACTACAAATCAATAATTTTCCTGTTATTAGTAAGGGTGATGCAAAGAGATTCACTGGGTGAGGGATAGAAACCATCTCATTTAATATGAAAAATTTCTCTATAGATTTTCTGCTTCTTTGATTTGAAAATGAAGGCTCTTACCTTAGAAGATACTGGCTTTTGCAAGTGAAAATTATCAGGCCTCGGTCTTGTCATCTTCCAATACATTATATATCACAAGCATTTTGCACACTTACTTTATCCTTCAGAAAAGAAAAAATTATATAACCTATATCAGCACGAATGTGAAAAGAAACCAAAACTGTTACCATGACTCAGCAGTAATTACTCTTATTTAGTTGTTATCACTGTTTGTCCCCCTGTTGTCTTTGAGAAATACAGGCACGTTGTCATTCACAAATAGAATCATCATTTCATAAAGTTAAAATAACATGATTTCATTGATAATGGAAGTATGTACTCTTGCCCTAAGTGTTTGTGGCCCCATATCTGTGTATGTCTGTAAGCGGCTCGCTTTATTTACTCATTCTGTGGTCTCCTTGTTTACATTTTTCTTCATCACGGGACTTGCCATGAACACATTAAGAGTCTCCAAAAGCATTTGACTGAGTCTAAATCAAGACTCAGTCATTTGCAAATGATAATTTGTTCTCTTCTAGCCACTCACTAAAAGCATTTATTTGCCTCTCTTCCTTTTTGTGTCTTTCCTATTTGATTAATGAGGGTGTGTTTTTTTTCTAGTTAAAAAGAAGCTGTAAATAAGTTTGACATTATTCTTCTGCAGAATACAGCTCAAGTCTGGAACAATAGGAAGAAGGGGCAGAAGACTCCAGAGAGGAAGTTACAGTGTTATGATTTGGAGTCAGGTGGCAGCCCTGTCTGAAAAGGAAGGGGAAATATCATCACCAGGGCACTGGCTATTTTTTTCAGCTATGCAGTTTCTTTTAAATTATAAACAATATGGGAACCAGTAAAATAAAATTTCCATGTTACAGAAAAAAAGCATAGAAGATCCTTGACTGTGGAAAGAGGGATGAAGAGGGATGACTGATCTCTCTGCCTTCCTGCCACTGGTGTCGATGAGGGACACCTACGGTCCTGCATGCACGCATGCCTAATGGTGGACCCCTCAAGTAGAGTGTGGGCATGCGCAAGTGGGAGCACCTGGGCTGAGACACGCATTGTATAAGGGTGGCGTGAGTAGAGAGGGAGGGAGAGAGAAGCGAAAGAAAGCATAAGCAGTAGCAGCCCAGAGAGTGAAGATTCACTGGAGGCTAGGAGGCCTTCCAGCCTCCTGGCCCTGCGGCCTCACCGCCTGCTGTGTACCTGGTCACTAATGATGTAAAGGTAATAAAAGCCTGAAAAAGCCACCGAGTGCTCCAAGACTCCTCCTTTACCTGTCTGCTGGAATCATTGAGAAACCTGCTCAGTGCCTTGCTGGCATTACAGGGATGCAGGAAAATAAGAGACAGCATGAATGTCCAAAGGTTCACAATAAGTGAAAAAGTAATGTGGCTTGAAAGCAATTAACATTCCAGTCCAATTAAGAATATTTCTAAAAGGAAATTATAAATTTAGCACATAATGGAGATCACACAGATTTCATTATTTTGTGCAGTGTTTGGGTAATCACTTAGAAAATGGGGTAGATATTATTACTGGTGAAAATTGGCTAAGAAACTATCATTAAAAAGAAGAGTAGGTGGAACTTTAGCTCTTATTAGCTCTGAATGTCTTTATTGCAAATCTGCATTGAAGATGGAAATCCATTCAGCATGACAATGGATGGTATCTGGGACAGGAAAGTGGTAGAACAGCAGTATCTGGAGAGGTTAGAAATACATAGGGTCAGAGAACTATCAGGTCTTTCCACCCTCCTACCACTGTGATGATGGACACCTGTGGTGCTGCGAGCATTCCAGGGTGGGCACACGCAAGTGGGCACACCTGAGTTGGACACGGGCTTAAATGGGCGGTGTCATGAGGACACCAGGACCAACAGGACCGACAATACTGACGAGCAGCACAGAAGAAGCAGCCGAGAAGGTGAGATGTGCTGGGAGCTGGGAGGCCTGCCAGCCTCCCGGCCCCCCAGCACCCATGCCTGCCATGTTCCTGGCCACCTCTACTAATCAAAGCATGAAAAGCCACAGAGGGCTCCAAGACTCTCCTCCCTTCCCTGACCCGTCTGCCCAGAACCATCCTGAACCTTGCTCCTATGCCGCCCTTCCTGCCGCTACAAAATAATACAACTTGGGGTATGTAAGGAAAGCAACCTGAATCACCAAAACAAAAATTAAGGCAAATAAATCAAAGACAAATGAATAAAACTCACAGGCAACAGTTATGAAGGGAAAGAAAAGGTGACACACTGACTTGGACTACTAGGTCATAACCCATCCTCAGGAGATAAACAGGCCGAGTTAGTTAGAGCACAAGGCAAGAACCTATCAACAGAAGACCCGGGTCCACTTATCCTGCTCACAACAAAATCAGGGTAGCCCTGCCCTTCTTTTCCCATCCTGCAGATACCTGTTCTGGTTGTGTAGAAAGTTCCACCTCCATGGTTGTCATGGATATTTGTGCTCGTACAGCCCTGTGACCTGGCTTCCTCATGATATAAAAAGTGAGCAGGGAATGTGAGAGGACTAGGCAGGTGAGGCACAAGTACGGGTAAGGCTGGTGAGAAATGACTTTTGTGAGGCTGACTCCCTTCTCACTGCCATGTGAGGCTGTCAGAGCAGGAAACAGCTCAGAGAGAAGCTGCTTTGTTGTTCTCTTTCTCACCCTCAGAAATCTCTGGGCAATCCCTTGAAAACGGCTAGGAATGCAGTTACACCCATAGAGGAAAGACTAATGGTCACCCCGATCACAAGAGAGCTTTTGTAAAGTAGAGCTCTTTCCTGAGAGGAAGGGGAAGAGAATGGTAAAGAAAACAAAACAAAACAAACAAACAAACAAAAAAAAAAACAACAAAAAACATTATTGAGAGTGGAGTTGAATGAAGAGGAAGGAAATTTAAAAGGTCAAGGAACCAGAACTTTCTGACAGTAAGAACTCCATCTGGGATGCTGAAAGCAGACCTGAGAAAATCCAAAGCAAACCCCACAGGACTTCCATTGATTGTAGGGAAGCGGATGAGCCCTTCACTGCTCGTGGAATGGGAGCTAGTTCTTATTGCCAATGATTTTATTATATTTGAGTAAAAAGACAAATCCATCTAGTGTCTAGGTAGATGATCCCAAAACCAAACCAAACCAAACCACAACTACACTTCACCTATGGCTGAAGTGGGCAATGCACTGACTTCTTCTTGACCTACCTATTTCATCATAGTAAGAAGTCTTTGAAAATTATCAAAAAGATATTATTTCGCTCACTTGAAATGTGTGCATATATTAGCATAAAATATATGTGGCAGTTATTAGCATAACTGGATTGTTATACCTGCAAAAACCTATTTTTCATTAAGTTTGTAGAAACATGCTAAGGCGCTTCCAGTGTTGCCACTGAAAGCAAAAAAATACATCATTACATCAATGTGGGCTGACGATGGAAGACTCAAAAGATAGTTTAGGCCAAGAGTAAGCTCAGGAATCTCATTATGCAAAGATTAACAAAATCTCGTTTAAAACATAGGTGCTGAATTAATATAACAGGGAAGAAAACACTGCCAAGTGTAGCGTAAGATGGTGTTTCAGAAAGATAAAAACACACAGAGTGAGAGAAAATAGCTGCGCACTTGAAGTGGTGATGGTCATAAAGATCTTTTCTTGCTTTTGCTTATCTTGCAAGAACAACAGAATAGGCTTGCAATGATGGAACAAGAAAGAAAATAATCCAATCTTTCATAAGTTGACAAGCTGTATTTCAGAGGACAGATCCAGAAGCTAACAAGCTGTCCTTGATGTGACATCTTTTGGCTGGACAAAGAGAGCCTGAACAGAACTACAATACCTGACTCATGGTTTAGTGGACAACATTCAGACACAAGGGTACAGCTGTGGACCCAAACTCAAGTTACACTATGATTGAGCAGAAAGCAATTAACAACTACCAATTTGCATTTTATGTATTTTTTCTTCAACCCCAAAAATATTGCCAAAAGCCCCATCCTTGGGGAAATGAATTTGAGAGTCCTGCCTCCAGTCTCCTGCAAGGTAACGTTTAATTAAACTAATTCTTTTCTCAAAAGCTGGTGGCAACGGGTTTTGGTTTCTGTGCCATTAGGTGAGCAGGTCCACCTTTGGCACCATTATAAATCTTATGAGTCTGCTGATCAGAAAACACAAAGAACTTTTAAACTAGTAAAGAAAATCAAAATTAAAAATGGGCAAAGGGCTTGAATAAACTTTCCCACAGTACACTTAGAAATAGACAACCTCCACCTGAAAAGGCTTTTGACATCCCTAGTTATAATGGAAATACAAAGTAAAACACCACAATCCCCTTTATATATACTACAATCATTCATAATGAACAAAATTAAAAATAACAAATGTTGCTAAGTATGCTTGTAGAAATGTAAAATGATGAAGTCTGTGCTTAAAATAGTTTGGCATGTCCCCAAAAAAGCTAAAAATAGTATAACCATATGTTTCAACATTTCCATTCCTAAAGAATTGAAAACAAGTATTCAAGCTATGTATTGTACCCAAATATGGCAGCATTGTTCATAATGGCCAAAGGTAGAAACAGGCAAATGTCAATCAATGGGGGAAATGGATAAAAGGAATATGGTAGAGATCCATAACCTTCAATATTATTCTGCCATTTAAGGGAGAAAACAAACTGTGGCAGCTGCAGTGGTTAAGCAGTATGGCAATTCCCTTAAAAACGAAACGTAAAATTAACATTTGATACAGCGATTCCAATTCAGAAAATATACCCAAAAGAACTGAGTGACTCAAATGGGTATCTGTAAACCTATGTTCATAGCAGCGTTATTCAGAATCTGTCAACGCCTAAAGTAACTGGTGTCCATGGGATGAATAAATGTAAAAATAGGTGGCATATATACAATGTAAAACTCAGTCTTAAGGAAAAGAAATTCTGATATATGCTACAACTTGTAGGAACCTTAGAGTCATTATAATAAGTGAAATAAATTACCAGACACAGAAAGATAAATGTACAGAAATTCCACTTATATGAGTGTCCAGAGTTAGAACAGATTCAGAAACAGAACATAGAATTTGGTTGCCAGGGGAAGAGGGGAGAAAGGGATAGAGAGTTAGTGTTTCATGGACAGTTTCAGTGGGGAAGTGAAAAGGCTCTGCAGACAGATGGTGAGTAGTTGTACAACAATGTGCATGTAGTTAATGCCATTAAGTCATATGGTTTAAAGGTTTTAGAGGTAAAAGTTGTGTATTTTTTATCATAATGAAAGAAAGTACTGACAAGTTACCACATGCATGACATGAGAAAGGAAAATGAAAAGATGACAGTAGCAGTGGAGATGACAGCTCACTTTCTCTACATACTTATAACCAAATTACACTTAAACAAAGACAGCAACTTATATGCGCACTGAGAGGTCTGGATCAAGATGTGGTATATCCACATAATTTAACATAATCCAGCCACATGTAAAGATAAAGTATTAGCATTTACAACAAAATGGATGGAATTTGAGGGACTTGTTTATAGTAAAGCAAATAATGACAAAGACAAATCTTGGATGTTCAATACAGCAGATGAGGCAACAAAACAAAACAAAAAATCATAAAAACTAGTGGGCTCTAAGAAAGGAGTGAGGTTTCTGAGGTTAAGAAAGGTGAGAAAGGATCAAATGGGTATAAGGGATGCTAATGAAAAAAAAAATGTACAATACAAATAGGTATCATGAGGAAAAGGTCTGCAAAATAGACTGTTACAGAGGTGCTAAGGTTACTCAGGGCTGTCTGAGGTGGCTACTTGGCAATGACCTGAATGGACTGATGCAGTGAGCATTTCTTTTTCTTAAAGATTTATTTATGCATACAAGAGCTGGGGTGTAGGCCAGAGGTGTGGGTGAGAGGATTCACCAGAGACAGAGGGGGGAACAGAACAGGCAAATTGTCTGAAATACACTGCTGAAAGGAGCAGTGGGTGAGACAGGAGAGGTCTGTTGGGCCATGTGGGTCAGCTCCCTGGCTTGCTGGGGATCGAACTTGTGCTGCAGTAGCTTCACAGTGCTGAGAGTTAACCCCTTGTGCCACCAGGGTGGCCCCTACAGTGGGCATTTCAAGAGAGAACCTCAAGTGCAAAAGCTTGATTCTGAAAGTGTCTCTATTTTTAGCACTATCAATAGGGCTGGGGAAAAGGAGGGGGTTATAAAATAAATTAAAATTGAAACAGTGTCTATTGTGCAGGAATGGGGTGCACTACCAGAAAGCCAGTCACACTACTGTGGAGACAGGGGAAAATTTATTACAAGCTCAAGCTGGGCCCAACCACACACCAGAGGCACCTGGGTGGTAGGGAGGGCCCAAGCGTGGGGGAGGCAGAGACTATACATGACTCAAGGGAGGGCCTGAGTGTACCACGGATCGCTGTCTGATTGGCTGACCCTTGAAAGCTTCCATATTTGTTGAGGTAGGTCCCTTGTCATTAGTGATTGGCTGGCAGCTGTGGTCCAAGGTCACGTCATGGTGGCCTGTTGTGCGGTCATACTGTAGGCCTTGTCCAGAGAAACAGACTTAAGCCCCAAAATGGTGGCAGCTAATTCAAGATGGAGGCTCTCATGCTCTTCATTCTCTCATTTTTTTTTTTTTTTAGAAGCACAGTCCAGGGTCCCAAATCGAGGTAGGTACCAGTTGACTGGCATTCATCCACTGAGGTATATTGTGAGTGAAGAACCCTGAGATAGATGGTGTTGAAATGGTCCCTCACAAACCGTAAAACATGGCTGAGTATGCAGGGGCCTAGGGTTAGCACTAGCAGGAGGGCTGTGAGCAGGCCCAACAAAGGGATAAGGTACGGAATCCATCCCCCTAGACCTTCCCAAAGAAAGGAGTTTTTATCCTCTAGCCATTTCCTGCGCCGCTCCAGGTCCTCCTGCAGATGCCTAATCTTGGTTTTGACTATACCAGATCTGTTGGCATAGAAGCATCATTCTTCCTGTAAAAATAAACAGACCCCCCTTCTTTGGCCCCCAAAGCCAAAGGACCACTACAGCCAGAGTCGATCTGAGACTGTAAGTCTAGGGTAGTATCAGCCAATTGCCCAATGTCCTCAATTAGTTTAGCTGAGATTTTGTGACAAAATGGGCTGAAGTCCCTATCCCCGCCACCCCAGTTCCAACGCCAGTCGTGATGCCTAGGCCTAGTGACAGGGTGAGAATTACAGCCCGTTTGGGCCGGTGCCCTGTTGAGATGATCTGGGTTACCTGGACCAGCAGGCTCTGATTATCGGAGATGAAACCAAGCTGGGGTCCAAGGACAGCCACAACGCAAGCGCCAGACCACCCTGCCGGTCACAGAGGGTAGGCAGTGGTGCCAAAATAGAAGACAGACCTGGTCAGTGGGCACAGAGACAGAGTAGTTGAAGTGGGGCAAGTTGTTTGTGTTGAGGGCAGTATGACACAGAAGCTTATTTACCGCACCCACCCCCAGTGTCCAAGCACATGGTGGGCGTGTGGGGCAGGGCCACCTCAGCCTCCTCAATTGGTGCCCCAGGGGTGCAGTTATAGGTCATATCTATGGGTTGGTTGTCCCAGCTGGCATTCACTGGAAGCACGGTGCACCTCGGGGGTCCCTGTTTTAGGCACAGCCAACAACCAGCAGCAAGAGTGCCAGGGCCAATTCCAGTAAGGACTGGACCCATGAATCCACTCCTAGTGGGCCAGCTGACACGGGAAATCGGAGTGGCTTGGTCAGGGAGGGCTTGCCCCGATAGCCTCGACCGCATATTCTATAGCCATTTGCTCCATGAGGTCCTGTACCCCACCACCATCAGTCATCCCAATGTGAGTTCTGAGAGTCCAGCAAAAGTGCTGACCTGCAGGCACTGGGCAAACATACCCGGCCTGACTGCCTCTCGATATTCCCATCCAATAGGTTTGATTGTCCTGCACACACTGCGACGTAGAATCCCTCTCATAGCACTGGACATGTACATATGTTCTGGCCGTAAAGACCCCATTTACTATACAGTGTGCACAGGGTCCCTTTTGGGGGGGGGTCCCCTGATGTCAGAGGGGCCACTGTGCGTTCCCAACATACCACGGACCCCACTTCCCCAGGGCACCCTTGGTCCCTCCCCTGTATTAGGGTAGCCACGTACGTGGGGATTTCTCCCGTAGTACAGCTACTCTTGCTGAGATAACATTTGCTCTGTATATGGGTATATACTCCCTTGTGGTAGCATTGTTGGCAAACATCTCCCCATTGTGCCCGAACCGGATATAGGCAAAAGAGGATCATTAAACTAGTCCCCACATAGTTATGTTTTCGGAGTACCCAACGTCCCCTGATTGGCTGGGGGGGTCCGGTGGCACAGGGAAAGCTTGAAGGGGTTAGTGGCATGCTGGCGCACGGTCCAGTTGTCTGACGGAGGGACAGCCTTAACGTGGGTGTGGGGGTCCCAAGCTGTGATGCTGTCGACCTTGAGGGCTGTTGGGGAGGTAAGGAGGACTTGCAGGCCTTTCCACCGGGCTTGGAGTGGACCACAGTCGTGATGGTGCTTGACAAGAACGACAATGCCAGACTAGACGGAGTGTCTAGGTGTCTGGGTGTTTATGTCAGCATGCTGGTACAGCTCCCGTAGGCTAGGCCCAATTGCCTTGTGAGCTTGCAATGCTGTCCAAACAGAGAGAAATAATTCACAATCGGGGGGAATGGGTTAACAGAAAAAGCTGTCAGGGTGACAGTAGGTGGTGCCCCGTAGAGAATATCAAAGGGAGTGAACCCAAGCTAGTAGGGGAATTATGGACCCAGAAAAGAGCGAAGGGGAGGAGAGTCACCCAGTCCCCGCCAGACTCCAAGGCTAATTTGGTCAAGATATCTTTTAAGGTTCTATTCATCCTTTCAACCTGGCCTGAACTCTGAGGCTGATAAATACAGTGGAGCTTCCAGGAAGCTCCCAAAACTTCAGCCACTGCTGAAGCGATCCTGGAAGAAAAGGCCGGCCCATTATCTGAAATAGTCAACGGAAACCTGTACCGGGGAAATACTTCTTCCAAAAGAATTTTAGCTACAGTTCCCACCGATTCTCTCTTGGTAGGAAAAGCTTCCAGTCATCCAGAGGTGGCCACCAGGACCAGCAGGTACTTTATACCCCTGTTTACCAGGCCTTTCCTCTGTGAAGTTGACTTCCCGATGGGCCCCCAACCTCGTGAGCGATGGGCCCGCTCACCTCTCCACCTCGTCCCTATCACCGCTTTCCCGGTGGAGGAGTCGACTAGAGAGCAGGCCTCACAGCTGCGGGAGACCTGTTTGACCAGAGCAATTACTCACGGTATGTGAACTCTCCATTGGCGAAGTTAAGTCAAGGGTCTCGCGTTCCCCCAGATGGGTCGTTAGGTAGAGGCATTGGACTAGGTCTGCTACCAATCATTGAGGAAAAATGAGAGCCCCCGTCGAGTCCTGCCACCAGCCGTCCTCCTGTTGGACTCCCTCAAAGGTGGAGACGTACTTGAGATCTTCTTCCGAGTACACAGGCTCCCGGGGCAGACGTGGGTCTCCCAGGTCTGGCAGGTGGACAGGGAGTGCTTCGGGACTTCAGGAGGCTCGAAGGCTGCTATTTCCCTGGCGGTCTGATCCACCCCGCGGTTGCCTTGAGGGGGCGGGAGGTGTCTGACTGGTGTCTGGGGTGGTGGACAATGGCCAGTTGAGTGGGCTATCAGACGGCTTCAAGGAGATCTAGAATCTGGTCCTTGTTTTTTTATGTCTCTTCCACCTGCCGTACGTAAGGGGGCCCCACTCGCAGTAGATGGTCCCATAGGCGTGTGCCGTGGCCAAGGCGAACCAGCTATCAGTATATACTGCGAGGGGCTGTCCCGCAGCCATCCGCAGGGCCTGTGTGAGTGCTTTCAGCTACGCCTTCTAGACAGAAGTCCCTGGCAGCAGGGGCCGAGCCCAGATGGTCTCTGTCAGAGACACCACTGCCGCCCCTGCCCTTGGCACCCCGTCCTGCACAAAACTGCTACCAGGCCATGGGGCAGCGGCGTGTCCTTGAGGTCGGGATGGATTCCCTGGATTCCGGCCAGGATTTCTTCACAGGCATGGATGGGAGAATCAAAATCCAGGTCTGGTAACAGAGTTGCTGGATTGAGTCCTGTTGCTGCTGGAACACAGCTTTTTCCAGATTTAAGAGGAGGGCTTGGTAATGAGTCATGCAAGCATTGCTCAGCCACTGGTCCAGAGGCTGCCTCACTACGGATTCAACAGCGTGGGGTGTGGTGACATGTGAACTGGCCCATGGACAACTTCTGTGAATCCTTCAGGAGGGCCGCCATGGCCACGATGACGTGCAGGTAGGGCGGCCACCCCGCTGCCACGGGGTCCAGTTTTTTTGATAGGTATGCCACTGGGTGGCACCAGCTGTCAAAGTACTGGGTGAGGACCCCCTTGGCAATCCACTTGCGCTCATCCACATATAGGTGGAAGGGCTCAGTAATGGCCGGGAGTCCCAGGGCTGGTGCTGACAGGAGGGCATGTTTGATGTGGTCGAAAACCATTTGGTGCTGGTCTGTCCACTCAAAAAGGGCTCCGATTCCTTTGTGGCTGCATATAGCAGCTGGGCCAGCTCAGCGTAATCGGGGATCCAGAGCTGGCAGTACCCTGCCGAGCCCAAAAATTCCCTGATGTTGGGGGGGAGGGGGATTCTTAAGACTGCATCCTTTCGGGCCTGGGTCAGCCATCACTGGCCCTTGTGGAGTTGGTAACCAAGGTAGATAACCTTGGTTTGACAGAGCTGCGCCTTCTTGGCCGAGGCCCGATCGTCTAGGTCCCCCAAGGCTTGCACCAGGTCCCGAGTACCTCTGAGGCAAGAAGCCTGAGAGTCAGTGGCCAGGAGTAGATCGTTCACACACTGCAGCGGGGTAACCTCAGGGTGGCTCCTGCAAAATTCCTGTAGATCCTCATGAAGTGCTGGTAGCAGCCAAGAGGATGCGGGCCATATCCCGAGTGCTGCGTGCCCGTTCTACCACTCGAATCTTTCGGTCCTCCTGCCAGATTCAGACTTCCCGCTGTTCAGACATTTCTGTTGTTATAGACCTGCGCAGCCACTTCCATGAGATCCTGGACAGATTTTTCACTCAGGCGCTCTACACGCTGCAGTTTTCTTTTAATGTCCGAAGCTGCCTGATTTACAAAGGCCATGATAACGGCTGCCCAGTTCTCCGGGGCTTCCGATCCATGGGCATATACTGTGTGAAGGCCTGTAGGAGATGTTCTAGAAAGGCGGCCGGGGACTCCTCCCTCCCTGTTGGACATCCCCCACCTCTGTCATATTAGTGGGCTTTCTAGAAGCCGCTTCAAGCCTGGCCGTCAGAGTCTGGCGGTAGACACGGAGACACTCCTTACCTTCTGCCAGATTGAAGTCCCAGTTGGGACGAGTGAGGGGAACGGCTTCATCAATGAGGGCAGAATTGGTGGTGGGCTGGCCGTCTGCCCCCAGAACCAATTTCTGGGTGGCAACAATCATCCGGTCCTGCTCCTCTGTGGTAAACAGAACCTAGAGGAGCTGCTGGCAATCATCCCAGGTCGGCTGGTAAGTAAACGAGACAGAGTCTAACAGGCTTATTAGGTCTTGGGGATTTTTGGAGAACCATGCATTTTGGGCCTGCCAATTGTAAAGGTCGCTGGTGGAAAACGACCAGTAATGCATAGGTTGGTTCCCTTGATTATCTGTGGGCCCCGCTACCCGTAGCAGCAGAATGGTGGAGGGAGTCTGGAGAAGCGACCCTTGGGGAGGGCCTGGAGCAGGGGCAGCTTATTCGGCCGCATCCAGGGGTGGTGCTGTGGGCACTGGGGAGGCCTAGTACAGCAGGGGAAAGATGAGGTCCTCCCATTGGAGGCTCATGGGAGTGGCGATGACCGACAACCTGTGCAGGCAAAATAGTTTTAGTGTGCAGGGGCATGAAAGAGTGCAGCTAGGTAGGTGGATCCTGGACAAGGTCCTGCCACAAAAGAATGTTAGGAACCTGGTCGGGGTGGCCCGTCTGGCCATCCTGGACAACAACCGACTTGACCCTATGAATGAGGGACAAGTCAAATGATCCTTCCGCGGGCCATCCCACACTGGATGGCCAGTCTGTGGAACAGAAAGTAATCAGTTTAGCCCATTTGATATTTAGACTAAGGTGGCTGGCTCGGGTCTTAACGTCCTTAAAATTGGAAAGAAGGAGTGTTAGGGGAGTAAATACCGACACCCCATCCTTGTGGGAAACACATAAACACGCAGAACAACAAGGAAGGCAAACTCACAAAATCCTGCAGCCGCTATACTCACACCTCGTCTCCAGTATAGGAGAACTCGAGGGCTACTAGACCTACCATACCTCCACTCAGGGGGGTAATCCAGAATTGCACAGTCTCTGAGGGGAGTGGACATCTCCCCAACCCTCCTGCCTAAAACCAGCTCACCCTGAAACCGTGCACGATGTACTTACCGCGGTGGAAGTTTTCCTCCGGTGCACTGGGTTTTCAGGGGCAGTGGACCATGCTGGACGAGACCCCAGGAAACGTTGTGCCAGAATGGGGTGCACTACCTGAGAAAGCCAGTCACACAGCTGTAAAGACAAGAGGAAACTATTACAAGCTCGAGCTCGGGCCCAACCACACACCAGTGGCACCTGGATGGTAACGAGGCCCCGAGTGTGGGGGAGGCAGAGACTTTATACATGACTGAAGAGCCGGCTTGGGTGTACCAAGGACTGCTGTCCAATTGGCTGACCCTTGCAACCTTCCATATTTAGAGCAGTAGTTCTGCTTTCATTGGTGACTGGCTGGCAGCTGTGGTCTGAGGTCACGTCACGGTGGCTTGTTGTGGGGTCATACCGTAGGCCCCATCCCGGAGAAACAGACTTAAGCCCCAAAATGGCAGTGGCTACAGCAGCTAATTCAAGATGGAGGCTGTTATACTCTTCATGTCCTGTTTTTGTCAGTTATATTATAATCCACCATAAGAATGATAATTTCATATTTTCCTTGATTTAATACCAACAAAGAAGTCAACACTAGTTCTGGGGAGCAAACTTTTGAACATCAAACAAATGGACTATGGAGGTGAGGGAAAAATGCATGAATATAAAAGCCTAAATGAAAGAGGTCAAACAGAAAGAGCCACCCAGATTGCAGGCATGTGTACACATTAAATCCATTAAGGCTGTGAAAATAAGGAACAGTTTCAGGAATAGTTTCAAGACAAAAGTAGATCAAATGGAATAAAGGATTTTCACAGTTGGGGCAGGTGGTAAAGTTGAAGTGGGTCTGTGGATTGAATTATAATAGGGAAACCACACTAATTTTCTCACTGGGTTATGCTGGGGAATATTTAATGTTAAGTGCAGTATGTGGTAAAAGCACTGATGGTGGGGAATGTGAGTATACCAATATTAAGTATTCTGTTAGCAGGCAGAGTGAGAGGCACCCCAGGAGCCCCAAAACTTGCCTGTTCTAAATAGGTTCTACCATCTGCTGCATGAAGACAAAACATATTGAGTGCATTAAGATCTTCAACAGAAAAAAACCTTAATACAATTACTGAATACAGTTAAGATAGTTTCCAATTCAGTGGAAAGAGGGTAAATGCCCAGACAAACAGGGTTGGCCCAAAAGCTTATCACAAGTCTAAGGCACCTTCGGGTCTCTCACCCACTTCTCTCTTTCAAGTGTCTCCCCTTCCACGTTCCCTAAGTCCCTGGTACAAATAAAGTCTGACAAGGAAGAATGACTTCTTCACAAGTCCCACTGCTCATGCACCTCCTCCAAGTCATTTTCTTCCTAAGTCCTCCCAGTCTTTTCTAGTTTCTCCTTGCTGCTCAGCATCACCCTTTCTTGGAGACTCCTCTTTCTATGGATGTCAGTCACAAGTCTCCACTGGAGCCCAGTTCACAAAAGCCTGGGAGGAAGGCCCCCAGGAGGGGAATTCAGCACAAAGGCAGCAACCCTCCCCCACCACTGGCACCATCTTTTCTTTTTTTAACAGATCAAATTAGCTGTGTTTTTTTTTTTTATAATTAAATTTATTTTTTCTTACAATGCTTGCTTTTTTCCCCTAGGTGTAGTCCCCACCACCAATTCACCCGTGCACCGCCACCATAGTCCCTAGTGCTTTTCCAGTCCCTGCCATAATCCCAGTCCCCCTACCTTCCCTGCAGAATGTCTGTTTTGTAGTCGTCTGTTTATTTTTGTTTTGTTGTGTTGTGGTTTTTTTTGTTGTTGATTTTTTTTTCCTGATCCCCTATATTCCTCCTTTAAGTGAGACCATACATCTAGCATTTCTAAAAAACAACTCCGCACATTCCAGAACAAAGTGGCTAAAAAACTATTAGTTCACCTCACATATTCACCACTAGTTATAAAACAAGTTAGGGGATAAACAAAATGGGCCAAGACCTATAGTCTCATCTGTAAATTCTTGCCCCTTTTGCTAAACAAAATTGGTCAAAACCCGATCAGGATCCCATTTTGTGAGCCCTTGCCCCCTAAGACCCAGCAAACCATCCCTTATATCTGCCCACACCAATTCTCAAGTGTGTACTATCACCTACAATAAAGCTCCATTTCATTCACCCATTCTGATTCGTTCCTGCCTAGGAGTCAGAGCCTCGGGAATTCACCAGAGTGGAGAACAAAGGTAGATTAGTTGAAAGAGCCCGCAAAAGAGAGCAGGGGGCAAGGGGGAGGTTTGCACACCAAGGAGGGCTTGGGGCTCACTTTTAGAACCTATTTCCGCGAACATTTCAAGACTGGGGAGTCGGTTCTGCCGGTTGTGATCTGCAGAGATGTCAGGTTTCATGGGCCTCCAACAGGCACAGGACCTGCCCTGTCTGCTTCTGTCTGCTCTATTTCCACATTCCCCTGGATTCTCCATAGGCCCCTATTAGCCACGTGGACCCAAGGTCAGGTTCCCACGGCAACTCCAACACTTTCCCTTTCTTACGTTTTGTCTGGCAGCATAGTTCAGCTGCCCAAAGTGCACAGACTCGGTTTCAATTTTATTAACTTGCACCCTGACAACATCCTGGGTAAATGTAAAGGACAGTTTCCGTGGGCACCCCAAAAGAACAAAGAGCAGACACAGGGCTGCAATGGTCATGCGGAGCTTTAATTATGCCAGCATGCTGGGGCCAAGCGTTCAACCATGACACGCAGGTCTGGTTGAGGCGATCTACCCCTACCCAAGAGGAAGAAGGGGTGAGCTTTTATAGCCAATTTCCCGCCAAAGCCTGTGCAATGAGCACAGCAAATAGCTTTAAAGAGAAACATGTTTCAAAAATTTAAACTTACAGGAGATCCATTTTGGGCGGGCTTCTGCCCGGTACCTGGGTGCACATTCTAAGATAACAGTCTTGTTTCATCCGCCCTGCCCTTAACTGCCCAAGAGAGCCTAAGGTATGGGACCAGCTGACCTACTGGATAAGGCCTGTAGGTCATTTTTCAAGTTTCAGTCAGCTAAGTTTAGACAAACTCTGACTCTAACATAAAGGCGTCCAGAAGCAAGGCGCAGGCTGGGAGGAAGCGAACCCCACCTCACCCCACCTCACCCAGACAGACCCGGTGTGTCCACCCAACCGTGCCAGGTCCTCTGCCCTGGGTCCATCGCAGTCCGCTTCCCCCTGGGAAGCTCCCCTCACATTCCCCTTTCTGCTCACCTGTGGTTGCGCGGCCCCGCGCCATCTCCCTGCAGAAGCTGGGGTAGCGTCTCCACGCCGGGTCATCAGACGCAGTCCTGAGGAGGCCGAACAATCACCAGCGCAAACCTCGCGCCCAGCGCGGCAGTCGGGACACGCATGCGCACGGGGTCTGCGTAGCAGGGGAAGGAACCTGCCAGTGCAGGCGGAGGGCATGGAACACGCATGCGCACGGGGTCTGCGTAGCAGGGGGAGGAACCTGCCAGTACTAGCGGAGGGCATGGAACACGCATGCGCACGGGGTCAGGCGGAGGCAGGGAAACACGCATGCGCAGTCAGGGAGGTTGCTCCTGCAGTTTGTGGGCTGAGTCTGCTCCCTTCCTTCTGTTCTCCTAAGTCATAACGGTTTTCAAGTTCACAATGAAATGTAGACGTATAACCTGCTTCTTCTACAAAAAGGGTTTTTTTTTTCTAAAAAGGCAAAACACCTTTATTTGGGGTTTAGAAATTGAAATTCTGGATCATAGGCTGAGGTTAGAAACCGAAAACAGGTTCTGAGACCTGGGGATTTATAGGGAAAAAGAAGGATAGGGTCACCCAGGGTGAGATCACAACTCAGATGATGTGGTCAGAAGGTTAAAAGGGGAAGTTCTCTATCGGTTCAGATAGTTTGAATTGTTAGCAAGTCACTTCACTAAATGCATTTGGAATAGTGTGCTCATATATAAAACAAAGGGATTAAAGTGCATTTTTTTTCAGCCTTTTGAAATGATTATTCATTTAAAATGTTTCCTTAAAAATTTTTAATTCTTGAGCACATACAAACACAACCCGAAGAGTTAGCTCAGGTACATTAGCGACACATATATCAGAACGGTCCACCAGGGGGCAGTCTTCTACACCAGAGCTTAATTTACAGAAGAAACCCTGATCCTGGTTTCGTGTCCAATTCCAACGGAAGTCTGGTGATAGAAATCATGTAGTCCTTCACAAAGGACTGCAATATAAAGAAAATATGTGCTTATTATGTGTACAATAGTCATGCAAAGGCAGTGATACCTATAGGTTACTTCTCCTAACACATCACTAAGTCTTTATTAAAAAGGAAATAAATTTTTTAAAAAGAGGAAAATAACAAAAGAAACTTCTAGTCTTCTTAAAATGTAAGATGTGTCGTAGAATACTGAACTGGAACATTTTTCATATTACATATTTTTTTAAAGATTTATTTATTTATGCATACAAGAGCTGGGGTACAGGCCAGAGTCACACGAAGTGAGAGGATTCACCAGAGACAGAGTTTGGAGCAGAACAGGCAGACTGACTGAAACACACTGCTGAGGGGAGCAGCAGGCGACCCACGAGAGGTCTGCTGCACCATGTGGGTCCCCTCCCTGGCCGGGGGCAGGGATCTAACTCGTGCTGCAGTGACTACGGTTTGCTTCCTAGTGCGTTGCTTAACTTGCTGCACCACCAGGGAGGCCCTCATATCATATTTTTAAAAAAGAAATAAAAATCTATCTTGTCAGTGTCTTAAACATATAAGCAGAATTAACTTGTTCCATAAGGAAATATGGAAAATATTTTTTCTGTAGAATATTTGATATGCTTATAGTTTATGCATACTATTAGACGTAATGAAAACTATGAGCAGAAATAAAATAGAAAATATCAAAAACACTTGAATGAACTAGTTTGCAATATAATATTTTAACTAGATTTTTAAATAACCATGCTAGTGATATAAATTTCTAATATTTAAAGAAGTAAATCAAAAGTGAATTAAGTAAGAGTTTATTATTAATTTATCAGACTACTTGTGTGCTGATGTTACAGGACAGGTGGGATACAACTGTAGTTTTCTTTGGGGAAGCAAATTAACTGATGTCTAGGATAGAGTTAATATTAACAGTGACTCTCTACACAATTTTAGGTTTGTTTTTTTTTAAGATTCATTTCTGCACACAGGCCTCCCTGGTGGCGCAAGGGGTTAAGGCACAGCACTATGAAGCATCTGCAGTCACTGCAGCAAAGTTCGATCCCCGGCCAGGGAGCTAACCCACATGGCATTTCTGCACACAAGAACTGGGGTACATACAGGCCAGAGGTTGGGGGTGTGTGAGAGACAGAGTGGAGAACAGAACAGGCAGATGGACTGAAATCCACTGCTGAGAGGAGCAGCAGGTGAGGCAGGAGAGGTCTGCTGCGCCATGTGGGTCCCCTCCCTGGCTGGGGAACGAACTCTGCTGCAGTGGCTGTGGATAGCTCCACCTCTTGTGCCACCAGGGAGGCCCCTCTACACAATTTAGTTTAATAATTATTCTGAAATATACAATATAATCATCAAGAGGGTAGTATTAAATCATCAATCATATATTAGATGGCACTGAGTATATTTTAAGAATAAAAGAATGCTTATTATAAAATTTATATATATAATGTTTTCCATTTCTAATATTTCCTAATCCACAAATAAGTTATCTTTACCTATCTGAAAAATGGACTGGTGAAGTATCTCAGGTGATGACAGGGAAAAGTACCTAAGTGATAGCTAATTTGGAAACTATTGTTTTAGTTCAATCTTTCTGCAGGAACTCCAGAAAACATAGTTTCCTTTATCTTTTTTGTTTTTAAAAACAGAAACAGGCAAAAATGAAGGAAAGAAGTAAGTACTGCTAAAAAATAGTGTAATGGAAAGAGAAAACAGAAAATTTTCCTTTCTGCAGAAAAGTTTTACTTCTATTTAGCTTATATGTTAAACGTCCTCATGAGAGCATAGGGAACTATGAATATAATAAAAACAGCATAGTATAAATTTTAGTATAGTATACGCTTAAGAATAAAATTCTGAATATCCTGATGCATGTTAAGTGTTTGACTGCTAGTGATGGACATTGGTCAGTTTCAAGCAAGACTTCTGCTCAGTCCTCCATTAAGAGATGAGAAGTACACTTGTGCAGGCATGGGAGATGGGGAGTCCTTCCTCTTTTGCCCCAAGAATGTGTCTGGAAACTTCAGTTCAAGCTGCACTGTTTATTCGTGTTTATTCCTGCTCATCTGGCAAGTGCAGATGTTCCAGACATTGCTGGAGGCATACTCATGGCCATAATTAGCCCAAGGGCCAGTGGAAAAGCTTTGGCACTCTGTGGATTATTCAGTCAAGCATGGTAGAAGAGGGTACATGAAATACGGAATCTGAAAGGCAAAAGGCACGACAAAACACTTTCATGCCTAATTTGAGATTAAAGTCATCAAATGAAAGTTCCGCATATATCATTTTTGGCATTGGTGGTAATCTTTGGAAATTATCTTATTATTTGATCAAAGAATATGAAATATTATTGCTATTTAGTTTTTGGCAGTTTTTACTTTCCCACTCTGTCTCCCCTAAAGATCTTTTTGTCTGTTTAAAGATTGAAGTACATTTGTGTAAAATAACATCTCCATCACCTTCAGTTAGTATAAATTGACAGTGTTAACTTTGGCACCCAGGTTTGTTGTTGTGAAATCTATTTTATATATATATATTTTTAAAGTATGCAATAATTAGCTTAAGGCATGCATGGTTTATCAGTTTACTGACATCCGTTTTGCTTTCTTACAAATGTGGAAAAAGTTCAGAATTATGAAGAATGTTATGTGCTTTTAACTTGTATGTAAGTCCAGTAATATGCTCAGAGTAACGTGAAAAAAGTATTTAACTGTCACATTAAACAATGGAGGAAACTGGACTTCTAAAAATCTCTCATAAATTATCCTGAAAAGTATTTTCCTTACAAAATGTTTTGTAGGCACATTTAGGTAATTAAATGTATGAACTAAAATACTGAATTGGGCCTCCCTGGTGGCACAGTGGGTTAAGCAATGCACTGTGAAGCAAACCGCAGCCACTGCAGCACGAGTTCAATCCCTGCCCTCTGCCAGGGAGGGGACCCACATGGCGCAGCAGACCTCTCCTGCTGTGCCCGCTGCTCCCCTCAGCAGTGTACTTCGGTTGATCTGCCTGTTCTGCTCCC
>JAGFMF010011620.1:462071-474622 GCA_019455555.1 Galemys pyrenaicus
CTGCTGTGCCCGCTGCTCCCCTCAGCAGTGTACTTCTGTTGATCTGCCTGTTCTGCTCCCCGCTCTCTGTGGTGAATCCTCTCACCACCACCCCCACACACCTCTGGCCTGTGCCCCAGTGCTTGTATGCATAAATAAATAAATCTAAAAAAAAAACTTCAAGTAGAAAACTAGCAGTATTTTCATACCAGTCGATGCTCTAGATAAAAAGTACTGGTTGGAAATGATAGCAACATATTGCTGATAGCACATGTATTTGTTTGCTAGGCCTGCAGAATGAAGTGCTGCTACTTGAAGCTGTGGCCAAACTGCTGTGAGGAGAAGCAGTGTTATACGCAGTGTTCTTTTGGGCTTGTTTTCAGTTTTCACAGAAGCAACAGGGCATTATGAACTGCAGCCCGAGACATAGAGCCTGCATGTACAGAGGGAACTGACCTTAAGCTTGACTCTCAGGACCACGAGACTTTAACTTGAAAAACCACCCAGAGGATATATTTTTTTAAGATTTATTTATTTAATGCATACAAGCACTGGGGTACAGGCCAGAGGTGCGGGGAGGTGAGAAAATCCACCAGACAGAGTGGGGAGCAGAACAGGCAGATGAACTGAAAGGCACTGCTGAGGGGAGCAGCGGGCTTGGCAGGAGAGGTCTGCCGCGCCATGTGGGTCCCCTCCCTGGCTGGGGGTCAAACTCTTGCGCTGTGCGGTGAATGCTTCACAGTTTGGCGGCGCCACCAGGGAGGCCCCAGAGGATGTTTTGAAGCAAGGGATGCCTTCTCCCGGAAACTCCAGTGATCTGTAAAAGCTCTCTCCACATAGGGGTCAATTTGTAACGATCCAGTGGACTCTAGCCCTTCTACATTCCTCTGTAGATAACTCCTTAGTCAATAAATTTGAAATCCTCTCTTCTTGAGCCCTCCTCCCAGAAATTGATAAAAACTTCCATTTCTTCTGTGGCAAGGACAAATTACACATTTAACTCTGATTTTCTTGTCAGTCAACTCACAAATAAACTATCTTCGTTCAAAACTGTGGTGTAATAAAATTGGCACTCTGCACATATGGCAGTGTGAGTCCCTTGACTCAATATAAACTGAGTATCTTAACAGAATTGTCTCCCAGCTATGGGCCCAGAAGTCTAATAACAAGGGTTAGGAGGACTGGTTCCTTCTGAGGACTGTAAATGATGGATCTGTTCTCTTTTTGGGCAGAATGCAGAATGGCATCCTGTCTCTCTGTTTCTCTAGGACTTTATCCTAGGTGCTGTGCGTGCTCATGTTCTGACTTCTTACTTGCTGCAAAATGTCAAGAAGTTTTATTTTTCCCTTGGATAAAAAGATATTTAACATGTATGTAAATGATGTTCTCTGCCTGCTATATAAAACATGCAGTATCTTTGTTTTTACGATCTATTTAGTAGAATGTCTAAGATAGACATCACAGTCTGCCTTAATGCTTATTTAAAAGTAATTTCTACATTGTTGGAGAGGATTTCTAAGTTGGTAAAGGATTTTTTTTATTTTTAAAAAAAGATTGATTTAGGGTCTCCCTGGTGGCGCAGTGGGTTAAGCAATGCGCTATGAAGCAAAACCGCAGCCACTGCAGCACGAGTTCGATCCCTGCCGCCAGCCAGGGAGGGTCCCACATGGCGCAGCAGACCTCTCCTGCCTGGCCCGCTGCTCCCCTCAGCAGTGTGTTTCAGTCAGTCTGCCTGTTCTGCTCCCCACTCTGTCTCTGGTGACTCCTCTTACCTCCCTGGTATCTGGCCTGTACCCCAGCTCTTGTGTGCATAAATAAATCTTAAAAAGAAAAGATTTATTTATTTATGGATACATGGATACAAGAGCTGGGGTATAGGCCAGAGGTGCAGGGGGTGAGAGGAGTCACCAGAGACAGAGTGGGGAGCAGAACAGGCAGACTGACTGAAAGACACTATTGAGCGGAGCAAGTCTAGACAGGAAGAGTCTGCTGAGCCATGCAGGTCACCTCCCTGGCCAGAGATCAAACTCATGCTGCAGTAGCTGTAGACCGCTTCATTGTGCTTGCACCATGAATCCCTTGCACTACCAGGGAGGCCCCAGGATTTATTTTTAATTTACTCCCTAACAAATATTAAACCTCATTTGGTTCTTTCTTCCTAACCTAACAATACTGAAAGTATCTTGCATAATTATGACCTTGCTATATCAACTGACTTGGGATAAAATCAAATACACAGAAAGGAATATTTATTAACTGAAATTTTACCAATAATAATTTATAATTATGATTTTAGTACTATTTTTAAACAACTTATATACCAAAATTGGACTCAATGTCATTTAGGGCATGTGGTGTAATCATTGTAATGACCCTACAATTTAGCTATTACCACTATTTTCCAGTTGAGATGCCTAAGACACTGAATGTATAAGTAACTCATGCAGATTCTACTCCTAGAAGTAGTAGAGAAATGGACCACCTTGACTCCAGAGCCTATAGTCTTTATCACTAGGGGATTTTACATCACTTGTCATAAAGCAGACCATACTACATCATGCCAACACTGATTACAGCTGATTTAATTATTTGGTTTGCATGTGTACGCTGAGCCAATTAAATGATGCTTGCTGCCCTTTCTACATTATTAAAATAGTGTAGCATAATAGAACTTAATTTTACTGTCATTATAACTTTCTTTTACTGAACTGAACTTGGTAGCTTGAAGTTATATAATCTTGAAAAAGCTATATAACATGCCTTATACTGAGTTTCCTCAATTGGAACCTGGACATTACAGTTTTTTAACATATGTATAAATAAACAATGTTTGTTCTACTAACATGGTGGAGAGTTCTACTAATATAATGTATATGACAAGCTTTGAAGATGGAAATCAAGAGGGTTGCAGAAATGACTTTACTCAACAGTAAGCTTCTCAGGGATCAGGAATTTGTCTGGCATAAGTATCCAAAATAAAATTAAGGAAGTAAAAACTGATAAAACATGAAAGGCATCCCTATCTTTATCTCCAATATTGTTATAAACAAAAAAAGATGGCCTAAGGTTAACATATTTTCAGATGTATAAGGCTGAATCTTATTTTTATCTCTCCCATCAGATTCTCCTAGTATACTAGTATCGAGCAAAGAGCTATTGCAAAAATCACTACCTCCACCCTCAGCCTGGACACATAACCTGTATCACACTCCATGATTGCAGTTCCACCATCTCTATTAGAAATATCCTAATCCTTTCCCCATGCTTATCAAGTTCTGCCTTTGAAAGACCCTCATTAAGTCAAAGTTCCAATTCTTAATAAAATGTGACCTTGTACCTCACATCCCCTTACTCTGAAGCACTGACAAAACCCTTTTGACAGTGTCTTTTACCTAGGTAGGCAATAAACTTTGGCTTTGTCTCAGGTTATGTTGGTGATATTTGGGAAACTTACTTTCAACAAAATTTACAACTTTTCTAGTATCTTAAGATGTTTGAAAATTACAAAGCCCTATATAAATATGAATTTCTTGACATAGCAAATCATTTGGATATTATAGATACAATTGGTATTTTAAGTGACTACATATTCCTACTACATTTAATTCTTTCATCAAACATACTTTCAATTTATGGTTAATGGTACTCCATGGATATAAATATCTCAAATACATCAATTCACATTTTTTAAATTATAAAGTAAAATTTTAGCTCCAAAATAAGAGTTCAAAAAAGCATTTTTATTCTTAGCTTCTATGGCTTTCCTTTCTATATAATGACATTTCCAGAATTTTTCTATTAAAATGGTCAAATCAACTTTACTTAATAATGTGGATTCTTACTTTTTCCATTTTGAAAGAGCAAGAGAGTAACAGTCTTTGGCTCTGAGTTGCATGAATCTCATGTTGGTTGGAAAACTACCTAAAATTTAAAAAAAATTACATTATATTACAATCCAATATGGTTTTTTTTATAACAACATATTTATGAGTGAGTGATTCCTTGCTCTAGGCATCACAGAAAGGAATATTTATTAACTAAATTTCATGTAATTGCATGCAATTACAACAGCAGGCAATCCCACATAAAATGTTCTATAAAATGTTAGAAAAATTAAACACTGTTTTCCAACGAGTATTTTAACCAATATTTTAGCACAATAACAAAAATAAATGAAATCATTGGCTTTTATTAGACATTTTCTCCCTATAATAATAAAACAGAATAGAAGAGAAACTCATAAAGCTGCTTTACAATGTTGCAATCTTACTTTGTGGGAAATAATAAAATGGAAATTTCTAAGAACATGCTGATTGGCAAAAATTTTGCCTTATTAGCTTATTGTCCATAGTGGAAGTTCTTTGATCTCTATGGTTCCCTATTTTCATAGTATGGAGTTTCAAATGTCAAACTTGCCATAGTGAACTTAATTTCTCAGAGAAGGAAATATTTCAATTGAAATAACATTTCTTTGTAATGAATTCAGACCTATGGTCAATTGATAGTGTTCTAGTATAAAGGTATCTTGAAAATTTTCATGTGTTGGAATTTTGCATTAGCTTTCTTCACATTCACCTCTTACCCCACGCCCCTGCCCACCAAAATATGCAAGCAGGCATGCAAGTACATGATTTTTATCCTCATAGAAAAGGGACAAGATAAAAGCATACAATGCCTTTTTGGTTTTGATAATTGGATTCTTATCTGACATCTATGCTTCCTTGGTAGCCCTGGGTTAAAATATTTTGAGGTTTCCTGTGTAGCAACTTGATGTGATAATCATCCTTGCTCCCCACACAGTGAGTCTTTTAACTCAATAAGGGCCACTTAACTGTCTTTCCACCATGTTGAACCCATACCTTGAATTCAGACTAGAACTGTCTGAAGCTACATCACATATCAACTTCCAGCTGATCTTACTCTCATTTTATATGAGTTCCATTAGTTAGGGCACTAGTCTTCCACATGCTCCAGTGCTTATTTTGATTCCTTATAGAGGAAAACACTTTAAATGGAAGTCCTGATCTGAACTTTAACATTACAGATGAGAATGGCTCCCTTCTCCTAGGGAAAAGAGCCCTGCCTACCTACTAATCCACATAAATGGGCCTGCTTAGTAGGGCTCCAGCCTGGGGTCAAGTCTTCCGTGACATCTGTGTCTCAGGCCTATCTTCACTGGGCTTTAGTCACCATCCCAGTTAAGAATTTAAAAATTCTTTAAAATATTTTCTCAGCATTATCTGTGAAAATTATTTTCCCTCTAGTTAACTTAATTGACTAATACTTGAAAGTTACTTAATCAAAGACATCAGGTGTTTTGTGAAATCCACTCCTTTTAAAATTTTTATTTTTGTTTATGCATACAAGAACTGGGGTATAGACCAGAGATGCATGGAGGATGTGAGGAGATTCACCAGGGACAGTGGGGAGCAGAACAGGTGGATCTACTGAAATAAACTGCTGAGGAGAGCAGCAGGCAAAACAGAGAGATCTGCTGTGCCATGTGGCTCAGCTCCTTGGTCAGAGATGAACTCGTGCTGCAGTGGCTGGCGATAGCTTGATAGCACTGAGACTTTAACTCCACACCACCAGGGAGGCCCCTAAATCCATTCCTTAAAATAAGAAATATAATCAGGGCCTCCCTGGTGACACAGTGAATTAAGCACCTCACTATAAAGCAAACCGCGACCACTACAGCATGAGTTTGATTCCTTCTGCTGGCCAGGGAGGGGACCCACATGGCATAGCAGACCTCTCCTGAGCAGTGTGTTTTGGTCAGTCTGCCTGTTCTGCTCCCCACTCTGTCTCTGGTGAATCCTCTTACCTCCCTGGACTCTGGCTCATGTATGCATAAAATAAATAAATCTTAAAAAAAAAAGAAATATAATCAGCATTACATGACTTAATCTCCAATGTGAGAGCAAATGTCATGTGTTTCTTGATCTAGGTACATTTAATTAGTTTCATAGAAATAATTTCAGTAAAACAATCAGAAGGTAATTTCGTTAGCTGATTTTTAATGTCAAAAATACTGCGATTTTATTTGTGTATTTAGTCACTGTTCTTAATAGTTTTGTTACCTTGAATTTGTGAGGTCAGTCTCCCTAAAAATGGTTGGCTTTTCTCAACAAACCCACATACCTCTTGTCCTTTGTAGTGGGGATTGGAGGTCAATGACGCTTCAATTCCTCTAAACCCCAAGTCTTTGAAGGTCTATTATTATTACCTAAAGAATGCAGATTATTATGGGTTGAGAGCTGTGAGGGTCCTGAAGACTAGGTGAAGCTTTTGTTTTTGTCTTCACCCTTCATACCTCCAAAATCAGAGATCATGTTTTAAACTTTTGCTCTTTTGCTAATTAAAAAAGCAATCACTGTTCCCTGTTATGATTTGGAAGAATGTAGTTTGAGGGTCCTTTTACAGTTCTAGATTTATTGGTGAACATGCTCTAAGAATCTCATTTTGTCTGAGAGTAAGTACGATGTCCCCCCTTCTATGTACCCTATGAAATCTCCCCATCTACCATGGATGCTCCAGGTCCCACAAACCAGGATAAATATTCCTGTTCTGTTCCACTACCCTTTAGAATGCACAACCATGTGCATATATACACATATGCCATATGTATGTCATTACATTGTTTTTGCTCTGCAAGCCTATTGGGGGCTGTTTTGATTACTTTTCCAGGCTCAGTAGAACCCAGAAGGATTCAAGGGTGATTTCTTTTGTGCCCCAACAAGGTAAGACCACTTATATTTTGGAGGGGTATTGTGAAGTTTATAGATATGCTTTATAAAACAGCACACTGCCTGACATACAGAAGGTATGAATTTTTAGTTGTGGTATTATTATATTCTTAGTTTTATTCTTTTTTTCTCAACTATTACCACTTCTGTAGTGGGGAGAAAAATAGGGTAAGGTGAGAGGGGCAGTGGGTAAAAGAATTCACCAGAGCCACATGGAGAAAGGCTGATTTATTGAATGATCTCAGGCTCATTAGTAAGTTCTGTAATGTATTTATGATATACTTGTATGAATGGAGGATGCATGACCTATATTGAGAAAAAAAACTCCCATGTAATGTTATGGTCCTAAATAAACTGAGTTTTATTATTGCAATAACTATTATTTATTGCATTTATTGTATCTATTGCAGTAAATATTAACTTACAGAGGGGCAAAGACTTATCTGTAACACCCACTTGATAATATTCATTTTTATTCTGTGTTACTCAGTCTAACAATTCAGGGTTAATCTCATTCAGAAAGATCCTTTCAGAGACATACAGGATATCACCTAGCCAAGTGTCTAGGAATCTACAGATCCAGTCAAGTGAGACAAAGTTAACCATCACTCTTGCATAACGAGGCTTTCTGTGAAAGGTAGGCAGGAGTCCATGAAGATTAAAACACAAAACAAAACAAAAAGCATAATTTGAGAACATAAGAAAAAGGGACTGATACCGAGCACAGAGCAGCAAGGATCACTAACACCGGCCAGCGAAGTGCCTAAGTAGTTTACCAGTCCCTGTCTGAGTTCTTTGCCTGCTCAAACCATTGCGAGACTACTCAGGTTAAGAGAACAACAATAATGGAATTTATTTAACAAACAAGAGAAAGCAAAAATTCTCTGAAGCCACAAATGGCCACTTACCTCATCTGAAGCAGTGGCCAATGTTTTAAAGTCTTAAGCACAAGTGCTCCCAAGATGGCGTCTTCCCACCACTGAGGAGATGGAGCGTGTGGGAGCCAGACTATAGGACAGCTTCCAACCCACTTAGACAGCAGAAAATACAACAGGAGATGCTCACCAGAGCTGCTGAGATGCCCCTGCACAGCCCCAGACAAGTGGCACTCAAAACAGCAGCTGTAGCAGCTCAGCAAGGCACCAGGCTCTGAGTCGTCACCTTTGCCAGAAAAACTGGAAACAGTTTCAGTTGTTTGGCTATTTGCAAAGCCTCTGAACTTTTCCTCTTTGAGGTTGGTGGCTGAGAGCTTTCCATGTCCTTCAGAGTCCTGCAACACCCCTCTGGAAGACTGGCGTGGTAGGGGCAGAAATCGCTGACCCTGGAATCATTGAAGATCCAAAAATGCTGAAAACTGAAAGCTGAATCCCAAACACTGAATCCTGGGGACTGTTCTGCAGTTCCTTATATTTCTTATCAGAGTCTCCACCTCCACTGATACTTTGTTCACCTTTTCCCTGGGGTTATCTATCCGCACCAGTACCCTCCTCCAGGGGGCACCACCTTTAATAGTCAGCCACCAGTTACACTTCCCCCTTATGACAGTAGCAAAGATGGGAACTGTTTCAGCTGCTTGGCTACCTGCAAACTCTCCAAACTTTTCTCCTCTGAGCCTGGCTACTGGAAGCTTCTGCATATCCTTCAGGGGCCTGTAACAACCTTCTGAAAGATTGTCATGGTAGGGGCAGAAGTTACCTGCCTACCCTGAATGGCTGAAGATCTGAAAACACTGAGATCTGGAATGCTGAATGCTGGGGACAACGTCTGCAGACGCTTATATTTCTTTTTATAGACTCCACTCCGCACTGGTACTTAATTTGTATTTTGCCTGGGGCTATTCGTCCTCACCAGCATCCCCATCCAGGGGGTGCCACCTGTAATAGTCTTTGGCCCAGCCCCTGATAACAGGACTGGTTTGGCATTAATTGTAGTTAAGGAGTTGGCTGGGGTGAGGGTTCCCACTCAAGTCTGGGGCTTATGTGTTTTGAGGAGAGAGCACCCAGGCTTTCTTATAAGTGTCTCAGACGTGGGACAGAAAGGGAAGGAGCAGTGTTGGTCCTTATAAGTCTTCATCAGTCTAACATCAAAGGAAGAGTAGACTATTTGCTACAAGGATGACTTGATAAGGAAGATTTAACTTTGTAAGTATCCAAAAAATAAATTAAGGAGCATATAGTCCATCTCTCTACCATCTACTTATTGAACAATCATTTTACTAGGATTCCTAGTAAAATAATGGAAACAACCAATTAAAACATAGACAAAATTCCTTTTCAATTGTTCTCATCAACACAGATGATTTACTCAAATTTTAAAGAAGACTTCAATTACATGACAGTAGTATTCAAGACCCCAAAGAATTAAAAATGACTTTCTGGGCTTCAAGAACAAGGAAAGGTGTTAAAACATTGAAGTATCTGTAAACTAGCTTTTTTATGAATGACAGTTTGATAGTTCAGGGGAAAAAATAACTATCAGAGTGAGAAATAATATTAATATTAGAGAGCATACTTAAGACCCTGGTACAAGTTCAAGGCTGAGAAGCAAGCAAGGCTTCTTCGCATGGCTCTCTGTTCGAAGTGCCTCCTCCAGGTCTTCTCTTAGTATTACTTTCCCCCATCCTCCAGTCTTTTCTAGCTTCTCCTTGCTGCTCAGGCCAGCCCTTCCTTAACTTGGGCAAGGAACCTGGAATCTCCCCTTTCTATGGGTATCACACTATTATAATTAGACAATACTTTTTATTGTGTTTCATATTTTAAAGACCAAAGAAAGCAAAGGTTTAAACACACACACACAAACCAAGAATAGCAGAGCCCCAAAGACATGTGAATTTGCCTTAATGTGTAAATTTATAACAATTAATAAAACTGATTTCACTTACAAAGTAAAAACCAACAGTAGGTTTATTGTTAGGGATGATAGTGGAAAGATAGGTATTAGACGAGAGGGAAAAGGAGGAGGTATGTGTTCTGTTCAACAGTACTGGAACACTAATAGAAGTTTGTGCATTATTTAATAGTACTTCAAAATAGTAAAAATAGGCAATCTGGAATTTTTCATTTGGACATAAAACTAAATGTTGACTTTTCAAGTTATTGAACTAAATGGTGAGTTAATGGAAATTTTACCTACAATAAGTAAATTTAAATTCATAGAATAATGGATGAAAGATATTATTTTTTGATATGGAGAATGAAATCAAGAATTGAAGTAATTTTTGCTATCCCACCAAGTGATTAATGTCTCAAAGGTTATTATTTGAACCTGAATTGTTGAGTAGTTGTTTGATTTTAGAAATTATGTCAGCTTTACTACTAGATTTTCCTGGTTTTTCTCTTGTCATAAAAGTCAGGATACATATGATTAGTACCATTTTTTTAAAAAAGCTTTTTTAAAAGACTTTATTTATTTTTTCATACAAGAACTGGGGTATACAACAGTGGTGCGGTGGGGTGAAGGGATTCACCAGAGACAGAGTGAGAAACAGAACAGGCAGATGGACTGAAATACACTGCTGAGGGGAGCAGTGGGCGAGGCAGGAGAGCTCTGCTGTGCCATGTGGGTCCCTTCCTTGGCTGGGGATCGAACTTGTGCTGCAGTGGCTGCAGACAGCTTCATAGTGCTGCACCTCAGCATCT
Source organism: Galemys pyrenaicus (assembly GCA_019455555.1). Classification (NCBI taxonomy): domain Eukaryota; kingdom Metazoa; phylum Chordata; class Mammalia; order Eulipotyphla; family Talpidae; genus Galemys; species Galemys pyrenaicus. Next base: position 472,435 of record JAGFMF010011620.1, read on the forward strand.
TGTGCCACCAGGGAGTACCATTTTTTTAGGAAATTTGATTGGTTTGCTTAAAGTCAGGAATCACTGGATTGATCTGATTTAAAATGCAGTCTAGCAGGGACGGGAAGAGCACAAAGGACTATGGTGATGGCACACAGGTGAATTGGTGGTAGAAACTCTATGGAGACTACACCTAGAAAAGAAAGCAAACATTGTAAGAAAAAATAAATAAATAAAATATGAAAATTAAAAACAGATGGACAAAGTAATATTTAAAAGTAAAATTTTTCTTAATTCATGACACGATGAAAATATTTAACTCGTCTCATGATTTTCAATCATAAAATATGCAAATTACTAAAAGACTTTAAGCCTCTAATCCAAAAATCTCAATATTTTTATATTTACAGAGTTTTAGTACAACATACATAGTTCTTGAGTTCTAGGGAAAAATTTTTTTTCCAACCTCATCCCTATATATTAGGAGACTCTAAAAAAAATGCAGCCTAGATTTTGATTTCATATTCTGTATTTTTTACAATATAATATTACATATTCTTTCATCTCTGTGATTCTGAAGCTATATTGATGCTACATGTAAACACAATATAACTGACTACTTTCTATCTCTTCTTAGATCACAGACTAAATTTATTAAACCGAACTTTTATGCAAAAATAGGGAAATGTTTTTGTGTGAATTTCTTTTTAGAATGAAAAGAAATGTTCACAGAACCCAGAATCACTAGCCATGATCTATATGATTTCTCATATACCCTTAAAATTTAGCTTTCTGGATTGGGAAGCATTATGTAGGGATTCTTTGAATAATGTTAAACTAATATACCTCAATGATTTCATTTTCTTCTGTTTTCATCTTAGCAACAGTTCAGAAGCTCTTTAATAATAATCAGATAGCACAGTTTAAGCCTATCATAATAAAACTCTTCTTATGGAACTCATGAATCCAGATTACAAACACTCACTTTAAAACTACTGGAGGGAATGATTTATTTTAACATACCATTTTGTTCCCCAGATTGCTCAATAACTGATGACATAAGTAACTATTCAGTAAAAAAATTGAGAGGAAGTTGAATTGAGTCATTTTGGGGTGAAAATGTGTGTGTGTGTGTAGAGTATGGAAAAGAATGATACATTTTGTGAATCTGACACTCTACCTTTCTGAAAACAATGGAAATAACTAAGCTATTTCAGGCATATTTTCTCATTTATAGTATTTTCAATTCTTGTGAAGAAATATTTTAGCCTCTTTTCAGCCATAATAAGGATCATATATATTTGAAAAATAATATAAATTTCCAAAACCAGTAACAATACTATGACCTTTAAGGGCTTGCATATCAACAAATGGATTTTAGGAAGACAATGCACTTTTATAAGACCAAAGCAATATGAAGTATCTTTTTTTCCCCACAACACTAATATTAAATCTTGACTTTTAAAGTTAATGATTAGACCTCTGACATCAAAAGTACAAAAAATGATAGACCAGAGTCCTCCTGTTACTAGTAGAAATACCAAAGAGTAATTCATAGAAGCAGTAGAGAATAATAAATCATTCATTTTCAATTGAATATTTTCTCTTCTCAGATTAAAAAAAAAATTAGTCAAGCACTCTTACCAGAAAGGGTGTGTTGTATCACCTTGATTTCTGATGAAATGTACTCATTGACAGAGAAATAGCACTAAAAAATTGTCATTTCCCTGTCCTTTCATACCCATTTTCCACTTGTCTGTTATAATATTTCTTTTCATACAGCATCATGTGGCATAATATAAATTAATATTTATTGAGCAATTGCTTACATGACACTATAGTGTGTACTTTTCATGTACACAAATTGTGGTTAAAGATTGTGGGTGAAATATTAAAGTAACAACAATGTTTTCACAGATAGAAATGACAATGTTACAGAGTTTAAATTATGTAACCAGGAATGAGAGAGCTGCCACCTGGTCTTTAAATCTAGGTCTATCTGAAGCTAATAAAACTTTGATCAGGTACCTTGCATTAAATTCTTGTTTTTTTTTTTTGGTAAATTTGTTTATTTCATTCTCACACTAACTCTTATAGAAAGGGTGAACAGATACCATCCACTTTCTCTCTCTCTCTCTCTCTCTCTCTCTCTCTCTCTCTCTCTCTCTCTCTCTCTCTCTCTCTCTCTCTCTCTCTCTCTCTCTCACAC
>JAGFMF010011620.1:479891-493445 GCA_019455555.1 Galemys pyrenaicus
AAATCAATCTCTCTCTCTCTCTCTCTCTCTCTCTCTCTCTCTCTCTCTCTCTCTCTCTCTCTCTCTCTCTCTCTCCTTTTCCTTCTGTCCTTGCTCCTCCCTTTGTTTCCTTGTGTTTTGTAAGCACAGTATCATTTAGATTACTTTTCACAGAATGTCCCATATGAAGAGATCTTTCTTGGGTAGTCATCTGTAGCCACAATTACTTTTTATAGTTGATAATACTAATAAATCAATTAAACATCTTGTCTAGTTATGTCTTTGATATATTTTTCCATTGTAATAGTTTAAAGGGTAGGAGATAAGAGTGGTTGTTCTGAACTGAATTAGATACTTCATTTTTATTGTATGTTGAGACAAAAAAAATAAGTACCTGTCAGATAATTCTAATAACAGTAATTTGAAAATAAACACGTATACAATTATGCTGTGGGCAAAACTATACCATATTTTCTTTGACGGCTATATAGTTTGAACATAAGATGCTCTACAATAATTCCTGTAATTTTGTGTAAATAATGTAACAAACTTGGCACTTGCTTATCTTCTAGATGAAATGAATAATCATCAAAGTACCTTCTCCTGCATCTTGATTAATTCATCTCCTGATTCCAGACTGGAACTGAATGATGTGGTGTGAGTTGATCTCATAACTTATATATTTTTATTTTAAAAAATTCAAAATTTATTTTTATATCTACCATTATAATCCCTTATTTTCTTGCCATATAAATGCATAGAAATGTGTCTTTTGTGTTCAGTAAACAATTTTGCTGTGCAAAATACTATTGGAAAACATTGTAGGATTATAAGAAAACATTGTAGGAGTATAAAGAAAGGAAATAATAGCATGGATTCTAAATTTTGTGAGGTACTTTATATCTGGGGAAATAAGAAAAGATGTGGAATAATAAGAGAATAGTTCAAAAGAAAACCTAAAATGTCCAATATTTCCAGTTATAAATACCTTAAAGTTCCTAAAAGTCAAAGTAAAATAGGTAAAAATACTTGTTAGTAAAAAGTGATTCATCAAAAATTATTGGGAATGTACAGTTGAACTGAAGTTTCCCTGAAAGTGTACAATAGACATAAGACATTTGTCTTAGTTTAAAATTGTTTATATTCTAATTTAAAAAACAAAAATTTGATCCAAAAATTTAATAGCAATATATAATATGACTTTATCACTAACAATTTAAGCATCAATTGAGGAGGGCAAAGAATTCTCCAAATTGAAGATGGAATCATTTGAGTGATTACAAAGGATCTTAGATTGGACTACATTTTGCAGGACAGGTAAGATTTGTGTAGGGGGATAGCAGAGAACATTCCAGAACAGAGCAATTAATTGAGAAAATACACTACATGGGAACTGCATATTGTACCTCTGTTCATAATACTACCTAGTTCAGTTTGACCAGAATAAAAGTTTTGTATTTTTAACATTTCTGTCGCTCAGAAACAAAGCATAATAGAAATATGTTAAACCTGACTTTTGAAGGACATTAGATGACAAAATAAGGATTATAATTGAAACTTATAGGTAATAGGTGGCACTTAGCCATAAGAGCAAGAAAGTAACAAGATTATAGGAAAGTCATTTGATAGCTGTTTGCACAAAGTAAGGAGAAAAATTCCTAATAGAAGTCTGGCCTTGAGGTCCAAATTTCCAAGGCTGAGATGGATCAGGAGCTGCTTACCCGAGGTAATTAATTAGATTTTACTCATGACACATTGGAAAAGTCAAAGATCCAAACATCTTGGTGGGCACTAGGTTGACAGTATGTCTTTGTTCCTGGAAAATAAGTAATGTGATTAGAGACTAAGAGAAGTGAAAACATTTGATGCAGACCATAAAATGACCCATTCCACTGGTTTCACACTGAAGCTAGGTATATGCCAAAAATTAGTTGCCTAATTTTATGTCTTGCCTGTTGGTGGGAGATTTCGGCCTGTGTAGAAAATGTCTGGGGTTTTTTGGTGTTTAAAAAAGAAATAGAATTGATTGGCAGTAAAGATTATGGTCGGTGGGCCTCCCTGGTGGCACAGTGGGTTGAGCACGGCACTGTGAAGCAGCCACTGCATAGCAGTGCAAGTTTGATCCCGGGCCAGGGAGGGGTCCCAGATGGTGCAACAGACCTCTCCTGCCTCGCCTGCTGCTCCTCTCAGCAGTGTATTTCAGTCCATTTGCCCGTTCTGCTCCCCACTCTGTCTCTGGTGAATCCTCTCACCTCCCACACCTCTGGCCTGTACCCCAGCTCTAAATGCATAAATAAATAAATCTTTAAAAAAAAAAGATTATGGTCAGGATAGGCCTGAAAATAAGGGTATCAGTTAGAAGCTGTTATATAGATGTGAAGGAGATAGGAATCTGTCATAGCTCAGACAGTGAATTGTAAAGGCAGTGTCCTATATACATAAATTTATGAAGGCACACATCTTTGTCACATAAAAAAATGCTGGTTCACTGCAACATGTCATAAGAGGGAGGCAGTTTTCCATGTGGAAAAGAGGACTTATTGACAGGCCTGAGAAGAGTTGTGATGATACAGTGTTCAATGAACAAAGTGTAAATGTCTGGAGAGAGAATACTGGAGCTTCAAAGTAAAGTTACTTCTATGTAGAAAATATTTCTTTTTCATCTTCTTGATGAATAAAGCTAAAACGAGAATTATTTCCCAATGAAGAGAGACATAAAACAGAAATACTGGTAGAGCTGATATCAAAATGTTGAATAGTGTTCATTTTTATGGTAGAAAGATGATTGTGTCTCAACAATTTCTTAGGGAAATATACTGACCCAAAACCAGTATGAAAAGATTTCTATGATGGCCCTAAGATAGAACTATTATGTACATGATAATGCTCTATTTTACCATCTTATGATACTGGTTAGGATACTGGAACTTTGGGGAATCAGATGAGTGATGATATCGACTTCGAGTTCTTTTTTTTTTTTTTAATGCATACAAGAGCTGGGGTACAGGCCAGAGGTGCAGGAGGTGGGAGGATTCACCAGAGACAGAGTGGGGAGCAGAACAGGCAGATGGACTGAAATACACTGCTGAGGGGAGCAGAGGGCATGGCAGGAGCGGTCTGCTGTGCCATGTGCGTCCCCTCCCTGCCCAAGGATCGAACTCGCACTGCTGTGCCAGGGAGTCTTCACAGTGTGGCGCTCAACTCGTTGCGCCACCAGGGAGGCTCGACTTCCAGAGTTTTTAAGGCAGATACTAAAAAAATTGTATCCTGCTGTTATCTGAATTTATGAAGGACCTGACGTTAGTTGAAAACATCTTACTTACGATACACCGAGCTTTCAAGTGCTTGTTCTGGATACAACAAAACTACAGTAAAAAAAAAAAAAAGCTGCTCTGGTTTTCTTGTTTGAATATTTTATACTTATCTTCCTCCCTTAAAATGCATGAAGAGACAATTTTTATTGATTCTCCAATCTGCACCCAAACATCTTATCCCTGATTTTCCAAACTAACAATAACTGTATTAATTATATAAGGCTTTTAAATGTATATTTACCTTTTTATATCTCAAAGTAAATTGTAAGATTTTTGATCTCATGTGTTACGTCCCTGATTCTTTTCAATCGAATGGGAAGATATTGTTAGCCATTAGTCTTTGAGCAAGTCCTTCCATCAAATTGGTGCTTGTAATACAAAACAATTCCCCAAAGTTTTAAAATTACAAATAAACTATGCATGTTACAATGTATACAAGTAAAAAAGATGTGACATTTTCTGCCTTTTGAATACTACAATTTTTTATTAGTTTTAAGCTAAAATAATAGTTTGCAAACATACTTTTTTGATATGATCTACAGATTTTTTGATATGATCTACAGATCTAAATTAGTATGAGATTATTAAATTTTACTATATTTCAGCAATGAAAACAATGACTAAGTAATATACCTAATGTATACTTTTTATATTTATTATACTAAAATATATTTGAAAAGTATACTAGTATGCTATACTAAAAATTGTATTAATATATTGAGTACACTATTTTATGTATTACTTTTCATGATCATAATAAGTAGTAAATGAAAACACATTTAAGAAATTTGTTTTATTAGACTCATAGGCTTATAGTGATAATGACAGGGAAAGGAACTTTAGCAGCTACATCAATAAATTTAGAAGATAATGTATTATATTAATAAGTTTTGTATGTTTCAAAAATACCCCTTTTGAAAGTTCATTTTAAATGATGTGTGAACATTAATTTGATTCAAAGAATAATAAATCACTAGAAGATAGATATGGCCTTATAAAGTGTAATGTGCACTATTAGTTTTCTTCATTGATCCACAATACAATTGATATTTAGAGAATTAAAAAGCAGTGTGCAGACATAATAAAATCTAGTTATCAGAGTCAAGGATACTAATCTTAACTTTTATTTGATCAAACACTATAGACTGTAGTGTTTTAAATAGTCTTTTCTCATTTTCATTAAAAGATCTATTTTATGAATGTACTTCTTTAGTTTTTAAGAAGAAATAATCTTCATTAGAGTTCTCACTTTTAAATTAGTTTCTCTGTCCATTCTTGTAACGTCTAAAATTAATATAAAACTATGAAATGTTAATTTCATCAGCACCTGAAGCAAGACTTTCTTAGACTGCTGCATCACATATATTAACTTTCTCTTCTCCCCAAGATCCTCAGTGGTTTCCCACTGCCTTTGGAATAGAATTTGAAATGACAGATTACTCCTTGTTTATTTAAGGGAAACTTAAGGTCTTCATTAACTACTTCCTGCTTTTCTTCCTGAGTTTACCTACCACTATTTCCTAGTCTTCTAAACGTTACAGGCACATTGCTCAGCTGTTTCCCCTGTCATCCACCTCTTGTAATGTCACCCTGCCCCTCCATTCAGGCCTAGAAAGATAATCTCAACCCCAGAATATTCTCTCCATTATTCTTTTTTTCCGTCATGTTTGAAATTATATATCTGCTTTTGATATTAAACTTCACTAATCTTCTGCAGGACAAGGTTGGGATTTAGGATATTTAGTATTCCCAAGTCCTAGTACAAAATCCTAGAGGGGCTTAAGAAGTGGACCTTCATGGCATTACTTGCTAGTTTAAAGGACAACATATCTCTTAAAAAATTCTAACATTATTTAAATGTATGGTTCTGACAGATGAGCACTTTCATGTTAACAGAATGAAGAATTATGTTTTATATTTTTGTCTAATTACTAGCATAACCTGTATTTTAGATTAATAGATTCCAGATAATTAAAATATTATGTATATATAATATTCTCCATGATATTCACATTTTAAACTTTATAAAATTATAGTATATTTAAATTTTAATCTATAAACATTTTTTGTCTAGATTATTTATCAATGATAAAAAGAGACTTACGAGCAGTGATGCAGTAGAACAATCATTGCTTGAATTTAGGTCTCTATAGAAAAGTAAGTAAGGGATACTACATAAATAAAATACTAAATGAAATATAAACCTTTCATAAGATTAAAGTATTGAATCATCACTGAAAAATAATGATGATTTATTCATTAGAATTCACTATCATAACCTTCTTTGATAGAGAAATAACAAAAGCTCTGCAATATTTTAGAGGCCAACTAACTAGTCCTTCTGTAAGTGTTATGTATACAGAGATGTCATTTAGAGAGTCTGAAAGCAGTAAATAGAGAATCTGAAAGCACTGAAAATAAATTTGAAATAGTAATCCAAAATGTCAGTGTGAATTAGTTTTGTCTTTATTTACTATTACACTTATTTTCTTCTTTTAAGTACTTAATCTGGCCAGATCAATTGGCATATCTTCCAAATAGTGAGCCCAGTGGGGGGGAAAAAAAAAAGCATCTATAATTCCAGTGGGCAAGATTCTAGAGAGGAAACTCAGCTTTGATAAAAAGAAAATAAGTTTATTCCCACAAATACCCTGCTTAAAACAACTCTAAAACTTAGGCAGTGAAAAATGTTGCTAGCTTGAATAAACTAGATTGGAATATGTATAATTCTCCAATGTTTTAAAAAAATATACTATACTTGGAAAGATATATTATTTTTAAATTTAATAGTCCCTGCAACCTTATGGGAATTGGTTCTGCTTGCTTGTTGTCTATGTACTATTTTGCTACAAGTTAAATAGTAAAATTATTTCTCATGACAAAAACTTCAATTTTGTTTGTTATTATTTGCCAAACTTGCTTTGGACAAATTATGCGTGAAAACTGTCTGGTTCATGTCATGTTTGTATTTTAAACAAAAATAAATATGAAGGTAATGCCATTGGAAAAGGCAGCCATAAGTAAACTGTTGTTAAATTAGTTTTTCATGTAATAGATACTGAACATTTACCTAAAAGGACAGAGAAAGGGTCAGGGAGGGTGGACATGAAGAAGAGAAAATGAACAAAGAGAATGGAGGAGAATGGAAACAAGGGAAGAAAGAAAATGTAGTGCCTGAAAAGAAAATAATATTTTGATTGAAACAGAACAAATTTCCAAAACACTAATTAAAAGTCAGAAAAGCACTGGTTTGTGAAAAGTTTTGGTTCCAGCAAAATGGAGTGGACACATTTCCATTATTCCTCCTTAAAAGTGTAGTAACCCTCCTTGATACTATATATCAAAAAGGCATAAGGAAACTGAAAGTAGAGAAAAGAAAGAAGAATTAGGGCTTGACGAACAGTATGATGGTGAGATCCCTGAGTGCTTTGTTTGCCTCCAGTGTAATTTGTTCTAGATTTAAAAATATGAATGAACACAGACAAAAAGTTCTAAGAAAAGTCCATTCCAAAGGACTAACTTGCTAATGCTCTGTATTGGGCAGCTTGCTAGACAGTGGTGCCAGAAATTTGTGGGGGTCAGCATGAATATAGGCCAGCAGTTTCCCTCGGCCATTTGCTTTGTAGCCAGTGAGTTCAATGACACACTTTCCCAAGAGGACTTCCCCCAGATTCCAGCGAGTTCTATCAGCTCATCACCCCTGAGATGCTCTTCTTTGCTGAGAGCCACAGCCGTGCCATATCAGCAGATCCTGATTCCAGCCTTGGGGGCTCTAGATTCTTGAGCTATCTCAGCCTTAGAGCTGATAATGCATTTTTTCATATCTGCGACTGCTGTGTAATTTTCAAGTTGTTTGTTTTTGTGTGTGTGTGTGTTTTAAAATTATTAGTAACCAAACTGTCACTACTCTAAAGCCCTGTTACATTTAATAGCTCTGAAAATTTCTCATTTTGTGGTTTCTTTCCAGAGTAGACTCTGGTTGATATATGATGCACAATAGCACTTCTCTGGTTAGATTTCAAGTAATTGTGCTCTCAAATTCCAAGGACTGATCTGAAGACAAATTTAAGGAAAATTCAACAAATTAAATGCACCTGATGGGACTTTTAAGACAGTCATCATCATGTGGAGCAATAGGTCACTTTTATTTCACTGTGATTTTCTGCTACTTTTAAAAAGGACTGTTCTCCAGGCTGTTTTACTTAGAAGGCAAGTTAGCTTTGTATGGTAGATCAATGTAAGATTACAGAAAATGGTTGTAAAAAATGTTACTAAGCTAATGATTAAAGTCTCTGTACATTATTATTATTCAATAATTAATATATAGGCTTATATATTATTAATATCATCTAAACATTACCAGAAACCAAACAGTCATCTGTCTTCTAAGTCTACATAATATAGTTATACATATATACATATACATATATACATATACTCTTTAACACGTTTACTGTCATTTAGTCACAATCCAATGAAACTTATTGTTCTACATAGAGATTTGTATTTTTTTATTATCTACCATATACAAAATATGTTTCGTTTCCTGTAATATCAGGCTACGTATCTTTGTATTTGAAAATACAAAACCAATTAACACCTTCAAAACTTTGTTTAGAGGTTTCCTTAGTGTATATCCAATTTTCATCAGTTGCAATTTCTACCTTCTATGAAACACTAGAACATGGTTGCCACCCACGACAAAAGATAACCTGTCTTCCAGTTTCAATAACATGTTCCTGATTTCTTTCAAAGACCTCATTAGAATGTCCTTTATGGTCTATATGTACAAACATTCTGTTTGTGATCACTTAAGTATTCTTTAAGATCAAGTTTTTCTGTATGATTCTCTTGTTCTCTTTCTGAGCTCTTCCCAGAATTATCTTTAATAATCCAGCACAACAATGTAGACTTTATCAAGCATACATTTCAAAACCCTTCCAGCTTCCAATTCATTACAGACTGTTACTAGGAGGTTCATTCTTGGTCAGGGAACAAAAACTGATAAAGTGTGTAACCAAGGGGTGCCCAGGGCCCCCTAACTGTTAAGGAGAAAAACCCATGTTGCCTATTGTAAGGGTCCATGTCATTCACACACACACACACACACACACACACACGAGAAATTAGACTCTAACATTCTCAAAGATTTAAATATATAGAGGGAAGAGGATTGGAGAGAGAAGAATTTCAAATAACAGACTCCTAATAAAGCTCCGAAATCTTCCATCCACTTAGGGCAAATGCCCAGTCAGCAGGCCAACCCTAGAGCTAGGAGGCTGAGGCTTGAAAGCAAAGTTGCCATGAGTCCAAGTCACCACCAATTAGGAAGATAAAGCAGCACAGGGTGGGCTCAGAGAGGAGAGACCCGAAATTCACAATGTGTCATCTTATCTGGGTAATTCACCACATCAATATGACAAGCCTGTCTCTCAAGAGCTTTCTCTGAAGAGCCCACCTGCTGAAAATGCTGAAGCAGCAGAACCCAGGAGTAACCAGCCTCTGTTACATTGGCTCACACACAATGGCCATTTCTTCCCTTCCTCCCTCCCAGCAGCCTCCCCAATCCGGCTGTCTTTTTCCAGGCATGCTGGGAGTTGTCTGCTATGTTAGCAGTAGGTAGGGTGAAAGTGGGGCTGCTCCCCTTGCATGTTGGTGTATCCTGCCATAGTTCGTTCCACTTTCGTAGATTTTTTTTTTTTTACAGCAGCACCCCCACTTCACACTACCAGTTTCCGTCTTAATCCATTAAGATTACTATATGAAAAAACTGGGTAACTTAAATGACACACACTAATTTCATATATTTCTGGAAAGTCCAAGTTCGGGGTGTCAACAGGTTTGTGTCTGGTTTGAGATTCCACTTCCTGGTTCCCAGAGGTCTCTCTTCTCCATGTATATTCATCTGGGGAAGTTGAGAGAAACAAGCTTTCTTGTTTCTTGTACTCCCATTCATGAGGGCTCCACCTATGTTACTTCATCTAATTGTCTCCCAAAGCTCCCATTTCTCATATCATCACACTGGAGTGTAGGATTTCAATTCCAGGAAGTTGGAACAATGGTTTAATTATACAGCGGTAACAGATACATGCCATGAATTCAGTAATAAAATAAAAAATATTTTAGATGGAATGATGTTCAATGCAGAAATTGATCTAAAGTTTTAGGATAAAAGATTTTATAACTTTACATAAAATATAAATTATCAAATAACTTGGAGTGATATAAATATAAAAGAACTATTTATTACCTTAGCTAAGAATTTAAAGTTGGACAATAAATACTGAGGAAAAAATAACTATTTAGAAGACTTAGATTTTATATATTCTTAGGCCAAGTAAGCTACTTGATTTTGAACTTAGAAAATTTAAGATCATTAGAAAATTATGATCACTTTTTAATGAAAAGATTGATTTTTAATGTTTTTGACAAAAAGCATGCTATGAAATGTCTTCCGAGTTACTGTGGGAAATCTACAATACTCACTTCGGTGAAATTAATATTTCTCCTAAATAGTATATTCCACTAAAAAACAAGTCAGTATTTCAAATTCAGAAGTCTACGTTTTTGGGAGATATGATGGTTCTTTGGAATGAATGCCAACTATTTCAGGGCACATATTTTTTAAAAAAGAAATCTGTGCATTCAGTAATTTCTGTTTATTTGCCAATATGGATGTGATTTTGTCAGATAGTACTGAAAGTGGAAATCACTTAAGAAAATTATTTAATTTTGTTAGGTCACTTGGGATCATGTTGTTATGGATGGTTTTTCTTTTTTCTTTTAGTTTGTTGAAATGTTATTGTCCATGTACTGTAAATAAGAAGCTGTTAAAAGCATATTATTAAGAATCTCCAAAAGCAAAAGTTTAGTATTGCAAAATAGCTCCTGCAATATTCGCAGTTTTTCTTAAACAACTTATCTGACAAAATCAGCCCTGCTTTGTAATTTTTTGGACTTGGAACAGTTTTTCAATATTAAAAGAATCAGACTTCCCCAACATCATTTAATATTCCTTAACACTTTTCTTTTGTTTACTTTTTACATAAAACAGCCAACAAAGCAATTACCAAATTCATATAACCTTGAAATAACTTGAAGTAATTTAACATCTTTTTGTATCAGGTAGAAACAATTTTCATGTGAGTCTGAAATCAATGATTTCTTTACAATTCTTCCAATATCATCACAGAATAAACTATAGACTGTAGATGATGATCAAGAGTGAGTAATTTGTTTTGCATATACAGTATTGATGGCTTTTCTAGACTCTTTGTGTCACAATTGTCACATCTTGCATCTGGCATGGTTCACTGCACTCACTTTCAAGGAGGTGGCTTTTGGCTCTAGAGCAGCTCTACCCAGCCCGTGAGCTGATCCATAGAGCAGCCGTGGACCCAAAATTCACCCACTGATGTGCTGGTCTTTTGAAGTTTATCTTAGGGATTTGTTTCCTTCTTCTTTTATTGTTGATTGAGTTGTAGTCCTAAAATTAAGTTCCTCAACGTCCCATTGGGCTAACAATGAAGTGTCTCACTGGGTTGGATAGAAATTCAATTTGCTGGGGCCTCCTTGTTGGTGCAGCGGGTTGAGCGCCACACTGTGAAGCATCCCTGGCACAGCAGCGCCAGTTTAATCCCCAGCCAGGGAGGGGACCCACACGGCACAGCAGACTTCTCCTGCCTCGCCTGCTGCTTCCCTTAGCAGTTTATTTCAGTCCTTCTGCCTGTTCTGCTCCCCACTCTGTCTCTGGCGAATCCTCTGCACCCCCCATCTGCACCTCTGGCCTGTACCCCAGCTCTTGTATATGTAAATAAATAAATCTTTAAAAAAAAAAAAGAAATTCAGTTTGCCATCTAGTCTCCACTGCAACCATAGTAACATTCCTCAAGAGGCACTGGGCCTCTCTATTCAAAGTACTTTTGCTGCTGTCTTCTTCGTTAGGTATGAGAGTGGTGTTAAGATCAAAGACTCATGGTTGTTAAACTCAGGTTCTACAAATCAAGCAAAACTTTGGTGAGTTGCTTTGTAATTTCACTCCCAGGAATCAAGGATTAACTCCACCACTGCCTCAAAATTTTTTTCAGGGCTAGGATTATAACATCAGTCTTGATGCATTTGAATGTAATCATACCGCTTTACCTGAGGAGCAAGGAGAGCTTACTTAATCTTGCCACCTTGGATTTCTTCTTATTCCCGTGTGAAGTCACAGACTCTGGAGCCATTCTCAGCCATAATCTAGGTATAGAGAGAACAGTAATAATGGAACTAGTAATATATTTTAGAGCTCTAGGGTATTAGAAATGAGTTTTAGCCCAGTGGTTCATGTCCTTGTTGAAAATTAGAATTTCCTGAGGACCTTTAGTTTTTAAAAGGTAACAGTTCCCATCCCAAACCAACTTAATCATAATGTCTGGACTTTGTATGTACATTTTAAGGATCTTTAAATCATCCGAATGTTCAGCCAGCATTTCCCCCATGTAAGGATTTAAATTGCTACTATCTCTGAAAGTTAACTTTCTCTCCTGGGAGACTGATGTCCACTGGTTTGTTCTTACCTGTGTGTGCCTGTTCAAGATTAGTCAGAGGACCAGGATTAATCTCATCTGCCCCTTATTCTTGTTTAACTCTGTCATCACAGCGAGTCCCAGGCTGGTCTCATATCCATAATTCATCTCTCTTATATTATCTGTTAAATGTTTTACCTACTAATAACTATCATTAACATTCACAGTATGAAATTAAGGCTCTTGAAAAGTGAATATTATGTGAAAGAGAAAATTGAGTTAATATACATTTAACTTCCATCTGTATCCTCAAAAACTGAAGAGCCAAACTATGTGAAATCACATTTAAGTATTCCAGGGCTATTTTTAAAAAGATTTATTTATTTATGCATACAAGAGCTGGGGTGCAGGCCAGAGGTGTGGGGGGAGGGGTGGGGGGGTGAGAGGATTCACCAGAGAAAGAGTGGGAAGTAGAACAGGCAAATCTACTGAAACACACTACTAAGGGGAGAAGGGGGTAAGGCAGGAGAGGTCTGCTGCACCATGTGGGTCACCTCCTGGGCCGGGTATAGAACGCGTGCTACAGTGGCTGCAGATAGCTTGATAGAGACGTGTGATAGCGCTGTGCTTAGCCCCTTGTGCCACCAGGGAGGTCTCTCCAGGGCTATTTTTCAGTTGAATATTCTTATTGAAGCAGAAAACATTGGACTTTAGTTCAAAAAAATTCAGAGCTCTAAAATACTGCTTTTGATTTTGTCTAGTGTTCATTTTATCTCATAAAAGCACATTTCTTTACTGACAAATGAGCATGCAGATTAAATTCTCCTAGCTCTGAATTTTCTAACACAGCTCCTTGCAGTATAAAATTCAGGTCGGGTCCTCATTTTACTTTGGATTTAAATTTCTGTTTTAGAGTTAATTGGTCTTCTCCTGCTGAAAGCAATGTGACTGCTGACAATATACAAATACAAAAAGTGGCTAGTGAATTTTTTACTACTTACATTAATAGCAATTCAATATGTGCCATTTGTAGTGTCTAAAATACATAGAAAAGAAAAATATTGAGCGGAAAAATATATTGCGAATTGTTGCAAGTTAGAAAAGACCCAACCTAAAAATATTTTCTGAACAGATGCTGAGACAAGACTAATTCATAATTTGTCTAGAATTGTTGATTTATCTTTATTTCTTTTTGTTTTGTGTTCTACAAAGTTTTACAGAAATGGGTCAGTCAGCAGTTTCAGAGTGAAAAATACATATAATCTATTGAAAGAGTTGCATATCTTCTCATGAGTGTGTCAGTGAGATTCTAAAGTTGAAAGCATGCAACATTTATAAACTGGCGAGCAAACACCTAGGGGTAATCGCATAATAAATACAACAGTAAAATAGAAAGTAAATATTCTTGTCTAGCAAACAACTATATGACACAACTATCTGCACCTTAGAGTAGTAGAAGAAATAGTGAAAATTTTAGTAAATCTAGAGAAGAATATCTATACATAATTTTCATCTTCCTCAATTTTACATTTAGGTGTATTAAGAGAAACAATAGGGGATATTAATTGGGCATTTGTTATTTCTCAGTTACTAGGGAGCTATGAGAAAGATGAAATGATGAAATACCCATTATTTTCTTTTTTTTTTCTTTTTTTTTTTTATTTATTTATGCATACAAGCACTGGGGCACAGGCCAGAGGTGTGGGGGGGGGTGAGAGGATTCACCACAGAGAGCGGGGAGCAGAACAGGCAGA
>JAGFMF010011620.1:493495-510204 GCA_019455555.1 Galemys pyrenaicus
CCTGGCCGGCAGCAGGGATCGAACTCGTGCTGCAGTGGCTGCGATTTGCTTCGTAGTGCGTTGCTTAACCCACTGCGCCACCAGGGGAGGCCCAAAATACCCATTATTTTCACATTTATTGATGAGAACTTTTGAAGTACAGTCTTGTGACTGCAGCATTTTCATGAAATGAATCTCTCACACACAGACACAGACATACACACAAGAAATTTATAGTAAGTTCCTAACTTAATTGGACAAGTATACATAATATTAACAATGGTAACACAGTCACACAAACAAAAGCAGTTGCATCTGTATGCTGCACCGCAGACCTTGAAAAGGGCAAACGAATGCTGGTAACATTGTCCATTCAGGTATCTTAATACTATTGAGAGTGCCATCTTGTTCTGGCAATTCCAGTTTGCAATGAAGGGTTTCATTAATATTTGAAAAAAATATTTACGAATATACTATAACAGCCTCTTTAAGATTTTTGTGGGTTTTTTAAACAAAACAATTTGCCTTGATTCTTGATTCAATTCTACAATAACGGGGCCTCCCTGGTGGCACAAGGAGATAACTCTCAGCACTGTGAAGCTATCTGCAGCCACTGAAGCTGGAGTTCGATCCCTGGCCAAGGATCTAACCCACATTACCCATTTCCTGTCTCATCCTCTGCTCCTCTCAGCAGTGTATTTCAGTCAATCTGCCTGTTCTGACACACACTCTGTCTCTGGTGAGTCTTGTCACCCACCCACCCTCACCTCTGGCCTACACCCCAGTTTTTGTATGTATAAATAAATAAATCTAGGGCCTCCCTGGTGGTGCAGTGGGTTAAGCAACGCACTATGAAGCAGACCGCAGCCACTGCAGCACGAGTTTGATCCCTGCTGCCGGCCAGGCAGGGGACCCACATGGTGCAGCAGACCTTTCCTGCTGTGCCCGCTGCTCCCCTCAGCAGTGTACTTCCGTTGATCTGCCTGTCTGCTCCCTGCTCTGTCTGTGGTGAATCCTCTCACCCCCCACACCTCTGACCTGTACCCCAGTGCTTGTATGCATAAATAAATAAATCTTTAAAAAAAATAAATCTAAAAAAAAATCAGCAAAAACAAGGAGACAACCTTTCCTGGAAAATCAGAATCAATATTCAGATGCCCCAAACTAACATTTGCTGCTTGTTGATGGTTTAATATCCTTATCTTAGGGGCATTCTAATACTGAGCTTAGTACAAAGAGAATTCACAAATTTGGTGAATTTCATTTTTTAGATCACATTGCATTTTTAGCATATAATATGTAAATTCATAATTCCTGTGTTCTAAGCAACTGCCATTCTGTTTCAAACTACATCTAATTCTGAATCTCATATACAGGATATTGGAGAGATGTGTATAATGATTAGAGATATTTACACTTGCAAAAAAATAAAACAAAGAGGAGAGAAAATATTCATGAAAGTAAAGATTTAGTACTTTCTTTTTCCTTTAAGATCAGTTAAAGGGAAAAAATAATTACCTTGCTATCATTTACTTTGACCTTATCTGTTGTCTTGGGGCTAGAGAGGTGGTGTTCAGATAATCCGTATCTGCTTCTCTGAGTGAGCAATTTACTATTGAGCACTTCTTATAATATGAGAAAGAGAGAGGAAAAAAGAGAGGGAGAGAGAAATAACTACATTTTAGTTTAAGAAATAATATTGAGCAGAGAAACTACAAAGTTATGATGGTATGCTCATGCACATAGCAGCTTTTGGGAGAGCTGGCAGTGTTCTTTTTCTTTTAGAAACGTTTATTTAGGAAAAAAGGTAAAGAATAAAGACTTCCAGGTTTATAGTACCTGGGAGGGGCAAAGAGTCCAGCTGGCAGTGGTCTATTCCTTCACCAGATAGTTATTATTTGGGTTCTCACTTTATATTTCATTACATGCTAAATTGTACACATATGGTGTGTGGGTTTTCTGTAAGTTTCACATGAAAAGATATTTTAAAAATGTAGTTCTTATATGATATTCTTTATGTATGTGAAATTAAAGATACAGAATCACTTGAAAATAAATTATGTACTCACAAAAGATTCTGAAAACAGGATAAACAATTGATATTGCAAAAAGAAGTTAAAAGTATTTACTGGTTATTTTTATTCTTGTTAAAATTTGAATCATCATAGAGTAGTTTCTGTGTGATTGGTGAAATGCGCTTTTACTATTTTGAAATTCTCAACATGAAAAATGCCTGATTCAAAATTCTTTCACTGTATCACATATGTTCGACATTTCATCTGTGGAATATCATATTTGGGAAGATGATCCACAGTGAAAATAAAATTACTCTAAATTACATTTAATGATGGGGGAGAAGTGTATGTCATTAGAACAGAAGAGATACTCTACTACATTTGCTGCCACTTACAAAGTTCTCATTGGTGTTGATTACTAAACGTTAGAGAAAATAAACTGATGTATTCCAAAACTGTGCATACATCTGATGATTTATGTGCATGAAAGCAAGCTCAAGATTCCATTCAAGTAATTTGACTTTGACATAGAAATTTAACCAGTTATGCATATATCTTCTTCAGCGTTATGTATTTTATCTATACTTATCTATGCACACATACACACATATATGTATATACATAAATGCATAAAAGGAAAGGAAAATAAAATATGTTTTCATCAAACCCAACAGATTTACTCAGTTTGCTCCTTTATGCCACAAAAATGCTGTTTTTCCTGTGTTCAGTGAATGTCATTGAATTGGAAGCACTGTTGTATGATTTACGAACAGCTATCATGTAGATCTGGGGTGCTGGACCCAAAGAGAACATTTCCAAATAGTGTGGGACGATTTTTGGTTGTCTATTAAAGACAGCAAGTAGCATTGGCTTTGCCAGGAATAGGGGCCCCCTAGTGGGCGAGTGCTCTCATACTAGCGCAGGCGCTGTCAAGTTATCGCCAGCACGGCAGCCTGAGTTGGGTAGCCTGCCAGGGAGCTAACCCACAGGACACAGCAGACCGCTCCTGTCTGGCCGCTTCTCGCCTCAGCAGAGTATTTCAGTGGATCTGCCTGTTTTGCTCTGGTGAGTCCTCTCATCCTTTGCACCTGTGGCCTAGACCTCAGTTCTTGTATGCATAAATAAATAAAAATAAATCTTAAAAAAACAAAAACAAAAACAAGCCTCACAAAGTTCCTCAGCTCTTGTCAAACTGCTGTCCAAGGAAGAAAAGGATACATAAAAGGCAGACTACTTTGAAAAAAATGACTTTTGTGGATAATCACTCTTCTTAAATAGGAAGACTTGCTATTGTGGCATCTCTTGCTGATATTTGCAATCCTTGTCCATTAACAACTCTACAAAATTTCATTTAACCTGTTGTGAGAATGACTATTATATGTACCCTGGTTATATCAGTGAATGCTTTTGAAGAACCAAATGAGATCATGCCCATAAATTGCTCTGAAAATAAAAAGTGCTATGCAAATATACTATTTTTTATAGAAATAAATGTTCTACAACAATTTGTTTTCTACCTACAATACTGAATTTATTTGAGGAACAAATGAGGTTATGTACATGTAATTGCTTAGCAAATAAAAAAAATTGCTGTGCAAATATATTATTTTTATAGAGATAAATGATCCACAGCAATATCTCTGTCCCTTACTTGAATTATAATTTATATTCATAATATGTAATCCTAATTGTTTTTTGATTTACTATTCACAATAAAAAGTAAGGTAAGGGGTTATTCATTAAAATCATTGACAAGTATTATTCCAATTCAGTGCTTTTACCATGTTGTAAAATTTTATTCTATTTATTCAATTGGATGATATGAAAATACTGTTTTAGTAGATGAAAAACTGTCAATAATAATCTACTTACTAAGCTTCAAACTATGAAAACTTGGAACTTTACCTCATATTCTTTTTTAGTTATTCATAAAGATAATAAATGCATTTAGAGCTAAAACTTAAAAGTGGGAACTTTGAGTTTTGATAGGTTTATGTTCTTTATTTCTCGGTTGGCTTATCAGAATTGTTGCCACATTCTTATTATTTTATTTTTTCAAGGCTGTATCACTAAAGGTATGCTGCTTTGTATAAGGTGTGAATAACTTAAAGATGATATAATTAAAATGAATCTTCCTTTGGGAATTTAAATTGTGGATACACTGTTTTTCCTAACAAACTCTTAATGAACACAAAATATAGCCTGGCTATGTTTTACAAGATCACCAGACTCCCAGATGACCTACAGAAACAAGCAAAAATAAACAATTCTGTTTTTAAGTCACTGTATTATGAGGCAATTTATTACCCAGTGTTATTGGCATTTTAATTGTGAGTTGTATGCTGGATACTTCAGCATTCATTCTACCAGTGAGCATTTCTGATGATCATATGATATAGGTTTTATTGTCCTTACTGAGGAGAAAACTGAGCCCTAGAGAAGTTAATCAATTTGCCCCAAAGCAACACTCTTAGATAACAGAAGGGAAGAAATCTATTTCTGGTATAGATAAGTTGAATTCTCCCATTAATTTATAAAAGGATTTTTTCTAAGTCATTAAGAATCGGCTTCCACGGAACAGCTATGTCGGTGTCATGAGTGTATTTTGCTTTGTTTTACAGGACTCTGATAACTTATGGGAAAGTGAGTAAGAGTGTGGCTGTGTATCCTGGCCCTCAACTACACTGTTTTTGTAAGTACTCAGTGTTGCACTTTCTGCATAATGACATGGTCTTATGCAAAGCTTTGTGCTTCATGGTTGATGTGAGATTTACCTGAGTCAATAATAACTAACAAGCATCCAATAATTATTATTACTATTTAGAAAGGATCAAGTTTCATATTCTAAAGCTATGTAAACAGCTCTAGTGCTTGTGATATCTTACATTTGGTATATAATTTCAACATATATTATTCAACAGGGAGTGAGAAAAACAAACATGATATTAACTTTGAGATGGTTTAAGTTAACAAAAGTCCTTATCCACAAATTATAAGGTGTTTAAGTAGGCAGATTATGAAAAAGGGCATACATGGGGCAGAACATTTTATAGCTTGTGTAATCAAATAAAAACCATCCTGGCTTTTTTTGTAGAAAAAAATACAGATGCGTGGGGATAACAGAGTTGTATAAAGCCAGGTTGGGATCAAACTGATGGCAAGATTTGATATGATTGCAGGAACTCTAGCTTTTTTGGGGGTAGGGTTGAGAATGTTAAAAATGCATAGATTATTGAAATTACCAAATTTTTTTGCTTGAGAGAAAATACACCCAGGTAAATTGGTGATGGGAACTCTATAGGGACTACACCTAGAAAAGAAAGCAAACATTGTAAGAAAAAATCTCTCCTGCCTCTTCAGCTGCTCCCCTCAGCAGTGTATTTCAGTCCATCTGCCTGTTCTGCTCCCCACTCTGTGGTGAATCCTCTCACCTCCAGCATCCCTGGCCTGTACCCCAGCTCTTGTATGCATAAATAAATACATCTCTAAAAAAATTAATCTAATTTAAAAAATAAAGTATATCAATTTGAGTAAAAATTGGAAACAGAGAGACAAGTGTGAATATATGTAAGCATTTCCCAATGACATTACGTATTGGCAAGGGTAAGCTTCCATAACTCCAAACCATTATCAGCACATATCTCAGATATAATTGTACTTTTATTGATTTTGAATAATATCTATAAATCCCTGCTAGTTTATTTAAACAACCTGATAGTGGAAAATATACCTGTAGCTCAACATTTAAATCCAGCACCTGTTACAGAGATTGGTCAGTAGCTATTTCTTAATAAGTATTTGTTAAATCAGTGAATAGGTGAGAGATGAATCAGAGATTGAGAAAAAAAAGTGTTAAGGAGTCTTAATGTTTTTGAGTCTGAATATTTTTATCAAAATTTGTCATTTTGTGGTTGAAGGGGAACACATTTTGATCAGGATTATATAAAGTAAGCAAACTTAATTTCTAAAACTAGTTTTTGTAATACAGAATTTCTTCAAACTTCAAATATCAAAAATATTCAAAACCAAATATGAAAAAAACATATGCATACTGTTGTTTTCTGAAATATGATAATTTAGTGTTATGTATATTTGTGTTTATATATATTTAAACTAAGATTTCTAGTTTCTTGTAGGAAATATTCAGAGTTATTGGACTATAAGCCAAAAAGGAATTCATACATTAAAATCATGAGTTTGTTGGCTCAAATTTCCTTTTCCCCCAAGAGACTGTAAACCCCACAAAGTCAGGCTACTCGACTGTTTAATCTCCATGCTTCACAAAATGCCGGCTGCACATAGAACTCATCTTATATTTGAAAGAATGAATCTCAATCAAGTGAATGTGGAATTCGAGCTGTAAATCTGCTCTGAGTTCCAGGAGGCATTGATTCTTTTTCATGCAGTTTTCTGTGACCAGGAAACAGATGTCTGTCCTTTGTACCATTACCACACTGTCTTGATTACTGCTGCTTTATAACTTTGAAATCAGTGCCCAGCTGTTATTGTTTTCAAGATTGTTTGGGTCTTTTGGTTCTTTGCATTTCCATATGAGTTTTAGGATGAGCTTCTGTTACTGAAAAAGAAAGCTAACTGGATTGCATTTATTATGGCTAAATTAGGGAGTATCATGATCTCAACAATATAGTCTTGTGATTTTTGGACCTACTATATGTTTCCATTTATTTTATGTTTTCTTTTTTTAAAAGATTTATTTATTTATGCATACAAGCACTGGGGTACAGGTCAGAGGCGTGGGGGTGGTGAGAGAATCCACCAGACAGAGCAGGATGCAGAACAGGCAGGTTGACAGAAACACACTGCCGAGGGGAGCAGCGGGCACAGCAGGAGAGGTCTGCTGCGCCATGTGGGTCCCCTCCCTGGCAGAGGGCAGGGAATGAACTCGTGCTGCAGTGGCTGTGGCTTGCTTCATAGTGTGTTGCTTAACCCACTGTGCCACTAGGGCGGGCCCTATTTTATGTTTTCTTTCAGCAATGTTTTGTAGTTTTCACTGTAACTGTGT
Source organism: Galemys pyrenaicus (assembly GCA_019455555.1). NCBI lineage: Eukaryota > Metazoa > Chordata > Mammalia > Eulipotyphla > Talpidae > Galemys > Galemys pyrenaicus. The sequence continues at coordinate 500,513 of JAGFMF010011620.1, forward strand.
TTTCATTTCTTTTTAAAATTTTATTCCAAAGTATTTAATTGCACTTTAACTTAAGCTTCACTGGGAAATTATATTGCTCATTTGCTCACCTGTTTTCTATGCTGCTCTTTTGCTCCAGTGAGAAGCCAGTGGAAACAGAAAGGTTATATACCCCTTGTTTAGAAGAGATCTCCCAAAGATTCTCTGTGTATTGCAAAACTTATATTCCATGAATATTTTCAGAAATTTAAACTTTGTCTGTACAATTGAGCAATATTTGCTCATCTTTTATTTTTGGGTTATTAGTCTTTGCAATTCTACTAAAAGTTTTGTTCAATTCTACTTAAATTTTTCTCTGATTCAGAAACCCTTAAATTGTTAACCTCTGGCTGTTGAGAATTTTAACCCCTGATTGACATACTTATGCCTAAGACAAGTTGCAGCACTGGAGTCCAGGTATTTTTAGGCTCATGTAACAGTGATAGTAATCAGGCCCTTTGGACTCAAACCACAGAATGCAGTGTGAAGGACGTCAAATCATCTGAGAACAATGTTTTATTAGGAATTCCTCCAATTTTCCTTCTATCTTGGAGAAAGTTTTCAATTATGTGCTGCTTCTGCTGGCATGGAAGTCATTTCACACATGGAAATCCAGATGGTGAAGAAAGACCTGACCCAATTAACAAAAATCTCCAGTTCATGATCAGAGCTTCTTATTTCCCTGAGTGTTTGCTATGTTTATGATTGTTACATCAAATGTTGCTATCAGTACAGGAAAAGGAAATGAACTTCTATTAAATAATAAGAAACAAATCACAGTAATGAAAACAAATAAAATGGTATTATTTCTTATTAAATATATATATATATTTAGCAACAATATGTATAGATTTCAAGAAGATTGACTTATTTGACCCTTTGAGGGGTAGTTCAATCACCAACAGGTATGAGGGACAAAATAAATGAAAAATGTGGAACTGAAACAGATGTTGAACTACAAATTAAGTTAGATAAAAACACTGTTGATAATTTTAAAATTTAAAGACTTGGCTGGAAAAGCAACTCAAAGTATGTGTATTTTGGAGTATACCAATAATGTGGTTTATTTTGAGAAATGCTTAGTGATAACACCATCTTGTGGCCAGATTTAAAAGTTTCCCATTGTTATCTAATCAGGTTTCATTTAATTTTAATGTAGAACTTCCTATCACATTACACGTACACTACCTTTTAATTGATATTACTAATTTTAATTGATATTACTATCAATTTTAAAGCTGGTTTTTGTATTGTACTCTTTAAAGCTAAGCTAATAAACTAAAATTAACTGGACCTTGAACAAAGAAATTGCTACCTATGAGGTATTACCTATAACAACTCATTTACAATCAGAAACAATTTTACTATGGGGCCTCCCTGGTTAAGTTGGTTAAGTCTCAACTCAACTTTTTTTTTATCAACTCTACCACCTGTTCCATCCTCAGCCACAGAGCTAACTCACATATGGTACAACAGACCTCTCCTGTCTCACCTGCTGCTCCACTCAGCAGTGCATTTCAGTAGATCTGCCTGTTCTGATCCCTGCATTGTCTCTGGTGAATCCTCTCCCCACCCCACCCCACCCCCCACCTCTGGCCTACATGCCAGTTCTTCTCTGCATAAATACATAATTAATCTTTTTTTTTTAAAGAGAAACATTTACCATAAACTTTTTAAACATTCTAGAAATATTTGAAGAAAATACATTATCATTAAAATATTTAAAATCTTTTCTTTATAGTTTATTTTTTTTAAAGATTTATTTATTTTTGCATACAAGAACGGGGTACAGGTCAGAGGTGGGGGTGTGTCTGAGAGGATTCATCAGAGACAGAGAGGGGAACAGAACAGGCAGATGAACTGAAACACACTGCTGAGGGGAACAGTGGTGAGGCAGGAGAGGTCTGCTGCACCATGTGGGCCCCTCCCTGGCCCGGGATCGAACTCATGCTGCAGTGGCTGCTTATAGCTTCATAGTGCTCTGACTTAACCCCTTGCGTCACCAGGGAGGCCCTAAAATACTTAAAATCTTAAGAGTTTCATTAGATAAAGACAACAATATTTAGATTATAGGAAGCATGGCATAAATATAAAAAGCATAATAGAAAAAAAAGGTGTTAAGATTTGTATGATTCATGTTCAGTGTGACTGTGGAGAATGGACAATTTTCTCCTATTCCTGAGCTCTTCTTGGGCTGATCGTGCAATCAGATTAGCACAGACAGGTTAATAACAGAAAACAAATTTAATTATGTATGAAAATATACAAAGATGTGGATTCTAAAGTTAGTGAAGCAAAATGGAAGTCTATATCCTGAGCTAGGGAATAGGCTGGGGTCTGGGGCTTTAAGGAGAGGGACTCACTGGTAGAGAGTGGGGACTCTATGAAGAGCAGCACATGGTCTCTAATTAGATGTTTCCCACAGCACAGATAAATACCAGATAGAAAGACTGTTTCTGGTAAGAACCCAAATTCCGTGTAATATTCCACATTTTGATTCTACCAAGTAGTTAAGGGAATAGTAAAAGTTTTTGTGAGCCTGCATGGCCTCAGGTGATCTCAGCTCCAAATAATCCACTTGCCAGTGATTCATAATAAGAAGTTCTGTTGTGAACATCTTGGGGGTGGTTCAGTCTTCAGAGTTAATAGCAAGTATGTAGCAAATAAATGTCTGTAATTTTAGGCTCCTAAAGTCTATATTCCTTATGGTAGAAAAGGGGGTATTAAATCAATTTCTTTCTTCTCAGGAAAAATATCATAGTACTTAATTCCTATTATTCCCAATTCACATTATAAATCCAATGTGAATTTTTCTCAGTAAAGCAAATTTCTAATTATTTATGATGGGCTTGTAGCAGGGATGTGCCTCATTTCACTCTTTTTCCCTAAGAGGTAGTGCCTCTGGCTGTTTAAATTTGGACTTACTATATTAAAGATCATATCCAGTCTCTCTGTCTTAAGGTGCAAAATAAACTGAAAGGAATAAAACTTTGAATTGTTGCTCTGAAAGACAATGTAGTTATTCCATTGTAACCCCTGGTTGCCTACAAGGAATTTTATTTTATTTATTTTTTAAAGATTTATTTATTTATGCATACAAACACTGGGGTACAGGCCAGAGGTGTGGGGAGGTGAGTGAATCCACCAGACAGAACAGGAGGCAGAACATACAGATGGACTGAAACACACTGCTGAGGTGAGCAGCAGTTGAGGCAGGAGAGGTCTGCCGGCACCATGTGGGTCACCTCCCCAGCTGGCAGCAGGGATCGAATTCGTGCTACGGTGACTGCGGTTTGCTTCATAATGAGTTGCTTAACCCACTGCGCCACCAAGGAGGGCCCTACAAAGAATTTTAGACCCCCAAAATGCCATATGTCTTCTAGAATTTATAGTCATAGGCTGATGAACCAAGGCATTCTTAGCTAAATTATAATTTATTAAAGTTTAATATATCTATGGACCAATCTTCTGATAAAATGTTTACTGTTTATATTTTCTTAATATGACACATCTCTAATGAAAATAAATGGCATAGGTGCTTTGCTTTTGACACATCCCAGAAATTTTGAAAATTTTAAAATTTCATTTGAGACTTCTGCCTTGACCCCATGAATTATTAGAAATGCTATTTAGTTTCCAAATGTTAAGGATTGTTCAGATATGTTTTCACTAGTTTCTAGTTAAATTCTGTTATAAAATATGAATATATTTTCTATGATTCTATACTTAAATTTTGCTAAGTTTTATGGTCCAGAATGTTCTATATCAGTGTATCATGGTGGATGTTCTATGTGCACTTGAGAAGTAGAGTATGAGGCTGTTTTGGGTTGAAATAGTCTATAAATAGCAGTTAGGTTCTGCTGATTAATAGCATTAACCTGATCATCTGAATTCTTACTGATTTTATTCCTACTGGTTTTAGCAATACTGCTGAATTTTTCTAGCTGTAACAGTGGCTTAGTTTATTTTCCTTTTCTGTTATTTATTTTCATTTGTCTCATCTATTTTCTCTGTGGATGCCTGGTAATGTTCTTGGAGGAAAACTTACAAAAAAGTGTGAATTACCCCTTTGTCTGCAGCCATGGGGCTTGATATTCAGTTTTTAGCCATCCACAAAATGCTTCTAGCTTAACTTTTTCACCAATTCTCCGCAGCACTCAGTGGCATCTGTCCCAGGTGGCTAATACTGTAGGTTTCTGTCTACAGGCCTTCTCTCTCTCTCTCTCTCCCCCCAAATGATTAATATTTATTTTTATCCTTCAATGAGTAAATTAAAAAATATATTCCTTCCATATTTAAATGTTTTCCTTCTATCCTTCATTATCAGAATCTCTGGTTTCAGTATTAATTTATAACAGTGCCCAATATAAGCCATAGAAAATGTCTTTTCAAGTGTGACTAGTAAATTGTTTCATCAGACTGTCATCTTTCCAAAAACAGTGACTGGTGCTGTTGGTCAGAGCATCCTCTAACTTCTGCAGAGGCAACACGTGGCTTGGGTCTCTGTAGCCACATTTTTCACATCAGAGGGCAGGGTTCTCACAAGGGCTTGTGGCACCCTTCTAGGTTTGATACTTTCGAATTTCACTCAGTGATTATTGCTCTCCTCCTTGTTCGAGAACACCCTTTTTAAAGTGTTCACTGGCATATGGGCCCCAAGTGTGCATCTTCAGGAGGAGTCTTCCAAAATCCAAAGAAGCTGACTTCTGTCAGAAATGCACACAGCTCTCCTGCAAACAGTTTGTTGGATTGAGGGGAAGAGCAAGCTTAGACTGCAGCATACAAAGGCAGTGGTGCTGTTGGCATGAGTGACTGAGAGATTAGCAATGCTAGGCTTGTCACCTGTGATTGCAGGCTTTTGATTTCAAGAGTTTTATCAGAGTTGTTACAGGTTCAGAGGATACCACCTGAGTCGGGGAGGGGGGCATTCTAGAACTCCTTTAGTCTCAGTATTTTATTACCAAGGCTTGAGTAATTCAACACACAACTTGATGAGCAGGTGAATCTCATCAAGCTTTCATTATTTGCTATTTGGCATGATTCTAAAGTACGGAATATCACAGATTTTGCTATATTAAGAACTAATGCAGTTTATTCAGTGCATTCATAATCTGTTTTTTAAAGCTGACATAATAGGCTGTAGGTCAGAAAGTTCTCATTGTATGCCCTTCCTATTGCTTAATACACTCTTTTCTCCCAATACATACACACATACACACACACACTCACATTTAAAAAGAGACAGAATTTGTGGTTTATTTAATATTATTGGACAATGTCCTACATAGTGCGAAGATTTAAAACAGTTGCTGAAAATGTGGAAGTTTTATGAAATATACTAAATATTTGTTTGTGGTTGCAAACTGCAAGTTGTAATTTTAGAAGGTGGATTTTATGCCTATGTAACCTGATAACACATGTCACAAATCTGATTTTTTAAGCACTGACAGACTGCTTGCATTTCAGGTCATGCCAATTCAAACTCATCTCTAATATGACAAAACATATTTCATAGAAGCCAAAGCAGCAGACAATTTAAACAGTGTAAACAAACACACTCTCATAATTTGCTTTAGATGTTTCCAGGGGAACTTTATTGGAAGTTTGGTTTAAGGGTAGGAGAGGGGTTGATAGTAGATGACTAACTGTTCTCTATTCTTCTGTGTATTTTTCAACCTATCCATTCTCTTCACTATAGTTAAGAAAATATTTGTATTTTTAAAAAGATTTGTTTATTTATGCATACAAGAACTGGGGTGCCGGCCAGAGGTATGGGGGGTGAGAGGAGACAGAATGGGGAGCAGAACAAGCAGATTACTGAAATATACTGCTGTGGGGAGCAGGGTTAGCTCCCTGGCTAAGGTGAAACTCCTGGTGCAGTGGCTGGCAAAAAACTTGATGGTGCTGAGACTTTAACCCCTGTGTCACTGGAAGGCTCTATAAAGAAAACATTTGTGAGATGCAAATTAAATCATTGCAAATGATTTAATTTGCATCTTACAACAACAGGTCCTTGTCACCTTATTTTTTTAAAGATTTATTTACTTATGCATACAAGAACTGGGGTACAGGCCATAGATAAAGCACCATGAGAGGCTTTGTAAGATCAGTACTATTTCCCCCTTGCCCAACCCTGAAGACTTTTTACTATGCTCCCCTCCCTTCATTCTTCATGCTAGTTTTATTTAAGTTCAACTCTTTCTTTTTTTTTTTTTAACTCACCTCTAGACCTCATATCATGCAATTCTTCCTGATTCCTTTCTCCATTTGCCTCTCAGGCTCTTTTCAAATCTTAGCTCAATTGCACACTCTATCTCAGCTCTCCACAAGGAGCAAGCCTCACAGAGCAGTAGACACCCTCACATAGCCTTTGTGCAGCACTTGGCCCAGTTTGAATAACACAATTAATTGTCACATCTGTATGTTTTCCACTGAACTAAAAGCTCTAAGAGGAAGGTACTATAACTAGTTATTTGACCCTAGCATTGAATATAGTGTATAGAGAATGTGCAATATTTGGGACTGATTGACTAGAATTTGCTTTTGGATGTGATATTAAAGTTCCAATTAATGATACAGTGTTACTTTCCTTGCTTCATTCTCTAAGCATAAATTTCACTTAGGGATTGCTGAAGGGCTTGCAGGGCAGAATACTTATTTGTGCTCCAGCCAAAAAGTATCATGATTTAAAGTTAGTTGTTAACCATTCATCACCATAACTTAAAATTCATGCTCCTTTTTTCTTCCATATATGACTTTTTTGCTCATAATTAAAATCCATTTCACTAATGCCAAAATAGTCAATATTTTATAAAGAAACAAAGAAGATAGAATTTTTCTTCAGGTTCTAAGAAATTCAAAATATACACTTTACGAACAGAATATTTTATCTGTTTTAAACATATTGAGAATTTATTGTATGAAGTTTGAATCCATACCTCATTAGGGTTTTTTTTTCATGTTTTATTAATATCATACATGTTTTAAAAGTTATATGCAAATAAAACAAGATGCATTTTTGGTTGTATTTCAGTGAGCAATTGAAGTGTGCCATTAGAAATTTCAGTTTGAGCTGAACCTCTGTCTAAACCAGTATGTACCACTGATTCACATAAGAAATTTTGAACAGAGACAGATTTGCAGATATGATGTGGAGTAATTTTTCTCATTAATGGAAAGGTTTCAGAGCTGTTGGATGGGAGAGCAAGGGAGAGAGAGAGATAGAGGGAGAGAGAAAGAAAGAGCCAGACCATGTTTCTGACCAGCAGGAACTTTTATTGCGCTCCTGGGAGAGGTTCGCCAATCCCCAGAGGGGGGCTGGGGAAGTCGTGCCCGGGTTACAGGCTGCGGGTCTTTCATAGGTGGGGTACTTTGGAGTGGAAAATTTTGAAGTTCCTTCTGGTGGGAAGATTGTGGTAGGATGAAGTTGTCTGTTGGTGGTGATCCATATCGAAGCCCCCCAAGTTGCATTCAGGTTCCCGGGCCACATTCCACTGGGATTGAGCTGCGTGAGTCACATGTCATCCTGTTCCACATAGAGAGAAACTTGCTGTCGCCATCTTATCTTGGTTACTGCTGGCTTCTCTGAACTGCTGCCCTTGGGGCCTGGGTGAAGGGTTTCGGTGAGGGGCCTGTGTGACCTTTAAGTAATTTTTACTGTGTTAGTGGTGATTTAGACTTATTTATAACAAAATGATTTTTAACCTAAAAATGGAACAAAAAAGGAACATCCAAGTTTTTACCTTATCACAGTTCTACAGATATATTTTATTTATTGTTGGAAAAGTGACAAGCATCTCTTCAGGCCTTTGAAATAAATGCTTCGGTATGTCAGTTGTATCAGCGCATGCTTTAAAACTTGAAACTACGTGTATAATTAATATATACTACTATTTTCTAGTAAATTTTGGAATAATCAAGCGTTTCTGTAATGAACACTTTCCTTTTTTTCTCTGTATTTAAGGGATCTTAAAACTCATATATCTAGGTAAAAGGAAGATTTGGAGCTAAAAACACCCCATACTTATTTGCTCACAAGGGGATACTCAGTTTGATTAGGAATCTTTTTGAAATCCTTTCTTTTCTCTCTGTGCCCTTGAACTACACACTAAGATTTTTTTGTCTTTGTATGCAAAGTTGGCCACACACTTTTTGAATAGGCAAAACAGGTTTTACCTCTTAACAGTTTGAGGTCCTTGGCTAACTCCTGCTCTTCATTATATTTAGTGTAAATATACGCTAAGTGAAACCTTGTGTATATTTTACACTTACCACATATCTCAATTCAAGTATTCAATAGTGATGTTGGACACAATATCACTGATATTGGACAATAGCTGATATTGGACTAGACAGGTTAAGTACTCTAGAATATAAGAACTGATAGGTTCTTGCAATACCACACTCTGAACAAAAACATATATATATATTACTGTTTTCTAGTAAATTTTGGAATAATCAGGTGTTTCTCTAATGAATACTTTTCTTTTTTCTCTTTATTTAAGGGATCTTATAACTCATATATCTAGGTAGAAGGAAGATTTGGAGCTAAAAACACCCCATAATTATTTGCTTACAAAGGGATACTTAGTATAATAAACAACCAAAAGCAAAACTGAAACCAAACCTAAAAATTAAGGTTTCAATGACTTAAAATATCTTAGTGACTCTATCAGTCTATAGACATGAGACAAAAAGACATGTTCATTTGACATGGAATATGTTCATTTGACAGAAGGAACTAGCATATGCTATGATTCTAAAGCAAGAGGCTAAGGGCAGAGTTGATGACTTAATTGTAGGAAAGAAGTAAGGTGTGGCATCTGAGCAGAGAATCAGCTTCAATGTCTAGCGTTCCTGCTCTATTGGAGGGACAATATCAAGACAGTATCCAAGGACATGAAAGGAGAGGAATGGTCCGCATCCATATGGGGGAAGACTGTTTGAGTATCCAAGAGTGTTTGAGAAGATCCCATATTCCACATTCTAATTCACAAACAGATGGGAGCACTTGAAATTACCTTGTAAGGCAAGATTTTGAATGTATCTGTCATGGTTGAACACAGTCAAGCTCAAAGGGTAGTATTATGAATTTATACTCCCAGGGAAGCTCAGAAATTCATGTTACAAAAGCCTCTTTTGTTCTAATGATTATTTCTTTCACTGTACAGAAGCTTTTAGTTTAATGTAGTCCCATTTGTTTATTTTTGTTTTTCTTGCCTTAGGAATCAAGTCCCCAAATACATCCTTGAGGACAATGTTGAAATGTGTTTTTACTAATGTTTTCTTCTATGTATTTCATGGTTTCTGGTCTCACATCCAAGTCTGTTGTCCATTTTGAGTTAATTTTTTTTGTGTGACAAAGTTCTAAATTCATTTTTATGCATGTGTATGTGCAATTTTCTAGCACCATTTGTTGAGAATTTCCTTTCTCCACTGTATGCACTTGGTTGCTTTGTCATAGATACATAAATCTGGGTTTATTTCTGGACTCACAGTGCTATTCTATTCACCTATATGTTTATGTTTATTACAATAGCATACTCCTCTTTATTACTGTAGCCTTATACTGTAGTTTGAAGTACACCTGCACTGCCTTCCTTCCTTCCTTCCTTCCTTCCTTCCTTCCTTCCTTCCTTCCTTCCTTCCTTCCTTCCTTCCTTCCTTCCTTCCTT
>JAGFMF010011620.1:510254-560350 GCA_019455555.1 Galemys pyrenaicus
TTCCTTCCTTCCTTCCTTCCTTCCTTCCTTCCTTCCTTCCTTCCTTCCTTCCTTCCTTCCTTCCTTCCTTCCTTCCTTCCTTCCTTCCTCTCTCTCTCTTTCTTTTTTAAGAATCTAAGTACTAATTGGGGTAAGATGGACATATTAACAACGTTAGTTCTTCCAATACATGAGTATGTCGTATCTTTTCATTTCTTATGTCTACTTTTATTTCTTTTAACAGTGGGAGACAGCTAAATTTCCATTTTCCTCCTCTGGAACAATGACATCATACAGTTCCTGGAAATCTCTACTGCACACTTGTAAGAGCATGGGGAAAAAATGGCCAAATACTATTGCAGTGTTTGTTTGAAAATATTTTTCACTTCATGGAGCTCAAAGGATCTCCAAAGACCCATGAATCACACTTTGAGACTGGCAGGGCTAAAGGTTAGATTCTTGTAGTTGTTGCTGCAGCTGTTGCTGGCGAAGATATCATCAGAGATAGATACAGTGTTTGTCACTGGTTTGGCTAGAGCTTGCTCTGTTCAAGATCACAATATTGATCTTTAGACAGCGATATTGTTTTTATTAATATTAGATATTTTCATATACTTTATTTTCTCTGAACGTTTTTAATGTTCTTTCTTCTAGTAGACATTGTTTATATCTATATTTACAAAGGCGTGTAATGAAATTCAAGATGGTATGTACTATTTTGCATGCACAACAAAATAGCAGCAGATATTGTCTCTCAAGGTGGTTTATTTTTTGCTACAACATTCATGTTCTTTCCTTAAACAATAATTAATAAATCTAGCAACAATTAGGAATTATAGGAAAATGAAAATTAGCTATGAATATAACACAAATAAACATTTGAAAGATTTGAAAGGATTTGTTGAAAGACTTTCATAAGAAAATTGTAAATGAATGGAGGTCATAGGTTGATTGTAAGGAAGACAGATTTTTGTCTAATCTGCTTAACAATAATTATAATACAAATGTTGATATTTACTGAGTAAAATTAAGGTTATATGCAGAGCAGCTTCTGGAATAGGTGAGTCAATTACACAACAATTAAGGGATGACAGGCATAACAGTCTTTGCATAAATAAGCTTTGTTTTAGAGGTACAAAGGAAAGGAGAAACTTAGATAGTAAGATGAGTTATGAATGTTAGAAGATAGAAGAAGAATTGGGGCCTCCCTGGTGGCACAGGGGTTAAAGTCTCAGTGCTATCTAGCTATCACCAGCCACTGTAGCACAGATTCAATCTCCAGCCAGGCTGGTGATTGACACAGTGCAGGAGACCTTGCCTGTTTAGCCCTCTGTTCCCTTCAGCAGTGTTTTTCAGTAGATCTGCCTGCTCTGCTCCCCAGTCTTTCTCTGGTGAATCCTCGCACCATGCACACCCCATTTCTTGTATGAATAAATAAATAAAAATAAATCTTAAGAAGACAGAGTTTACAAACATTTGAGGGAACAGTGCTTGGCTAATGATCTTTGAAATTTATTTTAAATTCTATTTCAGTAAAAAAATATATATGTATATATATCTAAATATGTACATATATATGTTTATGTATCTACCCATATCTAAATATGTACACACATATTTAGAATAAGTTTTTATGAAGGTTTTTTAGGTTAAATATAAGATTTCAAGTGTGTGGCTTATCTCATTTCATTATTTTTGCTGCCAGATTCACTTTATTTCTGCATAAAATGGTGACACCTTGGGTTATTGGGTTAGTTTTTCCTTTGTAAATAACTCCAGTACTTTTCTCTGATAGGCAATTCTGGTTATTACTTATGAGGGCCATCAAGCTGTATATGCATTTAGCTGCATCAAAAATAAAATACCCATTGCCTTACGATTCATGATATGTCCAGAAAGTTTAAATATTTTCATGCATATAATGTATGTTGTCATTGTAAGTCACTTTCACAACTGACTGTGTGAAAAGTTATTAGATTGTTGCCAATATTTTCTGAAATTTGAATTCACTTGCATGTCACTTGCCAAACAGCTTCAGAGTCTAAATCACGTAAGGAATTTCTATAATGTGTGTAGGAATGGAAGTAACCCTGATGTTATCTACAACTAAAATAAAACATGTCTGTAATACTGGGTTTTTAAATTTTTTTTATCATTTGATTACCACACATGGCATGAAAATATAATAGTTTCACACTATCTATGACCATAATGACATTCATTTAATTCTTCTTCTTGAAGATGAACTGCTGTTTGTGAGAATAGATAAAATGTAACCCCTTAGGTCAATGATATTCTGGTCCTGACTGTTACAGTCCATTTACAGAGGTAGAGAGTGTACTGTTTACTGTTCAACAGCATATTCAATTTAATAACCATGTCCATTATTGCTAATGATCTTTGTAATTTATTTCAAATTCTACTACAGGAAAAATATATATGTGTATATATATCTAAATATGTACATATATATGTTTATATATCTACCCATATCTAAATATGTACACACGTATTTAGAATGAGTTTTTATGAAGGTTTTTTTAGGTTAAATATAAGATTTCAAGTGTGTGGCTTATCTCATTTCATTATTTTTGCTGCCAGATTCACTTTATTTCTGCATAAAATGGTGACACCTTGGGTTATTGGGTTAGTTTTTCCTTTGTAAATAACTCCAGTACTTCCAATTCCTTCCTGGTACTGGAACAAATTACCTTAAGTTTATTGACTATAACAACAAACCTCTATTACTTTATACTTTTGGAAGTTAGAAGTCCAAATGATTCTTAAGGGGCCTCCCTGGTCATGCAAGGGGTTAAGGTGCAACACTATGCAGCTTTCCGCAGCCCCTGCAAGAGTTCTATCCCCCACCAGGGAGGTGCCCCACATGGTGCAGCAGACCTCCCCTCTCTCACCTGCTGCTCCCCTCAGAAGAGTGTTTCAGTCTATCTGCCTATTTTGCTCCCTACTCTGTCTCTGGTGATTCCTCTCACCCCCTGTACCTATGGCCTGTACCCTAGTTCTTTTTTTTTTTTAAAGATTTATTTATTTATGCATACAAGCACTGGGGTACAGGCCAGAGGTGTGTTGGGGGGGGTGAGAGGATTCACCACAGAGAGTGGGGAACAGAACAGGCAGATCAACTGAAACACACTGCTGAGGGGAGCAGCGGGCACAGCAGGAGAGGTCTGCTGTGCCATGTGGGTTCCCTCCCTGGCCGGCTACAGGGATCGAACTCGTGTTGCAGTGGCTGCAGTTTGCTTCATAGTGCATTGCTTAACCCACTGCGCCACCAGGGAGGCCCTACCCCAGTTCTTGTATGCATAAATAAATAAATAATCTTTACAAAAAAATTAAAAAAAAAAAAGAAAAAGAAAAACCAATAAAAAACAAAATGAGTCTTAAAAGGTCAAAATCAAGGTGTGTGTTTTTCTCTAGCCTTTGGGAAGAATTCCTTTCTTTGCTTTTCTAGTTGCTAGAGGCTGCCTGCATTTCCTGGCTTAGTGCATTTCCTTCTGTTAGGGGGTGCACTACTATAACCCATTATTTTTGCATAGATAATCTTGCTTCTCTTTTATGAGGAACCTGTGATTTTACAAGATCCATTCTATAATTCAAAAAAAATTTAATAGTAAAATTTAACCAAATCAGATAAGTCCCTTTTGCTATGGAAGATGATATAATCATTGGTTATCATTAGGAGCCTGTTATTTTGTCGACCACACCAAAGGACTTCAGTTTCAAACTCAGATATTTTCATGTTCCACTAAAATATTTTTGAATGCTTACTTCCTACTAGGGTTTTTGCCAAGTTTAAGACATAGAGTTAGTCTTTAAGTAGTTTACACTGAAGACTGTTATGACAAGTCTGATGGCTAATTCAATTACTTTAATGGTTCATGACGAATGAGCATAGAGTATGCTAGAGTATATTGGAGTGTTATAGGGCATGGAGAGAGGCACCCCAGAACCCCCAAACCTGCCCGCTCTAAATTGGTTCTGCCATCTGCCACATCAAAACAAAACATATATGACCTCTAATGGAAAGAAACTTTAATACAATTAGTGAACAATACAGAAACGTCTAAATCGAGCACACAGTTACCCATTCCCTTGTAGGTAAAATCCAGCCAAACAGGATGGCACAAGTCTAAAGCACCTTTTGGTGGAGACCCATAGAAAAGGATCAGAAAGAGACAGACAAGTTTGCGAGGAAAAGAGCAAAATCAAAATCAAGATAAAAGCTGCTGTTGTTAACCTCTCCATGGGCTCTCACCCACATCTGTTTCAACCAGTCCAGAACCAAGAAGCAAGTGCAGCTTCTTCATGTCTCTCTGTTCCATATGCCTCCTCCAGGTCTTCTTGCTCTCCATTCTGCTTCCTTCTTTCTCCAGTCTCCTCTCCAGCTTCTTCTCCTCTCTGCTCAGCTCCATCGTCCTTTGGGTGGGGCAGGGAGCCTGGAACTCCCCTTTTTCCTGGGACCACCCTGTTACAGGAGGAGTAGTCAATATAACCTATGAGCCTTGGGAAGGTTTATGGAGGATGTGATAGTGAACTGAATGTTGAGACATAAATAAAAACTGGGACATCAAGGCTAACAAGAAGCAGGTTTATTGTACTGGTATTGGCTCAGCAGATTTGCGTTCCAAAGCTGAGCACCATTTGCAGGAAATCATGGCTCTATGTATACTTTTAGCTTCTACAATTTCTAGGTGTTGGCTGCATTGGCAGTTGTGCATGGTCAGACATGTACAAGAAGGGAATTGCATACGTGAGTGGCATACTGGGAAGTGAGCAAGGTCAATTGTCATAGAACTCTCTAGTTCATTTTGCTTCAAGAACAGCTGAAGGATGAGTGATCTGTAGCCATTTACATTGCAAATGATGTGAGGAGAGGAAAGTGATACATGGATTCTAGTCCCTAAACTACTGTCTAGCTGGCTTTAAATCCTACGGGAGCTATCTATATATTCCACAGATCCTACTCCTTGTTTACTCTTGCTCATTGCCTTCAAACAACGACTGACCTAATCCACCTTAAAAGCAATAGTTCACCACAATAACCAATCTTTTTTACCCATTCACAACCTTTATCTCTCATCCATTACATAAAGATTGATTTCAACTCTGTGACATTTCTGGACCTGCAGTTGTGCTGCTAAATGAAGCAGGAGAAAACCACACAGTTACACTGACTGTTAAAATCAAGGTTAAATTAATGATCTTGAGCTATTAATTTGTGATCATTTTTGTTATTAGTAATTTGTATTCATTTGTAACGCACCTGGCAATTCTAATATAGTCTCCTAGATTACTTTCCCGCTCCTCCAAGTACCTATTTCACATCTTGGGTTCTCCCCTCAAAGCCCCACCAACTCTTCTCCTTTCAGCTGATAATTTTGATGTCATTTTTGGAGTCAGTGGGTTTGGTGAGCGGGGGATTTTGGGTTCACTCTGGGAAAGGTTTCACCAGAGCTCCCCTTTCAGCAGCACGTGGCAAGTTTCCCAGGCGAGTTTCTCCCCAAGGCAGAGATGTTAGTTATATTTAAAAGAGCAGGTTTATTAGGAAAAAAGACAAGAAAGTAAAAGACACTTGCACAGACACAAGTCGGCAAGAAGAGCTGCCCCAAAAGGGACAGTTTTGCTGAGAGGCCTGCATGGTTGCAGGCAGACAGTCTTGAGGGGAGCTGCCTCTGCTGAGGGAGGTCAGTGGAGAAAAGCCCCGGCAAAGTATAGGACATGGGCAAGCAGGAAGTTGACTGCTGCCCTGCAGAAGGAGAGAGTTGGTGAAAAGAAGCACCTATATAGGCACAGGTGGGCAGAAGGACTGCTGCCCCATGCCAGTGCAGAGACTGAACTGATAATAATCTTCTTCTCTTTGGGAGGGGCTCATTCCTTCTTGGAGTGGCTTGCTTGTTGACTTTGAGTCAACCATATAGAATTTGAAGGGGACCAGACTTCTATCATGGGCTTCGTCTCCATTTCTTTACCTTCAGGCCTGAGCTCTGGACACCCCCTACAGCAGTCTGCTACCTGCTTGGATCTTACAATTTGTGATTTAGGCACTGGCACCCAAGGGTCTTGGTTTCTGTGGCTGGGTGGATGACTATGCTAAACCTTTCTACCCTCACCTCCTTATGTGAATCAGGTTTCTGGTCTTATGGTGCCTACTTTTCAGTTTCTCTAGTCTCTATTCTTATCCTCCATCTATTTGGTCTTTCTTCTCTTTCTTTTTTAAATTTTATTTATTTATGCATATAAGAGCTGGGGTACAGGCCAGAGGTGTGGGAGATGAGAAGTTTCACTAGAGACAGAGTGGACTGGCAGATGGACTGAACAGGCAGATGGACTGAAATACACTGCTGAGAGGAGCAGTGGGAGGGGCAGGAGAGGTCTGCTCTGGCAGGGGATCGAACTGGCGCTGCTGTGCTGTGGATGCTTCACAGTGTGGCACTCAACCCGCTGCACCACCAGGGAGGCCCCCTTTCTTCTCTCTTTGAAAACCAAAACAATTGGAAAAGAATTATGTGAACTGTCCCCATCACATTTATCTGCCTCCTATTCTTATACCTAAAATGTTCAAGAATCATAAATTCTTCTTTGCCTCCTTTTACCTTAGTTGAACTGTTTGCATTTCTAAGTCTAGTATTTCTACCTGTACTCCAACTCCCATCTTTTCTTTACCTCCTCAAGGATATAATTTTAGTTCTGCTTTCTCCTGTGCTGAAAAATTTCCCTACTGAAATGTTCCATTAGCATGAAAGACCGTTGTTATTTCTCTTGCTTTAAAAATAACAACTCTTAGTTTAATATTGTTCTATATTAATTCATGTTGCTATTTTCCTTTATGTTAATATAACTCAAAAGAAAACATACTCCTTTCTCTCTAAATTTCCATTAAATTTATTCCATTTAAGCTTTTATTCTCTATAAAACTGCTTATGTAAAAATATTACTGTTAACAGGCCACACTGGTATGTTGCTATTTGCCACAATTTACCAGACACTTTATAAGAACTGTTCTAATCTTCACACAAGCTGCACTGTTACTAGTAAGAAGCAAAAGTGGGATTAAAATCCAGACAAATGTCTCTGAAGTGTATATTCAGTCACTGCACTAAATTACCTCTCTAGCTCACCGATAATCTCCATATTGCTAAATCTAATTATCAATCATTGGTCTTCACCTCCTTTTAACTTTCAGCAGCATTAACAAATTTATTCTTTCTTTTCCAAAATTGCGTTCTGGGACTCTACAGTCCTTTGATTTCCTTCCTACCTTATTACAGTTCTCAAGGGAAAAGAGTAGGTAAACAGATAAAATATACCTGATTTCTTTCCCTTAAGAGTGTGATATTTTGGATGGTGTCACTTTTAGGAGGAATATAAGGAACATAAAAAAGTTTCAAGGAAAAGAACAATGACAAAAAAAAGCACAACACAACAAGAACAAAAAGACAAAGACAAATAAAAGGCACTTTTGGGGGTGTGTGGAGAGGGACTGGGATGAAGGCAGAAAGAGCACAAGGGACTGAGGTGATGGTGCACTGGTGAAATGGTGGTGGGAATTCCATGGAGACTACAAGAGATGTCAAATAAATAAATTAATGAAAAAAGAGTGTGATATTTAATTATGCAGAGGATAGACTGGTGATCAAGAATCTTTCTATAATGCTTTAAGAGAGTTAAAAAGTGCTATGGCATTTAGAATTAGAAATTGCTGATAATCCTACAGAATGTGGACATTTTCATGGAGTGGTATATTTTGAAACAGAAATAGTACTACTGAATTGAGAAGGTGCATAAAATTGTCCCAGACAGACTGGAAGCACATATGACCAGCACAGAGGAGTACGGATGCTAGAGAAATAATCAGAAGCACAGCGCAGCTATTTTTACCCCCCACCCTCCACCTTTATTTGATTTGGAATTAGTGCTCTTGAAAAATAGGTTACACTGTGAACAAAACAACAATATGAGGTAACGGTGCTTTTCTATCTCTTTTTAACAACAAGCACGTTACACTGTGCCCAGGCATAGCCACAGTGATTCTGATGTCGTTTTTGAAATCAGTGGATTTGGAGAGCCGGGTTCTTGGGTTCACTCTGGGAAAGGTTTCGCCAGAGCTGCCTGTCGAGCATCAGGCGGCGAGTTTCCAGGCAAGTTTTTCCATGAGGCAGAGATGTTAGTTTTTTTTTTTTATTAAAATATTTTAAAATTTACATATACTTGCCATTAATTGTAATCCCCATGTATTCCCCATCACCATCTCAGCAGTGCACCATCACCTCAGTCCCTCGTGTTCCCATCTCCCCTCAACCCTCCCCCTCCCCTCCCCACCAGGTGTCCCCAGTCTGTCCTTGTCTCCTCATTTTTGGTTTCTGTGTCTTTATCACTGTTATTGTTATTATTCTTATTGTTCTTGTTCCTTTCCTTGATCCTTATTTGGTTCCCTTATGTTTCTGTCCTTGACTCCTCATTTTTGGTTTCTGTGTCAAAAGGAACTCTCTTACACTGCTGGTGGGAATGCAAGATGGTCCAACCATTATGGAAAGCAGTATGGCGCTTCCTCAGTCTACTAGGATATTAGTTGTTTTAAAGAGCAAGTTTATTAGGGAGAGGGACAGAAGAGTAAAGGACACTTGCACAAAGGTAAGCAGACAGGAAGAGCCGCCCCGATGGGGTCAGTGATACGTAACTTCCGGTTTTCAGGCCTAGTCCTCCAGCCAGGAATGGACCCCATGCTGCTGTGGCAGTGTTGAGTCCCCGCCTCTAGACCACCACAGGTTGTTGTCTCATGGAGCATCAGAAGGAACTCCACAGATGCTCAGGCAAGCAGGCAAGGAGAGGCAGCTTTGTTTAGAGAAATAAAAGTTTATTGAGGAGAAAAGAAACAGAAATAAAGTGGGACTCCCAGGCCAGTGGAACCAGGGCAGGGAGGGAGGGGTGAGGGAGCCGAAGTGGAGTTGAGCCTCAAGGAATATACACCTTTCCCTCATCACTCTAAAGCTCCACTGGTCTCCTTGTTAGTTCTTGGTGGTCTCACTCACTGTCCTGAAGTCTCTGTGCCCAGAACTATCTCTGTGTCCCAGCCCTCATCTTAGCAGACTTTTCTTTCTCATCCTTATTCTGGACTGTCCTGCTGCCCCTAGTCCTGGAGGTGTTTGATTAATCCCTTTTATTGTCCTTGTTTCTGTATCTTCCCTTTCCTTCTTGTTGTCCTTTCTCTGAAGATTCTTTAATTCTCCCAAGGTCCCCACCTGGACTGTCCTTGTAGCTATGCAATGATCCCTAACTTGCCTTACTTGACCTAGGACCCAACAGGTTTGCTGAGAGGCCTGCATGGTTGCAGGCAGGTGGCCTTAAGGAGGGCTGCCTTCACACTGGGTGCTCAGCGAAGAGAAGCCCCAGCATGGTGAGATCACAGCAGGCAGGAAGGCTGCTGTCCGGCTGAGGAGACTTGGTGAAGAGAAGCACCGCAGAGTCACAGGTGGGCAGAAGGATGGCTGCCCCCAGCCAGTGCAGAGACTGCCCTGCTCTTGTCTTCTTCTCTTTGGGAGGGGCTCACTCCTTTAAAAGCTTCTCCCCTCCCTTTTTTTTTTTTTTTCATTTTGCTTGTTGGCTTTGTATAAACTCTGTAGAATCTTAAAGGGATAGGAGATCTACAATGGGCTTAATCTCCATATCTTTGCCCTCAGGTCTGTGCTCCAGACACCTGCTTGGATCTAAGGATCTTGTTTTTTTTTTTTTTAAAGGTTTATTTATTTATGCATATAGGCCAAAGGTGTGGTGGGTGAGAGGATTCACTACAGACAGAGCTGGGAGCAGAAAAGGCAGATAAACAGAAGTACACTGCTGAGGGGAGCAGCGGGCACAGCAGGAGAGGTCTGCTGTACCATGTGGGTCCCCTCCCTGGCCAGCAGCAGGGATCGAACTCATGCTGCAGTGGCTGTGGTTTGCTTCATAGTGCATTGCTTAACCCACTGCACCACCAGGGAGGCCCCGGCTTTTGGTTTCTATAGCTGAGTGATGGCAGGCTAATCCTTTCCATCCTCATGTGCACACCAGATTCCTGGTCTTATGATGCCTCCTTTCCAGATTCTCTGTTCTTATTCTCCATTAATTCTATGGAAGAAATATTGCTGGACAACAGATGTGGAGACAGCTTCCCAGTCACAGAGTTCAGCCTAAGTGCAATTAACATACCACTGCAGGCACAGTCAACAAGTTAGATTCATGGCCCAGTCTCAGCTCTTCTCAACAGAGCTCCAGGTCAAAGGGTGAGATAACAGGTCAGGGTGGTCTGTGTCCTTGGAAAATTATCTCCCTGCAAAACTTTCCTTTTCCTCTAGAAATTAACCTTCAATAATATGGTTTTGTATATTTATTTTTACCCATGTAGCAATGTAGAGATAGTGAAGTATAAAAGGAGTTCCCAGCCTTTGTTCTGGGTCCAGATTTTTGGAAAAGGTCTGTGTCTGGGGCCATATTCATATAAGTGTGAAATAAAGTGCCTGAAATCCTTGGGTACCACCTGGCTCCTCTTTCCATAGCCCAGTTAAGAGCCAGAGTAATTCTATAACAATTCTAGTCGAGTTTTTCTCAGGTGGGACCTGGGCACTGGCATATTTCTCCTCTGGAGTCCGATGTGTAGCCAGAGATGAGAACCATCATGCTAGAATAACACTGTTGGGGAAGATGAGTTAGAAACCAAGACTGGAGGTCAAAACCAAGATTTTAAGACCTTTTAATCTGTGCTGGAGAAGTTAAAATTTACCCCTTAAGCAAAATGAGGACAAAGAAGGTTTTAGGTAAGATCACGATGTGACTAAATCAGTGTACTCAGAACAAAAATAACTTTAGAAAATAGTATGAGTTGTTGAATGAATTTCAGAACTTTCTCAGTCATCTTTAAATAGCAAAATTTCTTTGAGGACTTCTAGTCGCAAAATTCTGTTCTGTAATTAATAGATCTATTCTACTGTAATATTTTTTTAATTAAAATTACATTAAAAGCTAAGACATTTTCTCCCTGTGTTTGGAACATTGTTTACCCTGTTTGGGGAGAAAGATGGGTTCTTATCAGTTTCTTCTCTTTCCTCCTCTTGAGTTTCCATGCTTCATCTCTTAACTTAGTCCCTGTGAGGGAAAAAGACCTCCTGCTTGTGACCATGCAGGCCTCTCAGCAAAGTTGACCCTTTCGGGGCAGCTCTTTCTGCCTGCTTGTGCCACTCAGCAAATGTTCTTTATTCTTCTGTCCCTTTCCTTAAAAAAAAAATGCTCTTTTAAATATAACTAATGTCTCTGTCCTGTGGAGAACTTGCTGCATGCTGTTGAAAGGGGAGTGAAACTGTAACAGGGTGGTCCCAGGAAAAGGGGAAGTTCCAAAATTCTGGTTCTGGTCGCCTTAAGTGGGTGGAGCTGAGGAGGAATAGAAGATTTCTGTAGGGAAGGGAGAAAAAGGAAGGAAAATGAAGAGCAGCAAGGAGACCTGGAGGAGGCACGTGGAGCAGAGGGACATGTGAAGAAGCTGCGCTTGCTTTTTGGTCTTGGACTGGTTGGAATAAATGTGGGTAAGAAATCCCTGGGGAGGTTAACAATGGCAGTTTTCATCTTAATTTTGATTTTGCTCTTTTCCTCCCAAATTTGTCTAACTCTTTCTAACCCTTTTCTATAGGTCGCTACTGAAAGGTCCTTTAGATGTATGGCAGGCTTTTGGGCCTTGCTTTAGGCATTTGGCTGAACTTTTACCCTCAAGGAGATGAGTAACTTTGGATACTTAACTTAGTCACTATGTTCTTTGTCCTTTCTGTATTGTACCCTAATTGTATTAAAGTTCCTTTCCATTAAAGGCCTTATATGTTGTCTTAATGTGGCAAATAGCAAAGCCCATTAAAAATAAGCAAGCTTGGGGGTTCTGGGGTGCTCCTCTCCTAAAGGGCTCCTTTCCCTGCCCTGTAACAAAACCTTTCCTAGAGTGAACCCAAGAACCCTGCTCTCCAAACCCACTGACTCCAGAAAACATCAAAACCTCTTTCCTTTTCCTCAAACTCAGTTTCCTTGGCTAAGGGAAACTCAGTTTCTATTGGCTAAGGGAAACTGAGGGTGGTGTTCAGTACCACTTAATGTCATAATAAAACGTTGCTTCAATAAATTGTATTAAAAACAAAAAAGCAACACATTTGGAAAATAATTGTATTCAGTGAGAACAACTGTCTCTTACTGGATATACCGTCTCAGCGTCTGTATATATTAGGTGCTGCAGGGAAGTGTGCATGCACTGAAGCTCCACTGTAGAGGGAGACATGTTTACTAGGCCTTCCTTGCAACACTGAATGTGGATTTGTTTGTCATCTGACTGTATATCGAAAAGGAACGCACATCTAAGTTTGTCAGTCTAACTGTAGATGTCTAACTTAGGACCATAGGTGATCCTATACCTCTAATCACATACAGACATAGGGGTGCATGTATTCTTTTGAATTAATGCTTTTGTGTTCTTTGGGTAGATCCCTAGGATTGCTGGGTCATATGGTAACTCCACTTTTAGCAGACTGAGGAACCTCCATACAGCTTTCCATAGAGGTTGGACCAATTTACATTCCTATCAGCAGGGTAGTAGAGTTCCTTTTTCACCACATCATTGTCAACATTTATAGTTGCTATTTTTTCTAATATGTGCCATTCTTACTAGCATCAAGTGGTATCTCATGGTGGTTTTAATTTGTATTTCCCTTATTATGAGGGATGTTGAACATTTTTTCATATGCTCGTTGACCATTTGCATTTCCTCTTTGGAGAAGTGTCTTTTAGTTCTTCTGCCCATTTTTTGACTGGACTGTTTCCTTTGTTTTTGTGAGTTCCTGATAGATCTTTGTGGTCAGTTATTTATCAGTTGTATGGAGTGCAAAAACTTTTTCCCAATCAGTGGGGTGTCTCTTTGTTTTGGGTAATGTTTTTTTTGCTATACAGAAGCTCTTTAATTTGATGTAGTCCCAGCTATTTACCTTTTCCTTCATTTTCTTTGCTTTAGGTGATGTGTCTTTAAAGATGTTGCTGAGATGTATGTCATGTAGTGTTTTGCCTTTATTTTCTTCTATATATGTTATAGTTTCAGGTCTTATGTCAAAATCTATGCTCTATTTTGAATTTTTTTGTGTGCATGGTGAGAGGCAATAATCTATTTATTGAAAAAGCTGTCTTTTTTCCATTGCATATTCTTTGCTCTTTTGTCAAATATTAGTTGTCCATAGATGTGTGCGTTTATTTCTATTGCTATATATTTTCCTCTTATAACAGCTTTTGCTGTGTCCTATACATTCTGGGGGGTTGTCATTCATCACAAGGTATTTTTTTATTTCTTCTTTGATCTCCTCATTGATCCCCTGATCTTCTAGTAGTGTGGGTTTTGGGCTCCACGAGATAGGGAGGTTCCTTGCTTTCTTTTCATGGTTTATATGTAGTTTGATGCTTTTATGGTCAGAGAAGTTTGTTGGTTTGATTTTGATGTTGGTATACCTGTTGATGTTTGTTTTGTGTCCCAGTGTGTGATCAGTCCTGAAGAATTATCCGTGAGCACTTGAGAAAAATGTGTTCTTGATTTTTTGGGGGTGCAGAGTCCTATAGAGGTCTATTAAACCCATGTCGCCTAGGTCCTTGTTTAGAGCTTTAGTATCCTTGTTTATTTTTTGTCTCAGTGATATGCCCATTGATGAGAGTGGTGTGTTGAAGTCTCCTACTACATATTTATTTTCTTTAATGTCTGTTTTCAGGGATAATAATAATTATCTGACATACTTTGGTGCTTCTTCATTTGAAGCATATATACTGATGAGTGTTATATCTTCCTGATATATTGCCCTCTTAATCATAATGTGGTGTCTGTGTCTCTTTTAACCTTTTTTAGTTTGAAGTCTGTTTTATCTTATATGAGTATAGCTGTTCCTGCCTTCTTTTTTGGTCCATTTGCTTGTAGGATTGTTTTCCATCTTTTTACTTTTAGTCTATATCTTTTGTAGTTGAATGTGTTTGTTGTAGACAGCAAAAGGTTGGGTTCTGTTTTTTAATCCAGCCTGCCACCCTGTGTCTTTTTATTAGTGAGTTTAGACTGTTTACATTTAGAGTTAATATTGATACACTGGTATCCATACTTGCCATTTGTTTGCCTTCTTTGTGATTCCATTCCTTGCCTTATTCTGTTCTTTGTATTCCTTATGCTGTTGATTTTAGTTTTAGGGTTTCTTGTAGTATCTTTTGGAATGGGGGCTTGGTAGTAAGGAATTTCTGGAGGTCTTGTTTGTCTGAGAAAGTTTTTATTTTTCCTTCATAGAAGAAGGAGAGATTTGCAGGGTAGAGTATTCTTGGTTGGAATTTGTTAATTTGGAGTTTGTTAAATTCATCCCTCTACTCTCTCCTTGCTTGTGGTGTTTCTTCAGAGAAGTCTGATGTCATCCTAATTGGTTTTCTTTCGTATGCCACCTGTTTCCTTGCCCTTATCAGTTTCATTATTTTTTCCTTTTCTTGGACTTTTGAAAACTTTACAATTATGTGTCTTGCTGTGGCTTTATTCTCATTGTAGTAGTTTGAAGTCCTTCTAGCTTCCTATATGTCTATTTTCATTTCCTTCTTCATGCTTTGGATGTTCTCTTCATTATCTCCTTGAATAATTGCTCTGTTCCTTTTCCCCTCTCCTCTCCTTCTGGGATATCTATGATTCTTATATTTCCTCTTCTCATGGTGTCCAAAATTTCTTGAATTGTTTCTTTATTCTTTTCCCTATATACTTTTCTTTCCTTTTCTTTTTTGTTATTTTTATGTCTGTGTCTTCAAGGGCACCGATTCGTTCTTCCATTTCTTCTATTTTATTCTCAAGGTTTTTGCCAGAATTCTTGAGCTCCTCCACTTTTCTTTATTCACTAGTTCCTTCATTTTTTTACTCATTTCATTTATTATATTCTTATCTCCTATAAAACTTACCTCTTTAATTGTTTTCATCATGGCCTTTATGCATTATTTGTCTGCTTGATTATTTGTATATTTCTTTCTTCCCATTGTTGGCCATCGTAGTGTCCTTGTACCACTAGTGCTGGTGGGCATGATTTCTGTTTTCTCTTGTTGAGGTGTGGATGTGTCTGCCTGGTGCTTATTCCTCTGTGGCTGTGTGCATATCTGGGAGCTCTTCAGTTGTAGAAAATGTTGCTCTGAGCTGTGTTTTGCACCAGAACCCCCTGTTTTTCCAGCCCACAGTTTGCAGGATGGAATCCAACATCTCAGTCAGTGGAATTAAAGAGCCACATGAAGAATCCTGTGCTTCCTGTCTGATGCCAAGTCTCCGGGAGCTGCCTGCAGACTGGGTGGGATGTTTTTTCCATTGACCTGCTAGGTCCTTCTAGGCATGTCTCAGAAGGATATCAGATTAAAAGGGAATGAGGAGTGAAAGAAGGGGTAAAAGGAAAGAGCAGGATGATATGGAGATGTAAATGGAACTAAGGCTATACAAAAAAAGTAAGGGTTAGATAAGGAGTAAGAGGGAAGTGGGGGATGAAGGGAGGAGAAATGGCACAAAGAGAGGAGAAAGTGGTAATAATAATGCTGAGGGGGAAAGCGGAGAACTGGAGGATGCGTTGGTGGCTCCCTGTGTGCTGGTCCTTGCTGTCTTAGCCTGGTCTGCTGGAAGCGCCTTATGTAGAATAGTCTTCCTGGAGTCTGTTATTTTCCTTGTAGTATACTGAGGGAAGATATAGGCAGCACTTCCCTTTATGCTGTGTTGAGACCCTAAAAGTCTCTGAAGGGCCCCACTACCACTGGGTTTAGAAGTTTTGTTGCTTTTCTGGTCCCCTGCAGTAGGTGGGCAGGTGTATGAGCTTCGTATGTCTCCTTTCACCTTGGGGCTTGTGGTATTTAGAGGCCCTCTGTGTAAGGACCAGCCCTTCAAGGCTCCACCAGATATCCCTCTCATTGCTGGTTAATTTTATGGCCTTTCTGGAGTAACCTCCACTATGACTTCTGTTTCAGCGGTAATTATTTGGTGATTTTGTTTTGATCACTAGGTGGCGCCAGTGATCGCTTCTAAAAAGCTTTCAGTACTGTGTTTAGTCGCGCAGGACTTTGGGGGTAAGAAAAATGGGGAGAGGGGACCTCCGCATCCGCACCTGGAGGGCTCTCCAGTTGCCCCTGCAACCCACCTCTGCGTTGTCAACCCCACTGCCCCTGCCTGCCCACCTGGTTCTCTGTGAAGCCTTCCGATTATCTTTGATTCCTTCAGGTGGTATCCAAGCTTTGGCTCCTTTTTCTTTTTGACCTGGCGAAGTGCACTGGCTTTATGGGGGCGGACAGGGAGCAAGGAGCCAGATGTGAGTCTCTCTTCTTCCTTGCCCTGTTTTTTCTGCATTCTCTCTACTTTAATTGCATCACTGACTTCTTCAGCTCATCCTGAACAGGGAG
Source organism: Galemys pyrenaicus (assembly GCA_019455555.1). Taxonomy (NCBI): domain Eukaryota; kingdom Metazoa; phylum Chordata; class Mammalia; order Eulipotyphla; family Talpidae; genus Galemys; species Galemys pyrenaicus. The sequence continues at coordinate 526,674 of JAGFMF010011620.1, forward strand.
TTGCCAGGATTTTGCACTACTCTCCCTGTCAATCATTTTTGTGGGAAAGTTCAGTCCTTCACCTTGCCTACGCCGCCATGTTGGTGATGATGTCATCAATAGTCCCAGTTTTATAAAATGATTAATACAAACTGCTCAGGTTACATGAATATGCGCTCCCAATCTTACAATTCCCCCAATATTGTAGCTTTAGTGATGAATGTGAGGTGCTGATAATATCTAAAGTGCTGTGAGCCCCTAAATCATATACAGTATTGTAGAACAATGCTACTTGCATAAAAACTGATGATTAAAAAATAAATCTTAAAAAATGATGTGAACTGTTCTTTTTTTGTTTGTTTGTTTCTTTATATTCCTCCTACTAGTGAAGCCATCCGATATTTTTCTCTTGCCTTTTGGTTCACTTCACTGAGCATAATTCCTTCTAGCTTCATCTATGTTTCAACAAATGTCTCTAGTTTATCTTTTTTAATTGCTGAATAGTATTCCATTGTGTATATGTACCACATCTTCTTGATTCAGTCGTCTATTTTTGGCTCAAAGAAAATGAATGTCTTAAAAAGATATTCTTTGTAATCATTTATTTATTTTTAATAATTTCTTTCCTTTCCTTGGGGCAAACTTTCAAGAGAATTCAAACTGGGTTTTTGACATTTACAAACTCAAACTTTTCAGGAATAATAGAGCTTAGATTACTTAGGTATATATTAATTTTTCTTTGTGGCTTGACTTCATTATAGGCACATAAATATTTAATCTTATTTCAATTTCAGTGAATGAAAATATAATTTCAATAAACAGGGGATCCTTATTTAAGTCTGATGAAAAGTGCACAGTAGAAGATTAAAAAGAAATATTGGCATGATTTAAGATATCCAGATAAATATATTTCCAAAACAAGGTCTAAGAGAATATGTTTATGTGTATTCAACTCACAGGTGAAGTTGCAGGAGTGGGAGAATTCCATACCATGGAACTGCTGACAGATGGCAGATTTGCTGTTCCTTTCTCTCATAATGAAGCAGGATGTTCAGCTAGAGTTGCAAGCCAGATATTAATTCATTTTTCACCTACTAAGGCCAATAATGTTTTATTGGTGTGATGGGTAATATTTCTAGGTGTTGTAAGATAGCAGACAGTTTATTCAAATATTAAATTAGATTATTAAAGACATAGAAACAATGCCAGAAAAACAAACAACATAAATACACAGTACAACATTAAAAATCATGTGAAAGAATATCAGTTATTTTTAACCACACTATAAGGAGAGTCTCTGTAGTAAATGCATTTCATATATATGTACATACAAATATATAGATGTACAAGTTACATATCACACAAACATAATTTTATATAACAGTTTTACGATTCAAGTATACTGTAAGTGTACCTCCCTGATGGTGCAAGGGGTTAAGTACCGCACTATGAAATAGCTGCAGCCACTGCAATGCAAGCTCCATCCCAGCCATGGAGGGGCCCCACATGGCACAGCAGACCTCTCCTGCCTCGCCTGCTGCTCCCCTCAGCAGTGTACTTCAGTCAGTCTGGCTCTTCTGTTCCCCACTCTGTCTCTGGTGTATTTTCTCACCCCCCACACCTCTGAGCTGTACCCCACTTCTTGTGTGCATAAATAAACAAATCTTAAAAAAAAAGTATACTGTAAGCATTGTTAAGTATTGTGTGTTATGCTGGTTATTAAGTGCAATGCCAAGATGTCTCTCAGAGGTAACTGTATCCTTTTATATTTGGCTTTGTGAAATTGGGGCCTGAACTCTGCAAACCACATTTTTACTTTGTCAGATGTTTTCTTGGTAAACTCCAACAACAGAAGGTGCTAGAAGGAAACTGGGGGTTTGGGATTCATTCCTTCCACTTCATTTCTCATGCTTCACATTCCAGGGAAAAACATCCTAGTAGTTCTTTCTGAGAGCATCGGTCCATTAGCAGCAGCACCAGCATTTGAATCTAGTTTGCAGTTTTTCCTTTTTTAAAAGATTTATTTATTTATGCACACAAGAGCTGGGGAGTAGGCCAGAGGTGTGTGGGGGGTGGGGTGAGAGGATTCACCAGAGACAGAATGGGGAACAGAACAATCAGACAGATTGAAATACACTGCTGAGGGGAGCAACGGGTGAGACAGGAGAGGTCTGCTGCGCCATGTGGGTCACCTCCTGGTGGGAGATTGAAATCGTGCTGCAGTGGCTGTGGACACCTTCATAGAATGGTGACCTAACCCCTTGTGCCACCAGGGAGGCCCCTGCAGTTTTTCAAATACACCCAAAACCTCCTCAATGCAACTGTCTTAGTAATTCCCAATTTAGAAGTCTGAGTCCCAGTCTCAGAGTGCCTTCTCCAAACTGAGATAGCAGCACCAAGCCCTTCTCCAGTGCCTGCATTACACTAACCTAGGGTCACTGCCTCATGTTCCCAACCTGAATAAATTCTAAGCTCCTTGATTGGTTTGACACAGATTTGGGTATGCTGCTTCCTGCAAGTGCTCCCCATAGTAACTTTTCTTTTTTCCTTTTTCTTTACCAAGTTAATAACTTGGTAAAGTTACTTTTTAATTTTAATTAAGGGTGTTATTTTTACATTTTAATTCCTCCTGTTAAAATAACCAGTATAATTTCTCTTTCCTACTGGACTCAAATGCAGACATACATAAAATTCAGGAAGTTTATAACATATTTAATAGAAGTTTGAAAAATGCCATTTTACTATTGCATTGTAGACAAAGAAATTTTTCTTTTTAAAAATATTTATTTATGCATACAAGAACTGAGTGCAATCCTGAGATAGATACACAACCTCTACCAAAATACCTGCAACATAATAAGAACTCAATATAACATCACTCACTCACTGTCCAATATGTTAAAGGCAAAGAACTTTCCTACTTGTGCCCATATTAGTTTTCATGCCTGGAAGTTTTTATCCAGTCCCCTCAACCTAATTACCATCTGCCCTCAGGAATCAAATTCAACTTATATTTCATGTTTCTTGCTGTCTGTAGGTATGTTGATTATCCTATTCATTGTCACATGAATTCTGTAAAGTAGTGGTGTTTTCCCCAGGTAATTTATACCATTGTGTGAAAAGCATATGTCTATGTGTGTGCTGCTTCTGATATAGATTTGTCTGCTTATTGAATCCAGAGACTTGCTGAATTGACACAAGAGCTTAGTTCAGTCTTTCTTATAGACAATTATATTACAGCACTTATGAAGAATGTGAACATTTTTGCAAAAGTTATGATCGTATTTTATAAATTGCATGTCAATCTAACCATCAGAAACCATCGGTAAAAGTATCATGTTTTTCCAAAACTAAGTTCATATTCACAGATTTGAAAGCAAAACATTGAATTAGTCTTGCCCCTTAATATAAATAGTTCTTTGCAGCAGAAAAGTTATCTTAAATTTCAGTCTCATTTACAAATCCTAAAAAAGGCACAATTGATAATTATTTTTTACTATTCTTTAAATAACATTATTTTACATCCTTGGTAATTTTCTGACATGGGACTCCCCCCCCCATTATTGTACCCCTCCCACCTCCAAAGCACCGAGAGTCCTCCACCACAGCCCACTGTGATCTGCTTATTCCCATGTTTTTTCTTCCACGCCTCCTCTGAAAGCTGAAAGTCAGTGGTCAATTTTTAAGAGTTTGTTCTGAAGTTTGTCTTTTTCTGACCCTTTGGTTTTTCTATATTCCACGATAAGTGACAACATCCAATATTTATCTTTCTCCTTCTAGCTTACAATTATTGGCAAAAATTTATTGACTTACCAACTTGGACACAGAAGCTATTCTTTATCACCATTTTACTCAAAAAGCCTCATAAGCATCAAGTGACATATTATCAATATGTCAACATATTATACTTTATGAAAATGGAATCTTTTCATCTTTTTATACCTCTTGACCTAGCAGTTATGTCTATAATTTTGCATGCTAACATCAATAGATTCTAACCATCTATGTGATTTTGCTTCTCTAAGCAGTAACTTCTAAATACCTTGCTTTCTTGAATCTTTCACTGATTTTAAAATTTCAATACCTATTTTTAATTATCAGCACCTTCACTTCTCAAATGCTGAGATACTTACTTCAGTAGCTTTACAACTTGGCTGTAGTCTGTGGCATCTCTAACTTGTTTGCTATAGAGAACATACAATGCGATAGGGAAACAAAATAACAAAATACTATCATTAAAATAAGAAGGCAACCTACTGAATGGGATAAGATCTTTGCAATCATATGAGCAACAAGAGGCTAATATGAAAAATATACAAAGCGGGCTTCCCTGGTGGCGCAGTGGGTTAAGCAACGCATTGTGAAGCAGACTGCAGCCACTGCAGCACGAGTTTGATCCCCGCTGCTGGCCAGGCAGGGGACCCACATGGCACGGCAGACCTCTCCTGCTGTGCCCGCTGCTCCCCTCAGCAGTGTACTTCTGTTGATCTGCCTGTTCTGCTCCCTGCTCTCTGTGGTGAATCCTCTCACCCCCCCCACACACCTCTGGCCTGTACCCCAGTGCTTGTATGCATAAATAAATAAATAAATCTTTAAAAAAAAAAGAAAAATATACAAAGCAACTCACAAAGTTCAACAATAAAAGAACAACACCCCCGTTTTCAAAAATGGAAGAGGATCTAAATGGACATTTTTCCAATGAAGACATACAGATGGCTAACAGGAACATGGAAAGATGCTCATTATGGACTATTAAGAAAATGCAAGTCAAAACCGTAATGACATATTACCTTGCACCTGTTATCAAAAAAAGCAAAAAAAAAAAAAAAAAACAAACACAAATGTTGGTGAGGATGTGAAGAAAAGGGAACTCTCACATATTATTGGTGGGACCATAAATTAATTTAGCCACTGTGGAAAACAATATGGTGTGTCCTCAAAAAGTTAAGATTAGAAATACCATATAATCTATTCCAATCTAGCACTTGCTGAAGAAGATGAAGACACTAATTTGAAAATGTCTGCCCATTGGATTTCAATCTTTTATTTGGTTTCTTTAAGATCATGTTGGAAATAATTAGAATTTGGTTTATATATGTGATATATACTTTATACTATTTTAATTAATTTTATATAGTGTATGTAATGCTATATATAATGCTATGTATTTTTTTTTTAAGATTTATTTATTTATGCATACAAGCACTGGGGCACAGGCCAGAGGTGTAGGGGGGTGAGAGGATTCACCACAGAGAGCGGGGAGCAGAACAGGCAGATCAACAGAAGTACACTGCTGAGGGGAGCAGCGGGCACAGCAGGAGAGGTCTGCCACACCATGTGGGTCCCCCCCGCTGGCTGGCAGCAGGGATCGAACTCGTGCTGCAGTGGCTTAACCCACTGTGCCACCAGGGGAGGCCCTATAATGCTATGTATTAATGCAGTATATAACTATATAGTGAATATATATATATGTATTGGTAGTATACATTGTGTTTTGGGGTATATGTATATTTATACTCATAAAAAAATTAACATGTATAAATGGGTTGGGCATAGGCATGATGTAGTATATCATTTAGATCTTATGTCTTTATACTATGGGCAAAAACAGATTTCAATTTAGGGGAAACTGTTACTTTCAGGTGTTGGTTTTAATATTTGAGCTGACTTTATGATGACTGTAAGACTGAGTAACTGGATTGATGTTTGTAGATAGTATTTTCTGCTATTATTTAATTGAGAAAATAGAAACAGTATCATGATTTACCTCTTCTTAAGGGAGAGGTAAATATAAAGTTAAGCTAATATATAATATTTATTTTAATTTGTAAACTTCACAAAGTTTACAAGTGGTTCACAAAGAGATCATGTTGATACACCTGACCTGATTCAATTACATTCTCATTAAGTGAAGGTGGATGTTTTATTAAAAGAGTGACCATCTGTTTACCATAAAAATGTTGGATCTTTCTCTAAGAGAAGTAGACTAGTAAAACTTTGGAATTGTGACATAGTTTACTTTTTAATGTTCTAGTTATCAAGGGTCTCATTTGCATGAGAAATTGTAAGGTTGAAGGTTTTATAGCTAACTCATTTATAAATACTCAAAACTCTTAGCAGGTAATAAAACTGTGTGCCAGGTCAGTTGTAAACTACACCTGCTTCTCATATTTTTTGTAGCCAAACTTACAGAGCTTTCAGAGAATATTCTTCTCCCTTTTTTATTTCTTCTCTTAATATTCAAGGCTATTTTTGAATGGTTTTTTCTGTGATGCCCCTGTGTTTGTCATTTGATAATGCTGTTTGTTTTGATTTTTACAGTTGGCATGTATATTTAAAATATCATTAAATCTCAGAACTCCCTGGTGGTGGAAGGGGTTAAACACAGCACTATGAAGCAGCTGCAGTCACTGCAGTACAAATTTGATCCCATCCAGGGAATTGATCCACATGGTGCAGCAGACCTTTCCTGCCTTACACGTTGCAAAAAGACCAAATATTTCCTCAAGTGTCATCCTGGTTCAATTAATACTTACCACTTTCTAAGTCATATTTGAATGTTGAGCCACACGTCTCCATGTGTCTCATACACACATGTGCAATTGGTGGTCAAGTGTCTTAAACTAATACAAATCCTTTTAAATCTGCATCAGAAGAATCATGGAATTATTTGGAAATTTACTCTCGAACTTTGGTATTTCAGGATTCATAAGAATCTCCTATCTCTGGCTGGACTGTAACTCTTGATTTATTCCTCTACTGAATAATTTCTGGTACCCCTATCTGACTTTCAGTCATTGGACAGCCATTGTCCAGTGCCTTGCACACTGTGGCCCAACCATTACCTAAGGAAACACAATGGTCCCCATTCTTCCAATCTCTCTTTCCTCTAGACCCTGAGATTTTTGCCTCCCCTCCAGTCTTACTCTCTTCACTGTCTATAAAAAACATTTTTTTTTACCCCCCATAAAGATTTATTTACTTATGGATACAAGTACCGGGGTACTGGCCAAAGATGAAGGGTGGGGTGAGAGGAGTCACCAGAGACAGAGTGGGGAACAGAATAGGCAGATTGATTGAAATACGCTGCTGAGGGGAGCAGCAGGTGAGAAAGGAGAGGTCTGCTGCACCATGTGGGTCACCTCCCTGGCCGGGGACTGAACACAAGGAGTCCACACTGCAGTGACTGCGGACACCTTCAGAATGCTGCACCTCAACTCCTTGCACCACCAGGGAGGCCTCTGAAAAACATTCTTGAGCAAAAATCCTGTCCAAACATTGCTCTAAAATTATGTTTTTCTTATTCCATCATTACAACTTTTGCCTTAAATTATCTGATTCAGTAGCAATGTACAGCAGGAGGCATGTTCTGTACCCATTTTTCTACTATGGTCAATATGAGAAATTCCAGATCAATCCCACTAAGCAGTGGTTAACAGAAACCAAAGTTTGTTCCTCCTTATATTTGTGATTTGTAATATTGTTTTGACATCATACAGTTCAGGTAGTATTGCATGAATACAAATTAGACTCTTGCTAATTAGACTCTTACTAGCTTTATGATTAATACACTGATACTAATCACCCCATCTTAATTTAAAATGACAAGAAATAAGAGGCGATATCAACTCATCTCTTGGAAGCTATTTATTTAGTAAACAATTGTTTTAGCTAACTTTTGTGAAAAAGGTAAATAGTAACTTTGTAAAGATCAAGCTTGCCTTTCTTTTTCTAAAAATAGTTATGGGAAATGCTGATGCCCATTTTCACTGATTCTCTGAGAAAAAGTGACAATTGGGAGACAGTCTTCTTGCATTTACATTGAGTCCCTACTCTGCTAGCACACACACATTCACACAAACTGTTGGAAATAATAATGCACTTTTGTTTTTCAAAATAAACTTTATCATCAGATACTTGCAAAAATTCAGTGTCATAACGAATAACTTAATAAGATTCAATATAGCGAATACTAAATTGTAGCCAAAGTGGAAGTCAGAGGTCTTACAAAAGGTAAAGAAAGACTACTTGAAATGAAAAAGTATGTGGGACATTAGAACTAGTTGTCCTTGGAGTATATATACAGTTGATTAAAATAAATTGCTTTCTAAATCTTATACTGAGGAGAGAGTTGAGTAGCACACTCTGAAATAAAAAAAAGATCATATTAGAAAATTTCAATTAACTATTAAATTAATACAATTTTAATTTTTAAAAGAACCATTTAAAATCATTTTTACTTTGCCAGTGGGGGCGTGTGGGGGCCGCACATTCAGAAATGAAAAAGGACAGTACGTAACCTTGCTTCATGATATCCAATTTATGTAGATAAGCATGTGCTCCTCAAGGTAGTTGAAGTAGCACGCAGGTCTAATGCAAAAATGGATCGTTGTAAAGGACGTTTTAGAGCCAATTAGACAAGCTGCAAAGAAAAGGAAAACTCCATTACGCTGCAGAAGTGTTCCCCTACAAAGGATATATTTGGAACCATGGCCATCCCTCAGAACTGGGGAGGCGCAGGATACAAGGACAAACACAAGACTGCTTTGGTGACAATGATCCAATTGGTGTTTGTGAAAATGGAAGCAAGGTGAAGTGGTCAGAGTGCAAGTTCTGGGCATATTGACAATGTTCGAGAAAGAGGAAGTCAAACTGGAAAGTCATTGCCAATAATATGGATGATGTGGATGCAGCCTTACAATACTAACGATATCAGCAACCGAATCCTGACTACCTGGAAGTGACTGTGGAATGGCTTAAAAGTTTCCTGATGGAACACAGGAGAACTAGTTTGTTTTTGATGCAGAATTTATAAATAAGGACTTTGCGATTGATGTTATAGAAAACACACATGTCCTTGGAGAACATTAGTAACCAAGAAAACTAATGAGAAATGAATCCTTCGCATGAAAACGAAGTCTGAGAGTCCTCTCAAGTGTGATACTGGAGCTGCACAGCCATTGTGGATGCCTTATCACCACTACAGGAGTCTGTCCTCATGGTCCCAACAGATGTGGGTAAGTGGTTTCAGCATCGGAAACACTGGGAACATTTCCCTGAAATACAGACTGATATTGGTGCAGCCTATACATCTGGAAGTATTAGATACAAAAGTAGAATCTCTCCTGGTCTTTAAATTTATAGCTTTAAATTTATAGAACTAAAGTAATTATGCTGTGACCAATCCAATGTATTCAGAATATTGTCCACCTAGAAGGACTTAGCATATCTCAACTAAGACAACTTTTAGTACATGCTTAAAATCAAAACAGTTATAATTCGGAAGAAATTTGTGAGTAACTGTGCAAGATAAGTGCATATTGGATTATGTTTTCATGTGTTAGGAAATAAAATCATTTTTACCTGGTGGGATAATTATATCACTTAATTATTCCAAATTTACATAGCATATCTTATGATTTCTACTCTTTTTCATTTATGGCTACATGTAAATTTCACTAATTTGTTGTGACTTGAGACTCCATAAAAAGTCAAGTGTGAGATATTTAAAGAGGAAAATATGATTGATAACAATGCAATCTATATTCTTAGTTAGAAACCTATCACAGCCTGTCTTTAAATCCTTAAAAAAGGTAAATTTCCTCTGTAACTAATATTTATCACCACTTATTATATAACATAATATAAGCTTGTTTCATATGTATTACATGTAATATATTTCCTAGTGTATATGAAGAAGAAAGAATGAAAAACAGTCAAGTTTCCTCTGAGCTGACATTTTGAAAATGTCATAGTTTATAAGGAAATAATGAAAACCCATATTATATGACAGAACATTCTGACCTTTTGCTCAGAGATTGATACGAGTTCTCGGGCAAGCTCTGTAAAGAAACTCAGAGGTAAAATTCAGTTACTAATAAGAAATTGAAGATTTCAAAGGTTACAGCTCTAGCAATAAAGTGGTTTACAAGTTACAACATGGAATAAATTTATTCTCAAATATCAATTTTCTTTCATGTTATGTTAAACCACCAGGCTTGTGTAGAATATATTTTCAGCTGCCTTGGGTTATTGGTTTCTAAATTTTTTAACAACTTTATTGAGATGGACTTGATAATACATAGATTTCATCATAGATTACACATATTTAAAAGATGCTATTTGATAAGATTTCATATTTGTTTATACCAGTGACACCATCATCACAATCAAAATAATGACTATGACCATATATCCCTAAATTCCCTGATATGTGTGATCTTTTTTCTTATCCCTTCCGCCACCAATTATGAACCTGCTTTCTGGCCTTGTAGATTATTTCACATTGTTGAGAGTTTAATAAAATATAATCATACAGTATATTCCATTCACATTTCTGATTTCTTTAATGATTTCCATCTGTTTCTTTGGGAAGTAAGTCAGTGGGGTTCTTTATGCTATCATTCCCAAAAGCCAATCTTTAGAAGTTCTAATTTATAACTAAGGAAGGTTTTGCTTTTCAAAAAGTTCAAAGTAAAGATCACAATAGGTTCACCTATATTAAGACTTGGTTTTTATATGTGGTTTAGTGGTATTATTTCTTTGTTGTTAATATTCTACATTTCATAGCTTTATGAAAAAAAGGAAAAAGTACAGAAGAGGGATAAACCACTGAAAGGAATGTCACACTGGCTAAATTATTTGCATCTTAAGATTTAAAAAATAGACCATCATGTAATAGTATTCCTCAAGTTGTTAATTAATCAAAAGTACACATTATGCATGTATAACTTATCGCTGCCCACCTGAGTCTTCCTTCACTGATTGTTGGCTCTCATTGTCTACATAATCTAGTTCAAGCTCATGAGCAAGGAGTTTGCATTTTTTGCTACCAGGACCCAGTTAACTCCTCCAGCTTTCCCCCCTCCACTCTCTGTGTACAATTCTGATCATCACAAAATATTTGATGCTGCGTTTCCATTTTTCTCTATTGTTTATTTTTTTCTCATTATTGAAAATAACTTTGTCTGCAGAGATAATAGTTCTTTTCCGGGATGGACGCCAATGTATGCTACTTCCTTTGGAAACGATATTAGTAGCTAGGAACACTTAACTTCCGTAGGCACCAGACAGTTTGTATACAATCCCAAATTTGATACCTTATCTCTAAAGAAAGACATTGTTCTCACCAGTTTTTCAATAGTGGGTGAACTGAACCAAAGTCACAGTACCAGAGCCAGTTACAGGCATTTCTGATTCCTTAGATTGTTCTTTCCTCCAGAACTTTCAGGTTGCTGTTAAGCTTTCCTTGACATTTCCCTCTATCCCACCTTCATCTGACTTTCCACAAACAATCTACTTTATTGCTCCTTCCCTTCCTGATACTGTTTTCTATAGTGGTGTATTATGATTCAAAATTATAAATTTACAGTTATATTTCCTTTGATAATTATTTATATGCATGCATAACATTTTTAATAAATTATGAATTAAGACTTCAGTTTTTGTTTTTGTTATACTCAGAATCAGAAACCAAAAATGTCATAAAGAAATTATGAAATAGTCACAAAATCCTGGACTTTTATAATTTTTGTTTTAATACATACTTTATGAAAGTTTGGGATTTATTACTGTAAATATATGTTTTTATTCAATTAAAGTTAAAAATGAATCCACAGAGACCAATATAACATCCAGTAGAGATCAGGCATCACATTTTTAGCTGCAGTCTTAAAAATGAGGCTTGAAATTTTCTGGTGAAAAATCAAATTCACAATGGCACAAATGAATAATACAAAACAGATAGTTAATGCAATTTGGTTGGAGTTCTATTGCAGTGTAAACATATTTTTACTTGGTTTTGCCTGTATTAGCTATGACAGATATGTTTACTTCAGACTCCTGAGATGTTCAGTTTTTCAGTCTTTTGTTTCTCTCCTAATTGTCAACAAAATATTATTTTAAAAAGTCGTGCTAGTAAAACATAGGGTAATGGATGTCAGAAGACATTTATGTGAAAGAACATTTTCCTAATAATTTTCCTTATGCCATCTGAAATGCATCTTGCTGCAATTGATCCAGAATTAATTGATTATAATGCTTAGGCAAACTGATGCTCCATCATTTTGGTCAAAGGCAAAATGTGAACCTGTGTCAAGTAACTGGAGGATTTTCCTTTCATAAATGTAATTTTAACTTTGAGACTGCATTTCTGCTTTCATTTAGACTTACTGAACAGCAATGAACCTGCGCATAAGCTATGCACAAGAGGGATTTTTTAGTATGTATGGAGACAAATTCATGGATACTTTTTCAGTTAAATCCCTTATTCTTACAAATTTCTCTCTTTTCTTCTTTTTTCACAAGTTTTTCTTATAAGTTAAAATTGTTGGTGCATTTCAAATGACATCATATATTTCCCTTAAAAATGCAGTCTTAAGTAGAGCAGTGTTCCCAGTAATTTTTATAATACATAATGCTAATGATAGTATTGATATTGTGTGCGATATTTACATGAATGTACAAGTGTGTATGTGTTGAAGTAGTAGTGTTAAATAAGAGGGGACAGGGGCCTCCCTGGTGGCGCAAGAGGTTGAGCCCCTCACTGTGGAGCTTCCGCAGCCACTGCAGTGGGAGTTCGATCCGCAACCATGGAGGGAACCCACATGGCACTGCAGACCTCCCATGCCTTGCCCGCTGTTCCCCTCAGCAGTGTACTTCAGTTGATCTGTCTGTTCTGCTCCCTACTCTGTTTCTGGTGAATATGAAACAGGGGTCAGAGGAAGGTCCCAGGCCAGAGAGCCCCCAAAAAGCCCCTAAAAACCAAAAGGCCACAAACCAGAATCCAGGGCTATAGCAACGGAGGCTATAGCCTATCAGAGGACAGTGCCTGATACAGGTCACTGTTTATGGGTTCTCACCTGCGCGCACAATTGCAAGGGACCTCAGGATACAAGAACAACAGTCATGGGGTTCATTTACAAACAGGGGAAACAAGAATGCTCACATATCCATAAGAGGCTGCCTGCTTCATCTGGACAGCATCAGTGTTGGCAGTCACTGGTCACCAGTTCTGGGCAGCACTGTCCAGTAGCAATGATCACTACAGGCCTGCAGAGGCAGTGTTCCAGTGTTCCAGCTCTTGTGAGTTGTTGGTTTATACCACCAACAAACAGCTCTTTGAGACACCAGGCCCAGGGCCTTTGGTGCTCCTTCCAGTCAGTGTCACAGCCAAGACCGAGTTCCAGCCCCTACAAAGTCCTTCAGTGTCTCTCCCCTCCTCAGAGGGCGGCTGCTGGAGGCAGTGGGCTTCCAGCCACAATAAATCTAACATCAGTAAATCTAACATCACTAAGTCTAACAGTTTTAAGCTTAGATGCCAATCTAATTTGAGTATTAAGAAACTGATAATTCTGTGTATTTAAAGATTTATTTATTTATGTATGCATATAATAGCTGGGGTGCAGGCCAGAGATGTGGGGTTGGGGGATTCACCAGAGACAGACTGGGGAACAGAACAGGCAGATCTACTGAAATGCACTGCTGAGGGGAGCAGGTGGTGAGATAGGAGAGGTCTGCTGCTTCATGTGGGTCAGCTTGGTCTGGGATGGAACTAGTGCTGCTGTGGCTGCAGACAGCCTCATGGTGCAGCACCCCAACCCCTTCCACCACCATGGAGGCCCCAAGGATCTGATGGTTTATAGTACAACTTAGTAAGGTCATATTGATCCAGATTTGTTATCTATGCGGTCATATTATTATTACTACTTTGCTGTGAGCCACTGGGAAATTTATTCAGTTCCTCCTGAAAGGTCACTCAGGCTTCCCACTGGGTGGAGGTTCTGAGGAGGGGGCATGTTGAAGACAGCCAGCAGGAGACAGAAAGATAAGCTGATACCTGGTAGGCACTTCCCAGGTGAAACAGTAACCCAGAGTAAATAATGACCCCCTAGTGGAGGGGGCATATGACTCTCTGGTACTTTTCCATTGCAACACGTGACTCGCTGGTATTTTTCCACTCAGGCCTGGCAGAGAAGGGGCATATAAAAGACCCCTTGCCTATATGTGGGGCACATCTTCCCCAGACCCCCTGCTTGGGATCTGTGAATTTTGCCCGGGAGCAATAAACTTTCCCCTCTTTCTTATTTCTGTCTCTTTGCAGCAGACCTTACACCTCCACGTTTCTGTTTACTCATCTATTATATGAAATTAATAATTCTCATCAGTTCATATATTGGAATGGAATATTAAAATAACATATATATTTATATATTTGTGTGTGTGTATCTAGCAAACAATTCACTTTCACAAATAGTACAAATAATTAGCACCAGTATATAGTTATGCTTTAAGTAAGAAATTAACATTGGTAATTGTGTCATAGAAAATAAAATATTAGATTGTTACAAGACAGAGTGAAGGGCACCCCAAAGCCCCCTAAACCTCTCTAAATAGCCTGCTCTAAATAGGTTCTGCCATCCCATGCATCAAGACAAAATATATTGTAGTGTATAATGCCTTTAATGGAAAGGAATTTTAATAAAATTAGTGTGTGATAAAGAGATGAGAAGGAAAAAAATGATAAAAGAGTTTTAAAATCAAATACTCAAATTTACCTTTCCCCTAGTGAGTAAATGTCCAGTCAAACAGGGTTTGCCCCAACCAGGACAGCTGAGGCCTGAAAGGTACCACAAGTCTAAGGCTCCCTCTGCTGGGGCCCCATAAGAAAGGGGGAGAAGGGGCCCCCACATCTGGAAGGAAAAGAGCAAAATCAAAATCATGATAAGAACTGCCATTTTTAACTCTGCATGGGACTCACCCACATCTGTTCCAACCAGTCCAGGACCAAGAAGCAAGTGCAGCTTCTTCACATGTCTCTGCTCCATGTGCCTCCTCAGGTCTCCTTACTCCCCATCTTTTTTCCTTCTCAGTCTCCTTTCCTGCTTCTTTTCCCAGCTCATCTCCACCTTCTTTTGGGTGGGGCAGGGAATCTAGAAACTTCCCTTTTCCTGGGGACTACCTTGTTTTAAGATCAGAAATAGATAAAATTTTTAGGATCTACTCTTTCCTCACCTACCACAAACACACACACACACACACACACACACAGTTAGACTAAGGGGTTCATAAAGAATAATACTGCATATTGGTTAGCTTTAAACTAACTTCCTGTAAAAGTTTGCCTTGACAATATTTGAAGTCAATTTTGCAGCTGAACTGTTTTCCCTATTCAATAGCCTTAAAAACATCACAGGCACCTCTTCAGTTCTTTGTAGCTGTAGGGGATAATTAGCATCAAGATGCAAATTAGGTTTAGCTTTTAAGGTTGCCTTTTTCTGCTTCTTAGTAAAAGAAAAACAAAATGATGCAAATTAGGGCTTTGTATTTAGACAATTTTGTTGCAATTAAGACAGACAAGTGATGGAGGCTATCTTCCTACTCTTTTTGGTCCATAAAACTCAAAAGCAGTTGTGATTATTTTCTGCAGCAGGGTTCCATTGTCCATCTCTGGTCTCCTGTGTATACAAAGGTGGTTCTGGAGGCTGTGCAGCATCTGGAGTGTTCATTTGTGTTCCCTAATTCTTAGAGGGCTTATAAACAGTGTCGTATCTTCAGGGTGGATCAGTTCTGCAGATGCTCATAGGATTCATCCCAAGATACCTAGTTCATGATGCATAAAGATTCACATTAGAAATATGTGTGGTAATTTTAACAACAGAAAAGAAAATTTTTATAGCTTTTGCTATAGAGATCGTAAGAGAATGTAAAGAATTCAGATAGAAAAATAATGTGAAGCTATTGGAGGTTTCAAGGAGAGGTATGACATGAGCCGGACAGTTGGCTGGGAGACTGATTAAAGAAAATTTATGAGGATATTTTGTTAATCTAAGCAAAAGGTGATTCTAACTTGGATTGGGGTATTGGTAACAGTGCATTAGCTGAAATTGATGCAGAATCTTTATAATTGCTATTCAAAGTTCTTTCTACTACTCTGTAAATTGAATCAAAGGAAAAATATAGGCTTTAACCTCAAATTCACATTTCCCCCAGAATATTGCCATGTGCATTAAATCAAAGCAAATGAAAAAGTAGATTTATTCCTATTGTACCCAGCTTCATACTTAATTCAGAATTTCCAGACTTATTTCACTTGAGAATAAAAATGGCATTCAAACAAAAATTTTAAAAAAAGAGGGGGTAGATGAATAATCACAAATCATCTTCAACTTGCAATAATGTGATTTTTGTTTGTGCAATGTGTATGGAGAAAGGACCACCCTCCCCCCCTCGTTTTTCTGATTTTTTTTTTTAAATGTCTTTGAAATCCAACAAGTTAGATTAAGATTTCTGAAAGCCTCAGTGTCAAGGGAGTTTGTGTATTGTAGTATGGAGACTTTGCTTGTCAGATGTCTCAACTACAGTGAAAGGTAATATTGGCGTGACAAAAATGGGAGTTGCTGATGTTTGTAATACCCCTGAGGGGGAGATGACTAATGCAAATACACTGCACAATTCCTTCCCTGAGTAATTTGTTTCTAACATCGATGTTTTTATGAAAATAGGCAATTTTTAATGCATTTTTTTGATAGTTCTAAATGACTTCATAGTTAATGAAAAATATTGAGGATGCTTTAGTACATTTAACTTACAGAAATAAATATGACATGTTTGCTTCTAGAATATGTCTTCCTTTTATTAAATAGGAGTAATGACATTTTAAGTTGTATTGAAATTGTTGTTGATATCTTTGCAGACATATATTTACTATTATTTATTCTGACTACTAATATTTACAGTATCTTGAAAGATGACTGCTAAAGCCTATGTGTTGACTGAATTTTAAAGGATACATTTGAAATATGCTCTTAAGGTGGCTATTTAGAAGGATGCGATCTTGTATATATGTTCACCTTGACAAGGGACAATTAAAAACCAAAATAAACAAAACAGTGTTTTTTTCATTTTTCGGAAAGATACTGAGGAATGGAATACTGGATCATGTGGTTGATCTAATTTTACTATTTTGAGAAATATCCACATTGCCTTCCTTAGGGATTGACCCAGCAGTGGGTTCCTTTATCTCCACATCCTTGCCAAAGTTTGCTATTTTTGTCTACTTAACCTGCTTTCTCCCACTTACACTCAGAGGTTTTGTGGGGTACCTGACCTGCAGATTCCTGTCTTGCAGTAATAGCTTCTGGCATGTGCTCTCTCTGTGCTCCAGCAGACCCCTTGGTGAGGTATTCCCTCTTGGTCCAAATCTCAGGCATGTGCAAATCCTGGCCCTGGAGCACTTTAGCTCACCTCCAGCTCAAATTCTTCGCATAGTTCCACAAAGAGGTTTCATGGGGTCCCTGACCCACAACTCCCTACCTTGCGATGACGGCATCCAAAGAGCACTTTTCCAGTACTACCTCAGCCTCGCTAGTCCACAGGAACTAATCCCTTTTCAATTTTTAGAGTTTGTAGAGGATGGGTACTTACTTGTTTCTGAATGTTTGGTAGAATTCATTTGTAAAGCCATCTGGTCCTGGGTTTTTATTTTTCAGGAGAGTTTTGATTACTGTTTCTTGTTTTTTTAATTTATTATTTATGCATACAAGCACTGGGTACAGGCCAGAGGTGTGGAGGCTGAGAGGATTCACCAGAGACAGAGTGGGGAGCACAATGGGAGGATCTACTGAAACACACTGCTGAGGGGAGCAGTAGGTGAGACAGGAGAGGTCTGCTGCGCCATGTGGGTCCCCTCCCCGGCTGGCAGCAGGGATTGAACTTGTGCTGCAGTTTGCTTCACAGTGTGTTGCTTACCACATTGTGCCACCAGGGAGCCCCCTTGATTACTGTTCTATCTCACTGCTTGTGACTATACTGTTTAGGTGTTTTATGTCTTCTTTATCTAGCTTTGGATGATCATAAAGTTGTAGGACTTGGTCCATCTCTTCTAGATTGTTGAAGTTGTTTGCTTATAACTGTTCATACTAATCTCTGATTGTTTAGATTTCTGCTGTGTCTGTTGTGTTTTCCCCTCTTTCATTTGTGATCCTTTTTATTTGAGTCTTTTCCCATCTTTTCTTTGTCAGCCTGGATAGAGGTTTGTCTATTTTATTTTTTCAAAGAAACAACTTTTGGTTTTATTGATCTTTTTGATCATTTTCTTAACTTCTACTTCATTTATTTTTGCTTTGAATTTTATTATTTCTCTCCTTTTACTGACTCTTTTTTTTTTTTTTTTTTTGGTTCTTTTTCCAGTTCTTTCTGATGGGAGATTAGGTTGTTTCCTTGAGTTCTTTCTTGTTTCTTAATTTGAGCCTGTATTGCTATGTATTTTCCTCTTATAACTGCCCTTGCTATGTCCCAGATTATCTGGAGAGCTGTGTCCTCATTATCATTCATCTCAAAGTACTTTTTAATTTCTTCTTTGATTTTCTCATTGATCCAGTGCTCCTCTAACAGAGTGGGTTTCAATCTCCATGATGTAGGAGGGTTTCTTGCTTTTTTTTTTCTTGGTTTATTTCTATTTTGATGCCTTCTTGGTCAGAGTAGATAGTTGGTATGATTTCAATCTTACTGTATCTGTTGATGTTTTTATTGTGTCCCAGTATGTGATAGATCCTGGAGAATGACCCATGTGCACTTGAAAAAAATGTGTATTAATATTTTTTTGGATGCAGTGTTCTATAGACGTCTGTCAAGTCTATGAGTTCCAGGTCCTTCTTTAGAGCTTTAGTATCTTTGCTTAATTTTTGTCTCTTTGTTGAGAGTGTTGTGTTGAAGTCTCCTAGTACATACATATTTTATCTAATGTCTGTTTTTAGAGATGATAACAATTGTCTGATATATTTTGGTGATCTTCTTTGGTTAGTATATACTGATGATTTTATATCTTCCTGATGTATTGTCTCCATCATCATAATGCAGTCTCTTTTTACCTTTTTTAGTTTGAAGTCTATTTTATCTGATATAAGTATAGCTATTCCTGCTTTATTTTTAGGTCCATTTGCTTGTAGGATTGCTTTCCAGTCTTTTACTTTCAATCTGTGTTTATCTTTTGATGTTAAATGCATTTCCTGAAGACAACAAGATATTGGATTCTATTTTATAATCCAGCCTGTGACCCTATGTCTTTATTTATTTTTTTAAAGATTTACTTATTTATGCATACAAGAGCTGGGGTACAGGCCAGAGTCCAGGGTGGTGAGAAGATTCAGCAGAGTCAGAGTGGGGAGCAAAACAGGCAGATCCACTGAAATACACTGCTGAGGGGAACAGCAGGTGAGACAGGAGAGGTCTGCTGTGCCATGTGGGTGCCCTCCCTGGCAGGTGGCAGGGATCCAACTTGTGCTGCAGTGGCCTGGTTTGCTTCACAGTGCACTGCTTAACCCACTGTGCCACCAGGGAGGTCCCTAGTATGCCTATTTTCATCTCCTTCTTTATGCTTGGGAAATTCTCTTTGATCATCTCATTAAATATTTTTCTTTTCCTTGATCTTTCTTTCTCCTCTCCTTCTGGGATTCCTGTAACTCTTATAGTTCCTTTCCTCATGGAGTCAGATAGTTCTCAAAGTGTTTCCTCAGTCTTTCCCCTTTGTGTTTCTTGGTTCTTTTTATGTCGGAGTCATCAAGAGTACTGATTCGTCCCTCCATTTCATCAAATCTGTTTTGATAGCTTTTCATTTCCTTCTTTAGGGACTCATTTTCATTCTTCAGTTCATTAACTATTTTCCTCATATCATTACTTTCATTTTCATATTCTTTCAGTGTTTAATCCTGGTGATTTTAAATTCTCTACTTGGCAGGCAGAGGAGTTCTTCTACGTCATTGTTGTTGAGTTCTGGTGGCTGATTTTCTTTCTGTGGAATGTCCTTCCCCCAAGGGCTTGCTTGGTTATTTGAATTTTCCTTCTCACTGTTTGTTTCCTAATTTGTTCTATTTTGGGGACACTGTGCTTCTGGTACTGGCAGGCATCTCTTTGGGGTGCTTCTTCTGGGATGATGGAAACTCTGGATCACATAGAGATTTGTTGGGTTCCTGATCCAATTATGGTGCCCAGTGCACTCTCTCTGCGCACCCACATCCCACCTAGGCTGGGACCTCCCTCTCAGTTCAAGCTGTGGGCCAGCGGCAGTGCCAAACCTGTTTCTCCTGGGCTTCCTGGCTCACCTCTGTGTCACACAGAGGTTTGTGGAGTTCCTGACCCTATGCTTCTTGCCGCCTAACTATTGTGCCCAGTGCACTCTCTCTCTGTGCGCTCATAGCCCAGCGAGCCTGGGATCCCCCTCTCAGTTGAACGTGTTGGCTGGCAGCAATGCCTCTGTTTGTGTCACACGGAGATTTGTGGGTTCCCTTGTTAAGCGCTTCTTGCCTTCCAACTATGGCGCCTGGCATGCTCTTTCTCTGTGTGCCCACCGCCCACCTAGGCTGGGTTCCCCTCTCTCAGTTCAGGCTTCTGGCAGGTGGTGGTGGTGGGCCTGTTTCTTCTGGGCTTCCTGATTGACCTCTGCTTGTGTCACACAGAGGTTTATGGGGCCCCTGATTGGGCGCTTCTTGCCTTTCCACCATGGTGGAACGTTCATGGTGCACGTTCTGGGAACACACTATTTTTATTTTATTTTATTTTTATTATTATTTTTAAAGATTTATTTATTTATGCATACAAGCTCTGGGGTACAGGCCAGAGGTGCAGGGAGGTGAGTGAATCCACCAGACAGAGCAGGGGGCAGAACAGGCAGATGGACTGAAACACACTGCTGAGGGGAGCAGCGGGCCAGGCAGGAGAGGTCTGCC
Organism: Galemys pyrenaicus; assembly: GCA_019455555.1. NCBI lineage: Eukaryota > Metazoa > Chordata > Mammalia > Eulipotyphla > Talpidae > Galemys > Galemys pyrenaicus. The sequence goes on from JAGFMF010011620.1 coordinate 547,376, forward strand.
TGTGCCATGTGGGTCACCTCGGCAGCTGGCAGCAGGGATCGAACACGTGATGCAGTGGCTGCGGTTTGCTTCATAGTGCGTTGATTAACCCACTGTGCCAGCAGGGAGGGCCCAACACACTATTTTTAAATTAAAAAATGAGCAAAATATTTGAAGACACTAAATCAGATATACTGATGGCAAGTAAGAATGTGGAATGGTATTCAACATCAATATTTATGATGGAAATGCGAATTAAAATCATGAGATACTACTACAAACCTATTGGAAAGGCAGGGATAATAAACAAAATCACCATCATGTATTGACAAGGCATAGATTACCTGGGAGTTCTGTATGCTATTGGTGAGAATGTAAAATTGCATAACCACTTTTTAAAGCACTCTGGCAGTTTCTGAAAAAGTTAAATGTTCACTTACCACATGATCTGGTTATTCTACAATTAAGGTTTTTCCCAAAAGAAATGTAAAATAAGACTTGTACACAGATAACAAATGCAGCATAAGTTGTAAAAGCCCAGACTGGAAACAACCTAAAAGTCCCTCAACAAGTGGCAGGACAAATGAACTATGGTATATAAAGGATATAGAGCTGTTGATATACATAAGAATATGAATCAAATTTTGACATAGCTATGTCTAGTAAAAGAAGCACGATATAAAAACCACATATTTTGTGATTCATTTATATAAAATTCCGTGTAATGCGAATTTACATTTAGTAACAGAGCAGCACTGTGGTTGCTTGAGAACGGAATGGAATGAAGCAGGTAAAGAAAGGTTTTATAAAGAGAGATGGAAGTTTTGGGGGGATGATGTACATGTTTATTATCTTGAGTATGATGTCAAGCTTGTTGAATTATATACCTTAAACATATGCATGTATTATATTTCAACTATACCTCAATAAAGGTCTTGCATTTTTTATAATAGTCATACTTTACCAGAAGCAAAACCAGAGTCATACTTTACCATAGCAAAGAGAGAGTACAGCTCAAGAAGTTTGACCTTTCTTCAAATCTCACTCTCATCATCCTAGAATCAAATTGTAAATCTTTTATGTAAACGGGATTTTACAGTCACCTTATTATTTCCTCTGCCTCCAGATATGTCTTCTTACATAACCAACTTCCTGCAATAGTGCTCCTAGCATAATTCCCTTATATATATAATTGAGGTACAAAGGAACTGTGGCCCAGAAAATCGATACTAGGTAAATTCTTGAAACCAAGGTATTTGGGAATTTTGCTCATTTCATTTTCGATTGTGTTGTTTTTCTTTTTTAACTATGCCACATGGTTTCTAATACATCTTATGCTTGCTCTATAGAACTATCCACCCTAATTTATCTTTTCTCTCAAACGTTCAACTCTGTTGTGTGTTACAGGATCAATTTCATATCTGGTCCTGACTTGATTGTCTATCTCATATATCATGGACACTCATTTCCATTTTGTGTTGTAAGCTTTCTCCAAGCTGAAATGTCTTTTCTCCATGTTTGTTATGTAATAGAAATCTTATGCCAAAAAAAAAAAAGGACTTGTACATTTCATTAAATATGTATTTTATCTTTTCTTTTTCTATTCATATTTTTGATAAATGGTAAAAATACACTAGTTTTTAGAAGATAAATAGTTGTTACTTCAAAAAGAAAAGGCATTTTCCATTAGGGAACATTTTATGATATGTCTATTATAGCATTCAGAGCAAATTCACGTATGATAGTTCAGGAAGAAGTTGTTGATTCAATGCTCTGTGGAATTTCATCAGTTTTGTACCTCATATTGATGTTAGCATTTTGCCAAGATGATTCACATAAGAAGCCATGCACGTAATTTCAAGTCTTGTAATTTTGTTCTGAGCAAAGTGATAAAATATTATGAATCTGATCTTATCAGTAGAAAATGGTGACTATTGGGTAGGAAATGAACATTTAAACTTTTAATTCTATTATCATTAATTTTAGTGATTATGATGTACACTATGAAAATATTGCTTTAGTCAAATGATATTTTAGACAATGAAAACACTTTCACTCTAGCTACATGAAGATTATAGAGAAGAAATCCCAGACTAAATAAATGTAGATCATTGATACATTTTTTTTGCTATCATTGACTTTAAAGAGAAATTAGCATTTAAAAAGGTCTAAATAGTTTTTATAACTCTCCTTTTTAAAGACTCATAAACATTTTACAAGCAGGTTTTTTATTTCCACTTTATAGGTAAGAAATCTAAGCATCATAGATTAAGTGATTCATCAAAAGCAAACAAGTAATATGTGATTTAGCAAGGTTATATAATTTTTTCTTCAGGCTCCAAGTACTGTGTGTGTTTTTCCATCAGTAGTATATATTCTTGAAGTTAAAGGAATATAAATGAAAATAAACTTATAATATAAATTCATGACTAATCAATATCTCTACAGCCAAAAGAAAATGGAACTTGAAAAACTATTCTCTGAGAAATACAGATTGGTACTGAAGAACCAAGGTTGAAATGATAATTCTATGGCAGGCATTCTTGGAGAAGAAAGTGAAGAATTTCTTAGAAAAGTAGATTTGAAACCCAATTGCCATTGGTTTTATATATTGATGGTAAATAATTTAGCTTTGTCACCTCCTCTCCCATGCATGAACATCTCTAAACATATAGAACATTTGATGAATTAAATTTTACTCACCAGCCTTCAGTATATCCAATGGCATGTTACCCAACAGAAACAGGTGGATTATCACATGCTGCTTTTACTCTTAATACTGGAGGCCATAATCTCAGCTCTTGGCACTGCAATTCAATGTTCAATTCAATTGTGAAGCATGTGTAGTAATTAGACTTTTGAATGTCTTAGGTTATCATGTGCTTGATTTGCTATCCGTGGTCATGTGGTGCCTGGTAAAGCATTATAATCTTCTACATAACTCTTGCCTTTCAACTTACATTTTATTTTATTGTTAAAATATTTATTTACTTATCCGTCCAAGAACTGGGGTATAGGCCAGAGGTGTGGGGGTGGGGGTGACAGGGTTCACCAGAGACAGATTCAGGAACAGAATTGGCAGACTTACAGAAACACAGTGCTGAGGGGAGCAGCGGGCGAGGCAGGAGAGGTCTGCTGCGCCATGTGGGTCCCCTCCCTGGCCGGGGATCGAATTGGCGCTGCTGGGCCAGAGATGCTTCACAGCGTGGCGCTCAACCCCTGCGCCACCAGGGAGGCCTGGCCCCAAGAACTCTGACTTGATCACAACAAGGAATATTCCAGGCCCGTCTTCCCAAGCCCTTCCCGCTCCTTGGATTTAACTTTAGAAATAAATGTATTTTAATAAATTTAGCAATAAACTTTAGAATAAATTCCATATAGTTTATATATGGAATATAGAAAAGTCTAGATGGTGGTTAGACTTAGGCAAGGGATGTGGTGGGTTTTTGGAGAGTAGTTGTTCTGAAGCTAGAGGGAGCAAGGTAGAGTGGATAGATGACTGCTAGGTGAAATGCGTAAGTAACTACTTGGTGATGCCTTTCTTGTTTAAACATACAAAATAGTAGGAGAAGCAATGTGGAGTAAAGAATGATTTTATTAAGCCATTACTCCTATTGTGGATTAAATATAATAAGACTAAAATATTGTTGCTTAAGTTACATATGTTATAATCTTCATTGAAAAGCTGTGAGAAGAATCTTATTATGCCCATTTTACAGATGATAACTAAGACCTGGAAAGGCTAAGCAAATATTTAGTGTCTGATATCTCATAATTGATACTTATGATTCAAATCAAGGAGTCAGTTTCCAAATTTAACATCTTTGTCTCTGCTGCCTATCAACTTGTATCACATCTCAGTATACAAAACATGTATGTCTTCTTACTTCCTCTTCAAAAACGCAGTATCTTCTATGCCCAGCAATTACTAAGTACTCTGGTTACTATGACTAACCTATGACATCCAGTAGTCTTGTTGTCATATAAATGAGCCAGAGACAATCTCTGCATAACTGTTCTATGTTTACTTTCCATAACTGTCTGAGACCTGTTCATTAAAATGCCTGCTGGTGCCAGATTCACTTTTTAATATATCCTATTATTCTAAAATTACCCCAAGCAAACCTATTATTAGCTTTTATAGTCTGCTAACTTTGCAAATGCTGCAAAGTTGCATTCCATGTCTGTTGGTCATTGATCACATAGAACCTGCTGTTATAAGACCCTAAGCTGCTGTTGCCCTCTGGAGTTCTCTGACCATGGCTCCTTACCAAGCTACTGAATGACATGGTCTACCAGAGTCCCCTCACTAACCCCATCTTTCTTTCCCTTCCTCCCCCCTTTGGGAAGTGGTCCCCAGAGTTGTACTCTGTGTTCTCTCATGCTATGAAGGACTATGTTCTCATTTCCCATCATGCTATGCTGTTAGTGTCACCAAATAAAGTTCATTACATGCTGCTATCTTTCCTTTTCTTTCATCAGTCCCAAAGCAATCAATTTGGAAAAAAATCATCCTGGTTGACCTTAAGTAGTTGGAACTCAGAATTTGGCATCTATTCAGGGTTGCTTTAAGTTTTCTATGTTCTCTTGGTGTGCCTCACCAGATTGCTTAAGAGGTATCCACAGTCAAGCGTGGCTTACTTGGGGGATGAGCAATGCTGAGCTGCCCTGAGAAGCAGAGTACATGCCCCACAAGGCAGTCTTTGGACACTGTGTACCAGGGGAGCAGAGAGAAAAAGGAAAGGAGCAACATGCCTCTGTGCCCCATGCTCCATGTACAGGGAGGTCTGAGACACCAGGCTGATAATTTGGGGAGCAGTCAGGCAAAAGATCATTCTGTTCCCTGGAGACTCCTTGGGCAGTAAAATGAGCTCACAAGCCAGAGATGTCAGACCAATGCCAATTTCTTAAATGCAGTGTGTTGGGGTGGGGGGAGAAGGGAAGATGCTTTCGTAAATAGTTGTATACCTGCAGTTGTCCCCAGATTTGTTGTGAGTGGTGTCATTCTAATGCCTCCCAAGGGTGATATTCAGAACTTAACTCTTGGGCTGGTTCATTACTTAAAATGATGAGGGGCGAGGTGTATATTCCAGCACCTCTCAGGAGACCCAGAAGAGGTGATGTCTTACTTAGGGAGTGTTCCAACTAAGGCTGCTTCTCATCCTGCTGCCACCTAGGAGAAGGTAGATGCTTAAGCTCCTGGGGGAACAACAGCTTGAGAGAACTTTGAGAAGAGAACCGGTGCCCTCTAGTCTCTAAGGCAGCAAGATACCGACACTGTAGTGGTGTGATTTTACTGCCCTTTGTTGGTAACCACCCACAAAGTAATAAAGACAGAAAGACAAAAGAGGAGGTGAGAATGCAAAGGCCAGTTCTTATTTGGAGCAGGAAAGGGGTTCTTACTCTCATTCTCAAGGCAAGTCTTTAAACCAGGAAACTAGTGAAAAAGGGTGTGCCTGGCTATATGAGGTGTTATTTGGTGGGGATCAAAATCCACCTCCCACGTGCTAAAATGAATCAGTAGCTCACCATAGCTAGGGTGATGAATGGCAAATCTTCCAAAGGATTCCCACAGTTAGTGAGGAAGATCGGAATGACCTCCAAAATAGACATTGGACCCCAGACTACTATATCTTTCTAATATGAACTTTTATTATCTTGGGGAGCTGCCCACCCTATGTCAGAACATCCCAGACCCACCCTCAATGGATGTATTGGCGAGGCCAAAGCCTCTCTATCAGATGGAGATGCTGGAGCTGGCATAGGTGGCCCCTGACAGCACTCAACACGGTGGTGCGTGAATCCGGAGGAAGCCTGGGTGTCCTGTGTGTTTGTTTTTCAGGGGGTCCTGAAAAAAGTGCGTCCTTCCTGGCAATGATAAATAATGCTACAGTGATTCAAGAGGCTGTCCTGGATTTCATCAAAACCGACAAAAGACAAGCTCCACATCAAATGTCTTTTAACTACAAAAGTACCCTGCCTGGCCAACATCAGTATTACTCTCAACAAGGGAGAAGGGGCTCCAGCCTAGGCCGAACAAACACAGCAAGCAGCAACCCCCTCCTCCCACTACAATATGAAATATATTTATTTAAATTTAAAACTTTAATATTGAAAAAGAATAATTGTGTTGCTAGAATCAACAATGAATGCTTAGGCTTTAAATTCACTAATGAACTAAACAGAGCTAAAATCAAATAACCGGTGTGAACATTTTGACATTACACGATTAAATAGTACCATTATGAGATTCTTAAGTAAATTATCTAATGTTCTTGCTATTGTTTTGTGGGCTGTTTTGTTTTGGATGAGGTGGGATAGAAAACATCATGGCAGGAGATTACAAGATTTTTAATTTCCTTGCTTATATGTATTTCTGTTAAAGATGGTGACTCAATTTAACATCAGGTTTAAAACTGACTTTTGCCTTTCTGTCTGCAGGACATTAACAATTTGTTATGTGATATAGAGGCTATAATAAAAACTGTGTCTTCAGGGAAAGGAATTCTAACAGCGTAATCAGGACAGAGCCTGCTGACTAAATGACATTCACAATATTTCTGAAATTGAACTGTTCATTTGCAATCTTAGATGTGAAGTTTTCACTAACAGAATGGAAAAACACTGAGAAAATTCCCAGCTATATAAAATGTCTGAATTGAATAAATGTACAAATTGAGAGAAAAAGAAATAACCCACATTTTGTCTTTGCTATGATAACACTCAACTGCACAAAAAAGCCACTATTCAATTTGGTTAACATAGATTTTATATAGTTTACTTGGTGAGGAAAAAGATAACTTGTATGTCATTCAGCGTGTAAAGATAATATGGAAATAATCCCAATTCTTTAAAGATATTATGGTATAAAGTTAATAATGTACTTTGATATGGGGTCTTTTTTTATGGTAAAATAGGTATTATTTATTTAAAGATAATTTTAATAATGGGCTGGAACTTGCTTATGCTGATTTGCATTACCCTGTGAAAACTTTTAAGGAATTACATGAGCTATTTAGCTAGTTGACATGCTGATGGCAACTTGAAATTGGTGAAGGACTGGTGTTTGCATCATGGAAATGGGCAAGTGCTACTTCCCATCCTTTTCCCTCTCTTCCCCTTCTCTCTTCCAAGAGCTGGTCAAAAATGAATTCTGTATGCTTGGTTATTGTTCCAGCAAATTATTATTATGTTATAAAGTCACTTCAAAATATAGCAGCTTATTACATCAGTTACCATTCATTTTACTTCATTCTCTGTGCATGACTGGTCTCCATGGTTCTTGTGCTCCATGTGTGTCAGCTGAGACTGTTGTCATCCAGAGATGTGCCCAGACTGGAATATCCAAGATGACCCATTCTCAGAGTTGGGAGTTGATGTGGACTATTCTTGGAGCTATCTATAGGAGCACTTAGATTCTTTTCCATTTGTATCTTCATATGCCTTGGGCTTTTCTTGGTTCTTTGTTTTTTCTTTTTGAAGTAGCATTAGGATACAAAACTGCATATGATATCGGGAACTAGGGTCACACATCCTCAGTTGTGTGTTACCACCCCCATCATCAAAGCACCCACAGTCTTCTATGCTAGGCCGTTGGGCTCCTTCTGCCACTTGTTCCATTCCTACCACTGTGTATTTCTATGGTGTTACTTCTCCTTTTTTCATTTCTGATTCATTAGTGTTTTCTCCATTTTCAGTGAGTCTAACTGGAGTTTTATGTATTTTGTTTATCCTTTCAAAGATCTAATTTGTGTTTCACTGGTCTTTTGAACTGTCTTTTTGACTTCCATGTCATTTATTTTCCTTCAGTTTTTATTATTTTGTTCCTTCTGCTGACTTTTGGTTTCACTTATTCTTATTTTTCTAGTTTCTTAAAGTGTAATGTTAGATTACATAACAAGTAATGTGAGCTCTGTCTTGTCTCTTTATGTGGACCTGTATTGATATATACTACCTTCTTAGTACTATTTTTGCCTTATTCCATACATATTAGTTTTCATTTTATTTGTCACAAAATATTTTTTAGTTTCTTCTTTTATTTCATCATTAACTCAATTGTTATTCAGTCATGTGATTGAATCTCCACATACTTCAAGGTTTTTCTTGCTTTCTTTTTATATTTGATTTATTGTTTGATCTCACTATGATCAGAGATGATAATTTAAATGATTTTAATATTCATGAATGTATTGACACTTGTTTTGTGGTCAATACATATTCTTATGTATTGACCTATTAATCAATATATAATGTGCATTCCTGTTTCTCATTAAATATTTTTAAAGATTTGTTTTTATTTATTTATGCATACAAGAGCTGGGGTCTAGGCTAGAGTTGTGGGTGAGAGTGTGTGTGAGAGGAGTCACCAGAGACTGACTGGGGTACAGAAAAGGCAGATTGACTGAAATACACTGCTGAGGGGAGCAGGAGAGGTCTGCTGTGCCCTGTGGGTCCCCTCCCTGGCCATGGATTGAACTCATGCTATGGTGGCTGCTATAGCTTCATAGTGCTGGGACTTAATCCTGTGCACCACCAAGGAGTCTCTCTTATTACATTTTTACCTTGAAGTTTATTTTATTTGATAAAAGTATGATTGTGCCTCCCTTTTGGGGGGTCCTACTTGCTTATAGAAATGATTTCCATTTATTTTGAATGTATGTTTGTATTTGGAGCTCAGATGGGTCTCCGGGAGAAAATTTAAAATTGGGTGTTGTTTTTAGATCCAACAGCCCACTCTGTGCTTTTTGATTGGTGAATTCAGTCCATTTACATTTAGAATGGTTATTGATATGTGAATAGTGCACTGAACATAGGGACACATATATCTTTTTAATTTATTGCTTTCATATTTTTGTTTAAATATATAGAAATGGAATTGCTGGATTATATGGTAGTTTTTTTTAACTTACTGATAAACTGCCATACAGTTTTCCATAGTATCTGTAACACTTTATATTCTCACCAACAGTAAATGAGTATTCCTCTTTTATTTTTTTTGCATCATCATCAGTGACCGAATGTATGGTAATTTTCCCCCACTAAACAGTTCTCTGAGACACTAGCTGGATGTCTTACAACTTAATTCTCTTCTGGAGATAGTGTTAGATTCCACAGTTTAAAGAATCAGTCCTATGACATTGTTTCCCCTCCCTTGCCCCACTTACAATGCCAATCACAAGATGTAGGTTCCCAGGTTACCCACAACTTCTTTTCTCTTAGCTAAAAATTGAAGGTCTCCATTACTTCCGTCCTTTTCAGATGTCAATAATTTGCTAGAATAGCTCAAGGAAGTCAGGAAAACACCCACATTTATCAGTTTTTGAAAGAATATGATAAAGAATGTTTATGAAGAGCTACAGTCGTTTGAAGAGCTACATGGGAGAGTCGACAGCGCAGGTGTTTCTATCTGGGTGGAGTTCGAGTGCATCACCCTTCAAGACCCGGATGTGTTCACCCAGGTGAAAGCTCCTCAAATACCGTGCTTTTGGGGTTCTTAAGGAAACTTCATCAAATGGTTAACTCTATTTCAATCCTTCTCCCTTCTCAAGAGAAAGAAAGGGAATTAAGCCTGAAAATTCCAAGCTCCTGATTATGCTGTGATCTTTTTTGGGCATCAATCTTCAGCCGGAAGCTCACCCAGAGTTACCTCACTAGAACAAAAGAGACTCTTAGGATTTATGAAGTTACAAGGGTTTCATGAGTTCTGTGCAGGAAAAGTGGCAGAGAGCAATATATATTTCCCGTTAGCTCACAATGATTAACCAGAAATACTGACTGTTCAGTTGTTTAAACAACCTTCGAGGAATGATGGAGGCATTTAGGAAGCAAAGGAAGATTAGTATATTTACCAAATGTAAAAGATGATCTCAGATATTAGTACCAATCATGTAAATATTTAAACTTTAAGAACATTCAAAATTTTATGTAGTTAACTCAAAATGATGATTGAAAAGTAATAAGGGACTAAAGACACCATAATGGGTATTTTAGAGCAGTATTCTGAAGGAGAAATGTTAATTTAAATGTTTTATATGTAAAGGTGAGTTTGTTGTTAGGAATTTACACCAACAGAGAGACTAATTTGTATATTCTATATTTTTTAAAATGAAATAGTCAATGACTGAACTTTGTCCATAAAATAGTTTACTTGTGTTCTCTCGTTTCATTCCCTGTACTTCTGTTTCACTAGAAATGATGACAGTTCCCTTGATTTATAACATTTTTAATTGGTCTCCTTGGTGACATGTTCCATATGTTTATTATTCTTTTAGTGAAACTTGTCTCTGAATTTAATACAATACTTGAATGCTAATTTCTCAAACTTTAATGTGTGTCTTCTCCTTTTTAAAGACATAGGTAGTATAAAGATCTCTTTTCATCATTTTCAGAAACTCTTGTCCTGACTTTTCACATTGTTTTGCAGAATTGTTAGTAAAGATTTCTGAAATGACCTCTAAGTACAAATAACACCCTTAACCTTGGGAAAAAGTAAATTATTTGGTTGGTCTCATTTTGAAAGTTTAATAAAAGTTTCTTCCTAAATACAATGTTTAAGCAATTCCTTAAATGTGCATTCTACACAATTAGTTTTGTGTCAAAATTAACACACAGTATCAAAAGTCAATCCAACTTGGTTTGTATCAAATACCAATTTATTTATTTTTATTGTATTACTGTCATTTTGAGTTAAAATCATAAAACACATCTTAAGAAATATTGTACCTTTACAGTACCTCTAACTTTCCTTGTGTTATTTCTTATCATCTGGCCATGTTACAGAACACAATCAATATATTAATTTGTATCATGTGTAGTTAAAAAAATAGTAAGAGTTAAGATAACATGAAGAACCAGTACTGATACCATAACATTGTAATATTTTAGATAAGTGTTTATCCTTCTGTTGGTTAAAATCAGGCATAGTCTTTGTAGTTTTTACATTTCATTTAAATTCAGATCCTTTAAGACTGTCATCAGTATCTGGGTTGGAATAGATACAGGATAGTGTATATGTCTGAAAATATTTAAAATTATTTTTGTACCACCCCACATATCTTCCAATCAAGGTACCAATTGCTATCTTTCACTGCTAGAGAAATTTTGATGGTGTTTTCATAACCTCTGTGAAATTTAAACACTGTAATTCCCACAGCTAATGATACTTGGGGACAGTTATGTTTCATGGACATTGTCACGTTCCTGAGGAGATGTGTTACACTATTTCAGTTCAAACCCTAAGCAGGATTGTCATTGCCTTGCAAAGCAAGGGACTTGAATGTACATTTTCCTCACAGGTTAATGTGCAACTTCAGCATTAAAACTCAGACAGATGGCCAACCCTACTCGCTGACATCAGTATCTAGTAAGGTTTTTGAAGGAAGGTGAGTAATTTCTTCAAGACACCATGCTTAGTATGAAATGCCATACTTCAAGGAAGGCCAAAAGTGGTATCTAGCACACTCAGATAGAAAGAAGCAAATGTATTATAGACCATAGTACACGAGCTACAAAAGCCATGCCAGGTAGGATCCAGATCAGTCAAAAGTGATCGTTCAGGCCCTTTCCTTACTGAGGAAAATTCTATTTATGAACGTTTTTTCTTTTTAAAAATTTTTTCTATTTTTTCCTTTATTTATATATACTTGACATCAATTGTAATCCCCATGTATTCCCCATCACTATTTCACCAGTGCACCATCACCTCAGTCCCTTGTGCTCTTATCTGCCCTCAACCCTCTCTCTCCTCCTCCCCTCATGTGTCCCCAGTTTGTCCTTGTCTCTTTGTTTTTGTGTTTTTTAAATTATTATTATTATTATTATTCTTTTCCTTGATCCCTATTTATGAACATCTACACATGATCATCTTGAATGGTAAGCTGTACAGAGCTTACTGTCAAGTCATCTGGAATACAAAGCACAGCATTCCAGAGATGCAGTCACTGCTTGGTAACTGGGTGAGCTGAGCTACATTATATTTGCACTTTGCTCATGATCTGTATGAAAAAATGAAAGAAAAAAAAAACCTAAGTTGAACCTAAGTTGAAAATTTTGGGTTTTTTTTTTTTGGTGTCTGGTTATCTCTTTTTCTTTTTTTAATATTTAAATTTATTTAAATATATTTGACATCAGTTTTAAATCTGTACAACATTAAAATGAACTACTTAATTAAACAGTGAACTTACTCTACTAGAAATGTACAATAAATTGATCCTATTTCTGGGATATTTCATAGGAATGTTCTACTTCAGTGGAAAGGATTTTCCCACTCTAAGAATGTAGGTTTCAGTTAAGGTCTTCTATATAAACTGATGGACGTTTGATGGGTTGATGGACTTTCACGTTGTTATATTATAATATTTCTTTTCCCTAAACTGTTTTTCTTTCATCTAAATACATATGGAGTAATGTGTTGGAATGACAAAAAGGGGAGAGGAAACTGACACTTTTTTTTAAAGATTTTATTTTAATTATATATATATATTACATTATTTTTCATATGGGTACAGTGTGTATTTCTCATCCCCGTGAAATTCCCATCACCAATTCACCTGTGCACCATCACCATAGTCCCTTATGATCTTCTCAGCCATTTTGTTCCTTCCTCTCCTCCTCCCCTCAGGAATGTTTCAGATTTATAGTTGTCTGTTGATTTTGATTTTTTTACCTATTGTAATTGATTTTTTCCCTTAGTCCCTTGTTTGTTTCCTCTATATTCCTCCTATAAGTGACACCATCCAATATTTTTCCTTTTCTTTCTAGCTTATTTCACTCAGCATAATCCCTTATAGCTCCATCCATGCTGCTGTGAATTGCCTGAGTTTCTTTTTTGATTGCTGTGTAATATTCCATAGTGTATATCTACCACATCTTCTTTTATTTTTTTATTTTTGTAGTACATTCTTTTTTTATTAAAATATTTTAAAATTTACATATACTTGCCATCAATTGTAATCCCCATGTATTCCCCATCACCATCTCACCAGTGCACCATCACCT